>UESW01003879.1:755435-857793 GCA_900491605.1 Calamus simplicifolius | reverse complement strand
GCGAACAAAGAAGAACCAGAAGGAGAAAATGGTGGAACAGAGCAAGGACATTGTTCTTCATTCGAATAAGGATGCGTCTCCTTCAGGTATGTTTATCCCTTTGTTAAGATATTATGACATCATCTCTTAAAATATCATGACACCCTAGTTCATACATAATGGCACCCAGCTGACTAGTATGTTTTACCCCTATTTCAGATTACATGAAAATTATTCCAGTCCCTCGAGTGAAGGCTTCCCAGCTGTTTAAGAATAGTTGCAGGCCGCCGTATACGTTCAAAAGGTTTGGAAGATGGGGTTTACCAGACAGCATACAAAACTTATTCGAAGGACCCCATTTGGCCTTCATCGACATGCAGACTTTCACAGTCGATGGGCGACTGCTAGCAGACATCATAAGATGTCACAATGGAGGCGACGAGCTCATTTTTGTGGCAAGCCGGTTCTATTCAGTGCCGATGAAGTCGTACTTATTCTTGGCCTTCCAGCTCATGGGAAGAAGATCGACACCTCCAGCCAATTGTTCAACGGAAGGTTGTTCAGACATTTCGTCAGGGTTTAGATCTTCGTCAAGAAGGTTTGGAGAAGTTAATTTTTCGACTCCGATCATCTAAGGTACAGAAGATATCGAGGACACCGTCAGACTTTGGATTGCCTAATGTTTGCCATGTTTTTGGTTCCAAAGTCTAATCAGAAATGTCCACGGTATCTCATCCAGCACTTGGATGACTTAAGTCAGCTAGATAGGATCGACTGGGCTTCGGCATTCAAGGAGCTGATTGTTCTGGCTCTCCCAGAAGTAGCTGCTTGCTTGCGTTCCGAGGAGCCGTCCACTCAAAGAGAGCACAAAAGGTTAGGAGGCAGCCTACCCTGTTCGGATGCTCGGCAGTGCTGGTGGTAAGGATTATTGAGACGCAGAAATAGTGTCTTTAGTATAATTTCTTTGTTAATATTACATTTTTTTATATCAAAAATTATCATGTTCAGGCATGGTTCCTCGAGCATACATCAATGAGAGCACTAGCATATCCTGATAAACTGCCCCTGCTGTTGAAGTGGTATGATAACCAAATGAAGATTCAGTCGGTTCGGGTTGCCAACATGCAGCCTCACGACTTGGTAAGCTAATACATTGCTTCATTGCTCTGACTATATTTTTCCACTTAATGTGTTAATATTTTCACTTAATATTAATTTGTTTATCGTCTTGCTTTGCAGTTGGAAGGAGCTACTGTACCACTGTCAGAGGAGCGTTGGCTTCTCAGTCAACAGACAGTAGCATCGCCTGAACCAACAGAGCGCTGCGAAAGCTATGCCGAGTTGAGGATTGAATTGGCCTGCGTTAATGATCAACTCGACGAGCTCAGGTACAGGCTATCCATTGCTAAGAGCCTCCTCAGTTCCATGCTCAGAAAGGAAAGCAATGCAATAAATGAGGAGGACAAGGGAGACGGGAAGACAAAGGAGGGGCTTTCCCTGGACTGTCTTCTCAAGCCTGTTAAAGGAAATACTGAGGAGAATAAGATGGAGGAGGATGGAAGATGGATGAGGACCAAGAGGAGAAGAGATTGGAGGGGGAATCCCTGGACGATAAAACAGAGCATGGATTGAAAATAAAGAGAAGGAGAAGAGCGGGGAGGGGCATTCTACGGAGGGCCAAGAGGAGTCCAAATCCGATAAGAAACTTGGCACCCCTGCTCCCAAGGGTGATGATGTTGACATAGAAATCGTTTGAATGCCTTCTCTTGTTAGGAGGGTTAAAAAAGTGCCGAGGAAGCGAAAGACATCCAAGGTCAGAGGAGATTCTTATGAGACAACCCATCCTAGAAAGTCATCGAAGACAGTGGGCACATCAAAGCCCAGCACAACGGTCGAAGATGACCAAATTATTATAAAATTTTTTTTGAGCGAATGACTAACCGACGAGACCGTGTACACCAATAAGTTAGGTGGCGTTGTAATAAGGAAAGGTCTTCGGGATCTCATTAACAATAATATGATAATAGATGATGTAAGTATCTCAAGAAACCTTTTCTAGTTATTGATTTTAGAATTATATTAATCGGTTTAGATTCCATTGGCAGATAATTGATGCCGGCCAAGAGTTTTTGATGAGCAACTGGACAGAGCATCCGGACCGATACCATAAGTGCATCTTTGCATCAGTTTTCGTAGCCGCTATGTATTTGAATTTTTCATTAACTCCTCATGAACTTGTTGCATCATCAGGGTCTTCGATATTTGACGATGTATCCAATGAAGATAAGGCCCAATTCTGGTTTCTATTCACCATAATAAACTCCGATAACTCGCACTGGCATCTTGTTGCTGTCGACATGGAAAGAAAGGTGTTCATGCACCTGAATTCATTAAAACACAATGCCAGGTACAAGGCCAATGTGAAGAAATGACATACAATTCTTGGCCACATATTCCATATCTACTGCGATAAGGAGGATGTGATGACTTGGCCGATGGAAGAGATTTCGGATTGCCCAAGTCAATCGGCCGGATCGCTGGATTGCGGCCTATACTGTCTGAGATACATGGAATGTCTTGCTCGACGAGACAATCCTGATATGAAGATGGATTTCACAGTGGAGGAAGTAAGAGAATACCGACGACAATTAGCTACGACGATATTGAGAGAGGGCCTCAACCAAAAGATCAACGACCTTGTCGCAAACTGTTCTTAATTTTTTCATTCTTCTTTCATTGAAAATTTAATATAATTTATTTATATTAACACTGTTTCATATTGAATGCAAATGCAAATATTTTATATTGAGAATATGGTTGTCGTCGACTTATTCATATTTATGCCTTTTCTACTTCATAATTTCTTGAGTTTTCATATATGATGTCGTAAATTGAAAACTAGAATGTCATAAATTGAGAACAGGGATGTCATAAGATTTTTGCCTTTCGGGTGTCGTCGAGCTAAAGCTAGGGTGTCGTCGTGCTAAAACCATTAGTGTCCTTTCATGAGAACAGGGGTGTCGTAGGATTTTTTCCTTTCGGTGTCGTCGAGCTAAAGCTAGGATGTCATTAGTCCAGAGCTGGGGTGTCGTCGTGCTAAAACCATTGGTGTCCTTTCATGAGAACAAGGGTGTCGTAGGATTTTTCCTTTCGGGTGTCGTTGAGCTAAAGCTAGGGTGTCGTTAGCCTAGAGCTGGGGTGTCGTCGCGCTAAAACCATTGGTATCCTTTCGTGAGAATAGGGGTGTCGTAGGATTTTTACCTTTCGGGTATCGTCGAGCTAAAGCTAGGTGTCGTTAGCCTAGAGCTGGGGTGTCGTTGCGCTAAAACCATTGGTGTCCTTTCGTGAGAACAGGGGTATCGTAGGATTTTTGCCTTTGGGTGTCGTCGAGCTAAAGCTAGGGTATCGTTAGCCCGAGCTAGGGTATCGTCGCGCTAAAACCATTGGTATCATTTCGTGAGAACAGGGGTATCGTCGCTTTAAAGCGAGGGTGTCGTTAGGCAAGAGCTGGGGTGTCGTAACAGTGCAAGCGTATTCGTAAAATATCAAATCCTCTTGGCAGACGAGATGAGCACTTCATTTGACTGAAAAAGACACCCGTGTTTTATATGTGCTACTGTATTAGTTGACTCAATACATAAGCATCAAACTCATCCATCAAAGTTTCAGAAGGTGGTACAATTCTTTCCATGTCCTCTCCGGTGTTAATTGACTGCATACAAGTCTGTCTGTTGCTTGAAGCAGCTCTTACTTCATTTTGCATTGGTGGAGCATCAACGATTGCCTTGACCAAATTTTTCCTTGATCTTTTTGACTTCTTCTCGACTCCAGTCTTTAATCTGTTCTCTCTTGGGTGACCTTTCGTCCTAATTTGCTGAGGATCTTGAATTACAAGCTCTATACTTGGCTTAGCTGCGCGGTTAGCATCCACGACAATTTTGAATATAGGTGTTAGACCATCCATCACTAAATTAAATGCATCTTCAGACATGGAGGCTATCTCTGCGAGCTTCATCATCCGATGACTCAGCAAACTATATCTACAATCAATAACATAATGTTATCGAAAACATATATTAGGACATTTCAAATAAAAAATTATCACTGCGTACCGTGATTTTCGTGTGCTTTTATCACAACCTTCAGTATTGCAGTCGAAATCGTTGAATTGGTATTTCATGTCTTGCACCATCTCTTCAAGAAGTATTTATCTGATAAACGAAATATGTCGCTTTGATGAAGAACCAACAAGCATGCCTACACAGTAACCCTTAAACTGAAAGGATCGACACTGGCATTGGACATCCTCAATATTTCTATCGTATGACACGATATATTTTTTGATCATCTCCTTGCCGATTCCATCGACTTCAATCCTTTCATAGGACTTTATAGAATATACATAACAGTCATCAGCTTCCTTGATCAATTTAGTATTTGATGCAGCCATTTCAAGGATCTCATTCTGAAATTTTTTAAAAATGCATCTTGTATACCTTCCTGCAGCTTGTCTCTCAAAAGGTGATGATGTCTTTAGGAAAGCAATCGTTTGCAATGTCCTATTATCTTCCTCATTTTTGGCCTCATACCTTTTCTCCAAGGCATCTTCGTACTTACCTATGAACTCCGTTAGTATAGTCTTCGAATTTATAAACCCATCGAAGAAGTGATTTATGCCCTCGCTCCTTTGTGAAGATGACATCCCTGTACATAATTTTGTCAAAAAAAGAAGTGTTGAACGCGAACATGAACCAAAGACAATGACATACAAACCTGCGAAGAATGCATCCTTTAGGTAAATTGGGACCCATTTATCCCGACATTCGTAAAGGACATTGAACCAATCTATAGCCTTGCATTCTTTATATTTCTCCATAACATGTGCTCAACATTCCTCGAATGACTGTATGGTCAATGAATCATATATCGCCTCATCGAAATCAACCATAAATTTGGAATTTACTGTGCAAATGTGGCCAATCTTTCAGTATCTTCTTCAATATATGCCAAAGACAAAATCGATGTCGTGTGTTAGAAAAAACTTCTTTAACAGCAGCCTCGATTGCCTTATCTTGGTCGGTTATTATGGCAATAGGTGCTTGACCACCATTTGCATCCAGCCATGACTGAAAAACCCATTTATATGTCTTAGTACTCTCATCAGACAACAATGCGCAACCAAGCAAGGTGGACTGTCCATGATGGTTGACCCCGACAAATGAACAAAAAGGCATTTGATATCTATTTGTCAAGTAGGTCAAGTCAAAGCTTAGAACATCACCGAAGTATGTGCATGCCAATCTTGACCTTGAATGAATCCATAAGACAGACCTGAGATGACCATTATCATTGATGTCTAAGGTATAGAAGAAATTGGGATTTCTGAGTTGCATTTCGATGAAATGGATTACCATCGACTAAGCATCTCCTTCTTTCAGCTTAGACTGACGTTCGCGACAAATGAAATTACAAGCATCCTTCTCGGTGAAATCCAATTATCTTCTGACCTCTTTTCTCCTTGCTATGGCAGAGTATATCTGAGTTGTCGGAACATTCATGGCATGTAAATTGCTGGTCTCTACCTTCTCTGGTGTGCTGATCCTCCTATGCGACCGAAGATAACCAGTTGATGTTATGGACATCCCATGGTTATGTTCTAGAGAAACCTCAACCAATATCCACTTACCACTTGTAGCATTCAGTCTTGCTTTTATGGATGCCATGCAATCAACTTTCCTAGTATCCCTATGATTCATGCTCTTCTCTGTTTTTCTAGATTTTCCTTGCCTCCAACACACCAGGTGCTTGAAGCAAAGTTGTTTGTTGTTGTTGGTCATGCTACACACTGTTGTGATTCCAAAACCAACTCTTTTTGCGTATCCATTGTAGAAAGTATATACTTCATCTGCTGAATTGAATTCTATTCCAGTTTGAGGAACTACAGTATCAACCCCTGCTTTTGGAGCAATGGGTGAAGGTGCATGACCGGGAGTGTGCTCGATTTCTTTCCGATCTATAATTTCAGCATCGTCTGTGAAAATATAGACACACAGTCATGAACAATGATATCCATTGATTTAGCTATCAATATATCCTGACAAAGCATTAGAACACTAAGGTTAAAAAAATACGACACATCACTTGAAGAAATACGACAATACAATTAGGCTGTTACGACACCCCAGCTCTCATCGGACGACACCCTAGCTTTAAGGTGACGACATCTCCGACTTAGGCTCTTACGACACCCCAGCTTTAGAGCGATGACACCCTAGCTTTAAGGCGATGACACCCGTGCGGGGACTGTTAAGGCGAGGACCGACGACTTAGGCTCTTATGACACCCCAGCTTTAGCGCGACGACACCCTAGCTTTAAGGCGACGATACCCGTGCTGGTACTGTTAAGGCAGGGACCGACAACTTAGGCTCTTACGACACCCCAGCTTTAGTGCGACGACACCCTAGCTTTAAGGCGACGACACCCGTGCGGGAACTATTAAGGCGGGGACCAATGACTTAGGTTCTTACAACACCCCAGCTTTAGCGCGACGATACCCTAGCTTTAAAGCGATGACACCCGTGTCGAGACTATTAAGGTGGGGACCGATGACTTAGGCTCTTACGACACCCCAGCTTTAGAGCGATGACACCCTAGCTTTAAGGCGACGACACCCGTGCAGGGACTGTTAAGGTGCACGACAACTAGGGTGACGTCAAAATTCCCGCCTAGTTCAAATTTATCGTAGTGGTGTCATAAGTTTATACCAAGGGTGTCATGAGGTTTCAACTGGGGTATCGCGAAGGATTTTCGGTCGAATTCCTCCTGGAGTGTCGCGGGGATTCTTTTCGTGGTCAGTTATAAGCATGGGTGTCGTAGCATTGGTACTAGGGTGTCGTGAGGTTTCAACTGCGGCGTCGTAGCATTGGTACTAGGGTGGCGTTGAGACCGAAGGATAAGGGACCTTGGATGTCGTCACTATTTTTTGACCGATTTCATCTTGTGATGTCTTAAAGTTTTCACCTAAGCGTGAACGAGTGTCTTAAGGTTTCAACTGGGGTGTCGTAAGGTTTCAACTGGGGTGTCGCGAACAACAACATCCCCGACCTAGGCTGTTAACAACACCCCAGTTCTTCTCATCTGATGACACCCCAGCTTTAGCGCGATGACACCCTAGCTTTAAGGCGACGACACCAGTGCCGGGACTGTTAAAGCGGAGACCGACGACTTCGGCTCTTACGACACCCCAGCTTTAGCGCGACAACACCCTAGCTTTAAGGCGACGACACCCGTGTCGGGACTGTTAAGGCGGGGACCGACGACTTAGGCTCTTACGACATCCCAGCTTTAGCGCGACGATACCCTAGCTTTAACACGATGACACTCATGCGGGGACTGTTAAGGCGGGGACCGATGACATCCCTAAATTAGGCTGTTATGACACCCCAGCTCTCATCCGACGATACCCTAGCTTTAGCGCGATGACATCCATGTGGGGACTGTTAAGGCGGGGACCGACGACATCCCCGACTTAGGTGTCGTAAGCTTATAAGCATGGGTGTTGTAACGTTATTGTTAGGGTGTCGTGATGTTTGAACTGCGGTGTCGCGAAGGATTTTCGGCCGAGCATAACAGGGGTGTCGTATTTGTTTAACAGAGGTGTCTTATTTCTTTAACTTGGGTGTCGCAATACTCCCGATTTTCTCCTACGATGTCGCGAGACTTTTCTCCAGCATTCGTTTGGAGCACGGGTGTCGTAGGCTTGTAACTACGGTGTCTTAATAGTAAATCTAGGGTGTCATAGCTTTTATAACGACACTACAGCTCTCATGCGCGATGACACCCTACCTTTAAGGCGACGACACCCGTTCCATGACTGTTAAAAGGCGGGGACCGACGACATTCCTGACTTAGGCTCTTACGACACCCCAGCTCTCATCTGACGACACCCTAGCTTTAAGGCGACGACACCCGTTCCGGGACTCTTAAGGTTTAAATTGGGGAGTCGCTCCCCCCTCTTCTCCTCTTGGCCCTCCGTAGAATGCCCCTCCCCCCTCTTCCTCTCTTCTTTATATCCATTCCCATGCTCTCTCCATGGTCAGTTATAAGCACGGGTGTCGTAGGCTTATAACTACGGTGTCTTAACAGTAAATCTGGAGTGTCGTAGCTTTTATGACGACACTAGAGCTATGTGGATAGGAAATAATGGGGAATATAGGCCGAAACACTCTGACGACACCCCAGTTCATAAGGTATAATATCCTAGTTAAAAGAATATGACATTCGTGCTACAAAATAGTAAACTCTAAACAGTTATGACTCCCGGAATGTCATAACTGTTTTGGTCTAAGGAAGTTACCCGCGCATTAAACGGTTTGGTCACACATTAACTTCCTCTAACGATAAAAAACTGTTGGTATAATAAAGGAGCTTTACAAAGAAGTGGGAACAAGGACTTTTTACTTCCTGCTATGGATGATATTTTCTCTAGAAGTTTTCTTCCGACCGGACTCCGCAGAGTGAGGGCTCAGGATCTTGCTCAAACCTTGGACTGATTCCTTAGCATCCGAAAGCCAGAGCGAGGGCTCAGGATCTTGCTCAAACCTTGGACCGATTCCTTAGTATCCGAAAGCCAGAGCGAGGGGGAAGAAAGAGTTTTTCTTGCACAAATGAAATCCAAGAAAAAATGGCGGTAGAAGTAGGCTGGAGGGAAAGGGCATTTTCGTCTGCATAACAATTTTAAAATAAAGGAGAAGCGCTTTTAATGGCCGTCACGATCAGAACGTAACATCGTAGCAGAGCCATACCGTTCCGCATCGTCAGCCACGTAGGATCCACGTGGACCAATCAGAAGAGGCGGTGCAGCCCACGTAGGACTTGCTGCACCGAGAGCGATGTACAAAGACTTTTCCTATGGATAATGAAGAAGATGATGGGCCGGGCATGTAGGTGTTATGTCCTCTTTCAAGTTAAGTTATTTGAACCTGATAAGTTCTTTTAACTTATTTACCTAGTAAGAAAACGAATTAAACTACTTACAACTAGTGGACAAGAGCTCCGTCTCATGGGCATCAACTTGTTAATTTGTTAAAAGGACTTTCACCATCATCAATAGCTTTAAAGATGGCTGTGACTCGACGGCAGATGTACATGCTATAATTTGGAAGCCGTCATGATCAACTTTAAGTGCATGGTGATTATTTGTAAGTGTCACTAACACAGGATTGAGACAACATAAAAATATTTCATAAGGCCTGATGACGCCAAGAAATCCTCCTCGAACGTCGGGGATGACGGACGTCTCCCTCCTCGAAGTCCTGCAAGAAAAGTCCTCGGGGACCGGTGGCACCGGTGGGGACCCTCCGACGATCAAGTCAGTTGCTTGGGCTCAGACAAAGAACCGCTCCAGCGAAGAAGAGCTGAGGCGGTTAGGGTTTTTGCTGGGAGGAAGAAAGCTCAGAAAAACCAGGGTTCAGCCCCCACTTACAGCGTGAGTATGTGTCTTTTATACCTGTCCGAATACCATGATCCGCGGCCTCGGAAGATCTCCATCGTACCATTGCCCGTTGATATAACTGGACTCCATTGCTAGAGGTAGCGAGTCGTATGCTGTAGCGAGGCATGGTGATGCACAGGGACATGCAACGCGCCAAACACCGTTATGAGGCATGGCCCTCCGTAACGGGGCACAATCACGGAAGTACTGAATGGTACACAGCGGCAAGGCATGGTCATGCACAGGGGCATGCAACGCGCCAAACCTCGTTATGAGGCATGGCCCTCCGTAACGGGGCACAATCATGGAAGTACTGAATGGTACACAGCGGCAAGGCATGGTCATGCACAGGGGCATGCAATGCGCCAAACCTCGTTATGAGGCATGGCCCTCTGTAACGGGGCACAATCACGGAAGTACTGAATGGTACACAGCGGCAAAGCATGGTCATGCGCTGAAAATCATGTACAAGTACCGTGCCACCTGATATTGCTGTTTTCCTTGGCAGTTGAGTCACATGTTGGCCGCTGATGACCCCACCCCCCGACCCGAGGGGGTGCCGGGGGTGGGGGAATGACAGTGCATCCAGAGACCGGTGGGGGTCTCGGGGTTAAGAAATGATGACCCCCCTGACCCCGAGGGGGTGCCGGGGGCGGGGGAATGACGGTGCACCCCGAGACCGGTGGGGGTCTCGGGGTTAAGGAATGATGACCCCCCCGACCCCGAGGGGTGCCGGGGTGGGGGAATGATGGTGCACCCCAAGACCGGTGGGGGTCTCGAGGTTAAGGAATGATGACCTCCCCCGACCCCGAGGGGGTGCCGGGGGCGGGGGAATGACGGTGCACCCCGAGACCGGTGGGGTCTCGGGGTTAAGAAATGATGACCTCCCCCGACCCCGAGGGGGTGCCGGGGGCGGGAGAATGACGGTGCACCCCGAGACCGATGGGGGTCTCGGGGTTAAGAAATGATGACCTCCCCGACCCCGAGGGGTGCCGGGGGGGGGAATGACGGTGCACCCCGAGACCGGTGGGGGTCTCAGGGTTAAGGAATGATGACCTCCCCCGACCTCGAGGGGGTGCCGGGGGTGGGGGAATCACGGTGCACTCCGAGACCGATGGGGGTCTCGGGGTTAAGAAATGATGACCCCCCCCGACCCCGAGGGGGTGCCGGGGTGGGGGAATGACGGTAGCTGCCGTTACCTTTTGAGGACACATGGATCAGTCATATCAGATGCCCCCTCGCCCCTGGGACGGAGCGGGTCCCACCGCTGAGGCTCTAGGGGCGTTTTCCACGTGGCTGATCCCTGTCCTCAACCTTTATGCGGACGGCGTGGGGAATGTAAGGAGGCGGCCTCCGTACACTGCGCCAGCCATGATCGCCCTCGAGAATGAGGACGGGCTCTTCGGAGTCCGCGCAAAAAGGCGTATCATCATTTCCTCTCATTACGGCGATGTCAGCAAGGTCCCATCACTGGCCGGGGGCGTGCCGCACCACGCGCTGGGGCGTTCCTCGAGGTGAACCGGCGTATGGCAAGGAGCCGCGTGGCCGACAAGACATGGCGGGACATTTTGAAAACTTAATAAAGCTAGCCAAGGGGGGCGGACTAATGCCCCATCGCCATCGTCTTCTTCTTTGTCTGTTCCCCAGTTTCTCCTGCGATCTGCAAGCCCGCACCCGGTCTTCTTTTGACCTCCAGGTTAGCTCCTCCTGCCTCATCCATGAGTTCCCCTTCCTGGACCTCGAAGGACGGCTCTGAGGACCGTCCTCCCTCTGTGAGGCGCCAGACCTCCCCCATTCCTTCTCCCACACCTGAGTGGTCCTCTGATTCGGAGGACCACATCCCTCTGGCCCGGCGACGGGCCACCGGTGGGGCCCCATTGAGGGGCCACCGGCTGAGGGCCGGGACCTCCTCGAGGGTGGAGGAGTCCCCAGAGGGGACAGCCTCCGTCCTGAAGCGACGGATCTGGAAAGGATCCGGGCCCGCTACAGGATCCCTCGGGAGGTCGAGCTGTTCCTGCCCACACCTAACGACCGGGTCATCTCCTCCCGACCCGGTCGAGTAGCTCTTATGAGATCTGCCTACAGGCAGGTCTCCGCCCTCCCTTTCACCCTTTCTTTGTCAGCCTACTCGATTTCTACTCTTTGACTCCTTCTCAGCTAGTCCCGAACTCCTGTCGCGTGATTAGCGCTTTTGTCATTCTTTGTCACCGCCTAGGTATCACTCCTAGGATTAGTTTGTTCCGCAATTTCTATTCCCTCCGAGCCCAGAAAGGGTGGTGGCTGTTCCAGCCCCGACCCAACAGGGTTCTGAAGCTCCTCCTGCCTTCATCAATCAAGGGGTGGAAACCCCGCTTCTTTTTTGCCAATATTGACCAAGTCCGGCCCCGGTGGGGGGACCCCGACCTCCGTGGGAACGCCGTGGCTGTCCAGCCTGGAGACCGGGAGGCGATGGGGTTGCTGCTGACCACCGAGATTCCCCGGTACACCTTGCTGCTATCGGAGGACCACTTGGAGTCGGCGGGCCTCATTTCCCATCGGGGTAGGCTTTCTCCATTCTGCCCCTCTTCTTTCTTCTCTCTTTTTTTTTTTTTTTGTTCTGAAAACCTGACTGTGTTATGCAGCAATGAAAATTCCGACCGCGAAAGTGATGAAGGCTGCCAAGAAAAGGGCCCGAGAAGGGCCACCCAGGGACCAGCGGGCCCCGGCCCCGAAATGCCCGATGGTCCGGGTCTCCCTCCCGGCACCAGTCTCCCCACCTCCGGCTCCGCCACATGTCCCAGCTGTACCGGAGGTCGACCTTACGGCCGACACTCCACCAGAGGTGGGGGCGACAGCGGGAGCCACCGCCGAGGAACCAGAAGTGGGGGCGCATGTGCCAACCGAGGAGTTCCCGGTCCCCGAGAGAGCAACCCCACCAGGCGTTGCCAGGGACTGGGGCGAGGGACCATCCGGCCCCGCGAGCCCACCCCCGAGGGGCCACTTGGGAGTGGCCCGCACATAGAGCCGGGGACATCAGGAACGGCGGAGGAAGGCGAGGGCACCCAGGCCGCCCCGAGACTCCTTGGACGACGGCCATTGGGCCGAGCAGGCCCTGGGTCCGGTCTTCGATCTTAGGATCATTGAGGATCTCAGCCATCTGGGGGCAGGTGCATTCTTCCGGGACTCTTACGCCGCAGTGGTCAAGGTAAGCAATTTTCTATTCCTCCCCTTTACTGTTCCTATATATATTCTGTTGACCTGGGCTTGTGTGCAGATCGTGCACTCCCTGAGGGCCGCCAGGGAGGTAATCCAAGGGGGAAAGAACGTTCTGCGGGAGACGCAGAAGGAGGTCGAGGAGGCCCAGCGCCGCGCGGAAGAGGTAGAGGGCGCTGGAGGCGGTCAAGGATGCCTGTGCGAGCGAGGTGAGGGCCGCCACGAGCCGGGCGAAATGGAGGCCAATCGCACGCGCGCAGCGCTCTCTCAGATGACGGAGCTGAGAGCGCGGTCATGGCCAGGGATATGCACATCTCTGAGTTGACCTCAGCGCTCCGGGAGGCCGAGGACCGAGCGGGTGCGGCGGCGGAAGAAGCAAGGGTGGCAAGGGAGGAGACCTGCCTGCGCGAGGAAGAGTTGAGCCGTGCTCGAGAGGAGATAAGCCGCGCTCGAGAGGCTGAAAGAATCGCGGCGGAGGCCCTCGCTGCGGAGAAAGCTCGGGCTGCTGGGCTTGTTGAAGAATACAAGGCGTCTGAGCGTTTCGTAGACGACCTGGCCGAAGCTTCGGCCACTGTATTCCTCGACGGGTTCCAGCATGCTAAGGAGAAGGTGGCCAGGGACTTGAATTTCCCCCGGGCTCTGGAGGTCGAATTGTCAGACCAGGCTTCTTCCGATGATGAGCCCGCACCGGCAGAGCCATGAGTCTGCGCCCGCGACTTTACTTTTCTTTCTTTTGTAAGCCCGACTACGTCGGAGTTTTGTAGTTCTTAGTTAATGAAAATACTTTTCACAATGATCTTCGTATTATTGTTGACTTTATCAATTGATATGTGGCCCCACGACTTTATTCATTCCGATACTTCCGGGGACACCTTCCACCCGCGTTACCCTGCCTTAGTTACTTGAACCCGAGAGTTAGAGCTAGGTGGAGCTAAACTTTCGGAGCAGGGACACCGTCGGTCGAAGATTAGGCCGGTAGGCCCCCTTGGGCCATAGGCGTAGGCCTTGTCAAGTATTGGAACGGGCGTTGACCTGGCGCGCAGCTTGATGCCTGCGGGACCTAGCTCTCATTTGACTGGCAGGGTGTCGGGTCTTGTTGTGACGAATCGTTGGTGCACCGCTCCGCCGACGGTCATCGGGGCTTTATGCCTGGCTAGTGCAGGGCTTTGAGTGCCGACGGGGCGCCGGGCTTTTGTTGTTGAGAGCCGGTGGTACACCGCTCTGCCAGTGGTACACTGGGCTTATGCCTGGCTGGTGCAGGGCTTTGAGTGCCGACGGGGCCGGGCTTTTGTTGTTGAGAGCCAGTGGTACACTGGGCTTATGCCTGGCTGGTGCAGGGCTTTGAGTGCCGACGAAGTGCCGGGCTTTTTGTTGAGAGCCGGTGGTACACCGCTCTGCCAGTGGTACACTGGGCTTATGCCTGGCTGGTGCAGGGCTTTGAGTGCCGACGTGCCGGGCTTTTGTTGTTGAGAGCCGGTGGTACACCGCTCTGCCAGTGGTACACTGGGCTTATGCCTGGCTGGTGCAGGGCTTTGAGTGCCGACGAAGTGCCGGGCTTTTGTTGTTGAGAGCCGGTGGTACACCGCTCTGCCAGTGGTACACTGGGCTTATGCCTGGCTGGTGCAGGGCTTTGAGTGCCGACGAAGTGCCGGGCTTTTGTTGTTGAGAGCCGGTGGTACACCGCTCTGCCAGTGGTACACTGGGCTTATGCCTGGCTGGTGCAGGGCTTTGAGTGCCGACGAAGTGCCGGGCTTTTGTTGTTGAGAGCCGGTGGTACACCGCTCTGCCAGTGGTACACTGGGCTTATGCCTGGCTGGTGCAGGGCTTTGAGTGCCGACGAAGTGCCGGGCTTTTGTTGTTGAGAGCCGGTGGTACACCGCTCTGCCAGTGGTACACTGGGCTTATGCCTGGCTGGTGCAGGGCTTTGAGTGCCGACGGGGCCGGGCTTTTGTTGTTGAGAGCCGGTGGTACACCGCTCTGCCAGTGGTACACTGGGCTTATGCCTGGCTGGTGCAGGGCTTTGAGTGCCGACGAAGTGCCGGGCTTTTGTTGTTGAGAGCCGGTGGTACACCGCTCTGCCAGTGGTACACTGGGCTTATGCCTGGCTGGAGGGCTTTGAGAAGATTTGGATAGCTAAAATTGAATCTTGTTAGCATTGAATAAGGGATGAAAACCCAAGCAAACACGGATGACTTAACATGAAAAAGGGATACATTACTGATAATACCGGCGGAGGTTATCCGCATTCCACGTCCTAGGGAAGTGGCGTCCCATCAAGTCCTTCAATTTTATAAGCTCCGTGGTGCAGCGTCTCGGTGATCCGGTAGGGTCCTTCCCAGTTAGGGGCTAGCTTACCTCCTTCAGTTGGCTTTGAGACCTCGGCCCGCCGGAGAACTAGGTCTCCTGGTAGGAACGTTCGGGGCGCACGCGCGTTGTAGTATTTCGCGGCCCGTTGCCGGTAGGTGCCATTCGAAGCCGCGCCCTGCCCGCATTTCCTCCACCAGGTCGAGGTTGGCTCTCAGTTGGTCAGAATTACCTTCTTCACTGTAAGCCTCCACTCGGGGGCTAGGTGCTCCGATCTCCACGGGATAACAGCTTCTGAGCCAAAACTAGGCTGAATGGCGTCTCCCAGTGGGGGCTCGAGGCGTCGTGTGATAGGCCCATAGCACGTTGGGGAGCTCCTCTACCCAACGTCCCTTGCAGCCGTCCAGCCGAGACTTCAGTCCTTGGAGAATGATTCGGTTGATCACTTCAGCCGCCCCGTTGGTTTGAGGATGTCCGACGGAAGTAAATCTTTGAAAAATACCCAGCTCGGAGCAGAACTCCCGAAAAGGTGCATTATCAAACTGACGGCCATTATCGGTGACCAGTGTGCGCGGCAGCCCAACCGACATATGATTGACTTCCAGAAAAAAGATCTTACTTTGCTCTCGGTAATCTTGGCCAAAGCCTCAGCTTCGACCCACTTGGTGAAGTGGTCCACCGCCACCAAGAGGAACTTTCGCTGCCGGAAGCCGGGGGAAATGGACCCAAGATATCCATGCCCCACTGGGCAAAGGGCCAAGGCGCCACCACGGGGGTCAGGTTAGATGTCGGTTGTCGCTGGATATTGGCATGACGTTGGCAGATATCACACTTCTTGACAAGCTCGGCCGCGTCCTCCTTCATCGTCAGCCAGAAGTACCCTTGGCGCAGAGCCTTGTAAGCCAGGGCTCTGCCCCCCAGATGACTCCCGCATATGCCTTCATGGATCTCCCTAAGGATATAATCCGACTCCGTGGCCCTACACACCTAAGGACCGGATATGAGAAGATCTTCGATAAAGCTTCCCGTCCATCATCAAGAATCTCGGGGCCCTTCGCTTAAGCTGTTTGGCCTCCGCGGGTCCCCCGGGAGGGTACCGTCGGTCAAGTATCGGATGTAGGCATCCATCCAGGAGGGCTCCGGCTCCACCAAGCACTTCTTCCGCGGTCTCAATGCTTGGGGCTGGTAGATGCTCCACGTATGTCCTCCCTAACGTCCCCTCGACCGAAGTGGCCAAGCGGGACAGGGAGTCAGCTCTGGCATTCTCTGCCCTGGGGATATAGCTGACACGGAAGTAAGAAAAATGAGACGCCTGGGACTGCACCTTGCTCAGTAACGGGACATGGTGGGGTCCCTAGCCTCGTATTCCCAGTAACTTGCCCAGAAATGAGTTGAGAGTCGGTAAAGGCCCTCAAGCGCCCCGCGCCCAATTCCTTGGCTAGTCTCATCCCCGCCAGCAGGGCTTCGTACTCCGCCTGATTATTGGTCGCCGGGAACTGGAATCTGAGGGCGTACTCCACTACATCTCCCTCCGGGCTTGCAAGGATGAGCCGGCTCCGCTCCCTTGGGAGTTTGCCGCTCCGTCCACATGCAGGATCCAATCCTCCACCTCCCCTGATGAGGGGGGGTCCCCAAACTCCTCCGGTTGCGCCTCCTCCACGTCCTTCTTGGTCCAGGAGCATTCGACTAGGAAATCCGCCAACACCTGAGACTTCATGGCTGACCTCGGTCGGATGGACAGATCGAACTCGCCTAGCTTGATGGCCCATTTAGCCAGCCGGCCGGAGGTGTCGGGGCGAGACAGGATAGCTCGCAGGGGCTGATCCGTAAGCACCACGATGGGATGAGCTTGAAAATAAGGCCGAAGGCGCTGAGTAGAGACCACCAGAGCGAAGATGATCTTCTCAGTTTTTGAATACCTGGTCTCCGCGTCATGGAGTATTTTGCTGGTGTAGTAGATCGGCTTCTGAGCTCCGTCGGTATCCATGTGCACCAGTACCGAGCTGACGGCCTCCGGGGAAGCGGCCAGATATAAAGAGCTCCTCCCCATTTTCGGGCTTGGATAGCAGCGGTGGAGTGGAGAGAAACTGCTTCAATTCTTCAAAGGAGCTCTGACATTCTTTCGTCCACTCGAAGCCGTTAATCTTGCGCAGCGCCTTGAAAAAGGGTAGGCACCTCTCCGCCGACCTTGACATGAAACGACTCAAGGCCGCCACCCTCCCCGTCAGGCGCTGCACCTCCTTCTTGCTGACCGGGGGCCGCATCTCCAGGATAGCTCTGATCTTGTCGGGGTTGGCTTCGATCCCGCGCTGGGTCACCATGAAACCCAGGAACTTGCCGGCCGCCACTCCAAAGGCGCATTTGTGGGGGTTGAGCTTCATCCGGTACCGGCGCAGATTGCCGAAAGTCTCCCCGAGATCGGTCACATGGTCTTCTGCGTGGTGCTTTTAGTCAGCATGTCATCCACATAGACCTCCATATTGCGCCCCAGCTGATTCTCGAAAACCTTGTTCATCAACCTTTGATAAGTGGCCCCGGCGTTTTTCAGCCCGAAAGGCATCACTCTGTAACAGTAGATCCCCTTCTCCGTGACAAAGGAGGTTGCCTCCTCATCTACTGAGCTCATCTTGATTTGATTGTACCCCGAGAACGCATCCATGAAACTGAGCGTCCCGTGCCCGGAGGTGGCGTCCACCAGCTGGTCGATTCGGGGGAGCGGAAAGCTGTCCTTGGGGCACGCCTTGTTGAGGTCGGTGAAGTCCACACACATCCTCCAGCTCCCACTGGCCTTCCGAACCATCACGACATTCGCCAACCAGTCGGGGTAGCGCACCTCACGAATGTGGCCAGCCGCCAACAGCTTCCGCACCTCCTCGTCGACAGCCTTCTGCCGGTCCGGAGCAAAACTCCTTTTCTTCTGCCTGATGGGCCGGCACTCTGGTCGGATGTTGAGCTGGTGTGTAATCACCTCCTCCGGGATCCCGGGCATGTCAGATGCTGACCACGCGAAGACGTCGGCGTTGGCCCGCAGAAAGGTTAGGAGCTGGTCACGGGCTTCGTCAGGAAGCGAAGGCTCCGACTCGAACCGTCTGCGCGGGGTCCTCCCCGAGGGGGAAGGTAAGCAGCCGCTCGGCCGGTTCCCCCCTCCTCTCCAAGTCCGTGGGTCAAGAGTTTCGGGTGTCGATGTCGACGGTGGTGCAAGCACTGCCCCCTGGGGACTGGGGCCAAGTGATAGCATAGCGCCGGCAGGTCCTGCTCTCCTCGCATCTCGCCGATCCCGCTGGTGGTTGGGAACCTCACTAGGAGTCGCTTGGTGGAAATGACGGCATCCAAGAGGTTGAGCCCGGGCCTCCCAAGAATCGCATTGTACGCCAGGGGCACACGGACCACCAAAAACTTTATAAGGACAGTGCTCTGGCACGGAGCCATTCCGGCTGTCACGGGAAGAGTAATCTCCCCCTCGACCCTCACAGAATCCCCCGTGAATCCCATCAAAGGCGTGACGACAGGTTGAAGTAAATCATGCGACAGGTTCATGCGAACAAAGGCGTCGTAGTTCAAAACATCTACTGAACTTCCACTGTCGACCAGGATTCGTTTTACAGGGTGCTTAGCAATCGTCATGGATACGACGACGCTATCATCATCTTTATTTACAACCCCCTCCAGGTCCTCTTCGAAAAAAGGAATTACAGCCTCCGCTCCTCCCTCTCCCCTCGGTCTCTTCGGCGGGCCCCTGCCCCCCAGGAGATCATCGCTACCGTCTTCTCCGTCGGGGTTATCAATCATCGGCGGTGCAGGCGCTGATGGGCCGGGAGCTCCTGGGTTGTTCCTTTGGACGAACTTCCTCAGGTGGCCCTGTTGAATGAGGTCTTCAATGGCTTTCTTCAGCTGCCGGCAGTCGTCGGTGTTGTGGCCATGGTCCCGGTGGTAGCGGCAGTAGAGATTCTTGTTCCGGGGGATCTTCGGGTTGATGGGAGGAGGACGTTGCAGGTAAGGCTCCCCTTCGATCTCGAGCAGGATCTGGGATATGGGAGCAAGCAACGGAGTGTACGGCCCGTCTCTCGGTGCAGGAGGTCGAGGGCGGTTGTCTGGTCGGCGAGGAGGCTCGGGCCTCCTGGGGCGGGCTTCCGCAGGTTCTGGCTGGGTTGGCTTCCGGGGTATGCTCCCGCCGGCCTCACGCCGAGAAAAGTCAGCTTCATCTGCCCGGATGTACTTCTGGGCGCGGATCAGGAGTTCGGAGTAGGAACCCGGCGGCTTCTTGTCAAGAGAATACGCGAAACGGGAAGGGCGGAGCCCTCGCTTCAGAGCCAAGGTAGCCACTGAGTCCTCCAAGTTATATACCTCCAGGGCGGCCTCCTTAAACCGGGCGACGTAGTCTCGCAGGGACTCGCCATTCTTCTGCTGGACAGCAAATAGACTGTCCGCCACCCTCGGGATCTTCCGGCAGGCGTCAAAGTGGGCCAGGAAAGCCCTCTCCAACTGGCGAAAGGAGTCGATGCTCCGTGGCGGCAGGCGAGAGTACCAGGCCCGGGCAGCTTTTTTCAGAGTAGCAGGGAAGGCCACACACATAAGGGAGTCTGTGGCCCCCTGAACCTGCATGAGCACCTTGTAACTTTCCAAATGGTCCAGGGGGTCCGTAGTCCCGTCATAAGGGTCCAGCTGAGGAAGGCGGAACCGGGTAGAGATTGGCTCCTCCATGATGCGGCGGGACAGGGGAGGCCGACTGTCGTAATCAGTCTCCGGCAGGTGGGTGATTCGACGGCTAAGTTCTTCCAACTTCTGATTACACTCCTCGAGTCGCCGCTCAGCTCGGCGAGGCATCCGGCCATCAACGGAACCCTCCCCTGAAGACTCAGAAGAAGAGCGGAGGCGACGATGTCGGCGCGCGCGCTCCGCCTCCTTTCCGTGCCGCCGCTTAGGAGAGATGCTGGCGTGGCGAGAAGGAGACCGGGGCCTTTTGGACGCCTCGCGGCGATGCGGCTTGGCTGGGGATCGGCGGTGATGATCTGCAGGAACGGGCGATCTCCGGGGGAGGAATGCTGGCTGGGCTGCACACCCCTGGGACAGATGGGCTCGGCTCCGGCTGTCGCAAGGCTACTTGCTGCTGCTGCATGCCTTGACCGCCGCTGCCAGCGACTGGACCTGGGTGGCCAGGGCAGCGAATCGATCTTCTTGAAGTGCTGTGGAGCAGGATGCAGGGGCGCCATTCTGCGGAGCAGAAGGCCCTGCCTCCTGGAGGTTCGGAGGCTCTGGGAAACAAGATACGAGAGCTGGGGGGCCTCCGCGGGTGGACCAGCCCCGCAGCGCTGCCTCCCAGCGCGACCGGCTGAAGCTCCCTTCATTCGAGTTGTCACCATGGCTTTAAGGTCTCGAAGAAAGAAGAAAGCTGCTGGTTCGAAGTCTCTCTTACACTCCCCCTTCCTGGCGCGCCAATCTGATGACGCCAAGTCACCTCCTCGAACGTCGGGGATGACGGACGTCTCGCTCCGGGAAGTCCTGCAAGAAAAGTCCCCGGGACCGGTGGCGCCGGTGGGGACCCTCCGACGATCAAGTCAGTTGCTTGGGCTCAGACAAAGAACCGCTCCAGCGAAGAAGAGCTGAACCCTGGTTTTTCTGAGCTTTCTTCCTCCCAGCAAAAACCCTAACCGCCTCAGCTCTTCTTCGCTGGAGCGGTTCTTTGTCTAAGCCCAAGCAACTGACTGATCGTCGGAGGGTCCCCACCGGCGCCACCGGTCCCCGGGGACTTTTCTTGCAGGACTTCGAGGAGGGAGACGTCCATCATCCCCGACGTTCGAGGAGGGTTTCTTGGCGTCATCAAGGCCCTAATTGTACATATGCAATTCATAAAGGACATTAGGCTATAGAGATGTGGTATTTTGGTTTAATTCTTCAAAGTTAACTGGATTGATGAGATGATGTGGCCAAAGAAACTTTTCTTTTCTTTTCTTTTTCTTTTTTTTAACTTTTTCAAAAAAAATTATTCTAGGAAAAATTTATCCTATTCGATTATGATTGTGGTTTGCTTCAATGAAGGAAATGAGCTTAATTAAACAGGAACTAGATGACTCCATTTGCTTTTTGAAGAAATATTAGGATAAATTACCTAGCCTTTTAACTTCATTTTTCATGCCATTTGGATTTTTATTTTTATTTCTAAAGTACATTCCCAAACATCTTATATCTATTTCAAAGTCTCTACTATTTAATTAATAGTAGAAATTATCAAATTACAAATAAAATTTGTTTACAAACCATGGAACATGGAAGTACCAAATAAAATGACTGTTCATTATGCAAAGATTGGCCAAGGACGTAGAATTTTTGGTGCATTAAGTATTTTTAAACAAGTAAATTCCAGCCATGATTTTTTTAAAAAAAGAAAACACACATGAATTGAAATTTAATGGACCTGATTTGGTTATTTTAGGTGCTTTTTTTTTGTGAAATATTTATGGTTGAGTGAGGTCCTCCTCCAAGAGCAAGCCTAAATGGGGGAGAGGAGCCACTCAACAGAGATAATAGTTGCTGGCTATCAAACTAGAAACTCATAGGGTGGTAATATAAGATTGTGTAAATATAAAAAAGACTTATATCTACTATATATCTTTGTGGCTTGGAAAATAGCATTATCTAAATCAAATCGGAGACATGGCTCATGGCCTTGGCGTCAACCCACTGGTTGAAGTGGAACTAGATTGAGTATGTGCTTCTCTTGGACCGGGCCAAATAAAAGCAATTTTGAGACCAGTTCAGGCTGGATTGAGCTCAAGTTGTGCACCTGTTGATGGGCCCAACCTCTATTTATGGTTCAGAAAAGTCTTTGTATACCGCTCCGATGCAGGATGATCTGCACCGGGCATGATGATTCATCCGTACGTGGGCTCACATGTTTATAGTGTGGGACTCACGAGTGAGCCCTTCGATGCCAGTCCATGTGTGGGCGAATCATCGCGCCCGATGCAAGCCATTCTATACCAAAGGCGGTGTATAAAGACTTTCCCTTTAAGGTTCAACATTACCATATGAATGGTAATAGAAAGATTCTTTCTTGAAGCATAATCTTTTGGCCATTTCATCCCAGATTAATTGTGGACTTCAGTTTGGAAACATTTTTAGGGCTAAGTTTTCAAATGATATCATGTAATAATAGCAAGAGATCTTTTCGATCAGAGCCTCTACCCTTCCTTCGTTAGAGGAATAATCGCTTATGATAATTGATACGAAACAACTGTCTCCTCCAATAGTAATCTTAAGCGCAACCTTAGTGTATAATGCACTATGCAAAGCCTATCACTCGCCTTCGTATAAAATTTATTTCACAAAAATTTAGGTTGGAACCCTGACTTTATCTTGAAAAATCCTCCATTCTTATGTCACAAGAATAATCAATAAGATCTTCATCTTAGTTCAAGTAAGATAGGTGGTGCTAGCAAGTCCCTAGATCTCAAAATCTAAAGCTATCACCTTATTGAACAATAATGTTTTTATCAAATTTAACAGAAAGGGATAACAAGCCAAGCAGCTTTATAGCTTGATTCAAATAATTAATTAATTAGTATTGTGATAAGGAAGGAGGGATTAACAAGGAAGACAATTAAGATTTTTGTGTGATTCATTCAATAAACTTACATTCATATTGATAATGATGATGCAAGTTTCATTATAAAAAAGTATAGAGGGTTGCAAATATTATTTTCTTTCACGTTCCTCAAGTCCACATATATCTATAAAATTAGAACATTCTCTTAGACTAACATCTCCCTATGCTTGTGTTGCTGTCAGATCACTTTCGGTGAGCGCCAGCGGGCGGGAATCTCCACAGGTCGTCGAAAGCGTCGAGGGAGCACCTTCTTCCTCCGGTAGCCTACAAGAAGTCCCGGGCCGGTAGTTCCGATGGGGACCCTCCGATGCTCAAGTCAGTGGCTGGTAGAACAGGAGTATTTTTATGAGAGAATAGAGATTCAGCCCTCCCCTCGTTGCGAGTTAGGGGTCCTTATGTACCTGTTCGGGGGTCCCTTTTTACCTTTTGTTGAGTAGTTGTCGAATCCCATTCTGTTAGGATTGGCCTCGGCTAACGGGGGCATAGTTGTTAAGCATGCTCCGTAGATACTGATGATTGCATAATACGTGGGTAACCACCCGTGATTTCGGTGAAATAGATGAGCGAGATATGCGGCAGTTGTTGCCTCAAATCCCTGGGTCCGGTATCTGAGATTGGCTCCGCTATATTAAGAAAATGTGCACTGTAGAGCAGCGAGGGCGAGGCCGAAGCCAAAGACTAGGGCCGAAGCTAGGGACCAAGGTGAGGGTGAGGCCGAAGCCAAGGGCCGGGGCCGAAGCCAGGGACCGAGGCGAGGGTGAGGCCCAAGCTAGAGGCCGAGGCTGAAGCCAGGGGCCTAGGCGAGGATGTCGATGCCAGAAATGAGCTATCAACTCATCCGACTCCTGAAATTGCGCAAGGTGTTATGCCGCCGCACAGAGGGTGTGATCAGCAACATCAGATGCCCCCCCATCCCTGAGATGGGTGGGCGTATAGTTGCCAGCGAAAGGAGTGTTAATATCCACTAGGTGGCTGATCTTTGTGTCGTCATTTCGTCTATTCAGGCTATTGGGATTGGGTAAGATTTTTCTCGAGCGAGGAGTTGTAAAAAGGTAGGCGTCATAATTGCGGTGAGGTCACCGCTACCTCTTTATTGGCGGTGTTTTTCGTGTTACTCGCACCAAGTGGTTGCCTGAGTGGTTTCCAAAAGAAAGCGAACACATGGCCAAACCGAACATCGGCGAGATGATTTGAAACGGGGGTATAAAAGGGGGAAATCATCCCTATCCTATGCTTTTCACCATTTCTTGTGTTATAATCTATCACCTTGAATCTGCAAGCGCCCGTTCATCTCCTATTTCCGTTTATCTTCCGAGCTCTCTTCTTCAATCTCGGTTGAAGTTCTTCAGGTTAGTCCTCATGGCTTCTTCACCTTCCTGTTCTCTTTCCGATTTTGGGGATCCCTCCCCTATTCCTTCACAACCTTCCTCTTCCCCGGGGCTTAGTTGGTCCTCTTCATCTTCCGACCACATTCCGTTGGAATGGCGGCGAGTGACCAGACGACCCACAACTGGGATTCGCCCGATCGCCGGACAGGCCCCACCCCGGTGCCATCCGGCCATCACCGATCTATCCACTGCTGCCAAGGAGTCCCCTGAATGGACTGCCTCCACCATGTCTGCCCAAGATATTGTGAACCTTAGAGCTAAGTATAATTTCCCTCCTAACATTCGTCTGTCCTACCCTACTCCTAACGACAGGGTAACTTCTTCCCGTCCCAGGAGGGTTGCCTTGAACGGAGCTTTCTTTAAGGCGGGGCTTCAATTACCCATCCACCCTTTTATCCTCAACCTCTTAGATAGATACTCCTTAGCATCCGCACAGTTAGTCCCAAATTCTATCCGAACCATCATCGGCTTCATGGTACTTTGTCACTTTCATGGTATAGAGGCTAGCATCTCTTTGTTCCGTAGCTTCTACACTCTTCGCAAGCAAGCGGGGTGGTGGTCCTTTACCCCTAGACCCACTAGGATTCTTAGACTATATCTTTCCACATCCATCAAAGGTTGGAAAGATAGGTTCCTTTTTGCCGACGTTGAGGGGGTAAGTGGAATCTGGGGAACACCCAATACCGACGCAACTAGAGACTCTTCTATACTCCCGAGGGATCGAATGGCATTCGAGCAGCTTCTGACTGCCGACATCCCTCGGTTCAACCAACTTTTAATCGAAGAGAACCTCTATCTTGCCAGCCTTATTCCGTCCAGTGGTGAGTGGCTGATTACTCACCTTGCTTTTTCGGCCCTTCTCCTCTCTTCCCTTTTCTTCTCTTCCTTTTTTTTAACACTGTTCTTTCCTTTTCCTTGATACAGGAATGGCACCATCACTTCGCGAAATAAGACAGGCTGCCACAAGGAAAAGGAAGGTCAAGGCGGATGGGGCCCCTGCCGAGAGGAGGGCCATCACCAAGATTGCCAAGAGGATTGAGGCCGGAGAGGCCTCTGGAAGGGGCGAGACGGAGGGAAGGGCCAAGGTCGGAGAGGCCTCGAGCGGGAGCGAGGTGAAAAGGGCCAAAGCCAAAGAAGCCCTAAGAAGCGAGGCGGCAAAGGCCAAGGTCGGAGAGGCACCAAGGCGGAACGAAGTGGGAGAAAGGGATTTACCTCATTCTCCTTCACCAGTACCGCCTCCATCTCCAATCGATCTGATCAACACCTCCCTAGAGCAGGGTACCAAAGCACTATCACCACAGCCTATAGCTCCCGAAGCGGAGCCGGCCCACTCAGCTACAAGGCCTACTCTGGAAGCCGCTCTATCTCCCGAAGGGGCAGCGGCCGAGACATCTCCATCAGCAAAGGCACCCGAGGGAGCAGGGTCGGAGGCTGAGTCCTCGTCTGTGGCTGTGAAGTCAGCGGAGGGAGAGGATATTGACCCTTCTTTTTAGTCTATTTTGACGTGCTACAACCGTTGGGCCAAGCGGACATTGGCTCAGGCGTTCGTGCCCGAGCTGCAAGGGTTTCTTCGACATCAAGGGAAGTCTACCTTCTTCCGAGAGGCATCCGTGGCACATCTCTGGGTAAATATTGTTCCATTGTTAAAACATTTGGGACCGTTTCTTTATCTAAACCAAGTAATTTGATCAGGCGTTGAACTCTATGATTGCTATGAGGGGCCTTTGGTCCCAGGCCAAGGCCGCCCTCGATCAATCTGTAGAGGAAATTCGAGAAGTCCGGGCTAGAGCGGAGAGGGTCGAGGTAGTCCTGGAAGAGGCCCGAGCGGAGACGGCCCGGGCACAAAAAGCTGAAGCCAAAGCCGAGGCTGCCCGACTTCGTAACCTGGCCCGGGCTGAGAAGGCAGAGGAGGCGCTGGAAGAGGCTTAGCGCCAGGCGGCCAATGAGCTTGATAATGCTCAGGTGGCAGGGGAAAAACAGAGGGTGGCTGAAGAGAAGCAGAAAGCCGCCGAAGCGAAAATTTACTTGCTACAGCACCGGCTGCACTCTGCCACCATTGAGATCGGAGTGGCCAAGGAGAGGGCCGAGAGCACCAAGGAAATCACCCGCCAATGAGACACCGAGGCAGCGCATCTGAGGGCGGCGGTGACCGAGGCCGAGAAGAAGGCCACCAACGCCGAGAAGAAGGCCACCGAGGCCGAGGAGAAGGCCACCGAGGCCAAGAAGAAAGCCGTCGAGGCCATAGAGGATTTTAGGAAGTCCAAGGCTTTCAATAGGGAGCTGGCCGAGACAATGGCATTTGCATATGATGGCGGTTTCTAGGACTGCAAGGAGAAAATTCGAAAGCTCTACGGCCTCGAAGGGATTGAAGAGTTGGAGCCAGATGAGGTCCCTAAAGATGATGGCTCAACCCCGGCCGAACCTTAAATTTCTTTTTGTTGTATCAAGTCCGATTTGATCGGCAATTTTGTAACTTTCTTTAGCAATAAAAATTTCTTGCTCAATTCTCAATTTGATTTGCATCGTAACTAATTATCAATGATTGGATATGAACAAGCCGTAGTGGCCGCTATCAAGGCCATAGGCAGACATAGCTAATAACCGCACTTGCGTGACCTGGTGGTCTTGACAAATGACCTCGCACCGTAGGCTATTGACACCGGAGGGTAGCACCAACACGAAGTGGATTAAGGGGCTATCGACACGTGGTCGGGTGGTGCTATGACATAGCTAGGCCAACACAGACGTGGGGTTGGGCCTTTTGAAGAGTTAGAAACTTCTAATACCGATGTGGAGTCGGTTTTTGCTTGCCGATGCGGAGTCGAGCTAAGGTGCCGACGCGGAGTAGAGCTAAGGTGCCGACACGGAGTTGAGTTAAGGTGCTGACGCGGAGTCGAGCAAAGGTGCCGATGTGGAGTCAGGCTAAGGTGACAACGCGGAGTCGAGCTAAGATCACGCGGAGTCGAGTTAAGGTGCCGATGCGGAGTCGAGCAAAGACACTGACGTGGAGTCGAGCTAAGGTGCCGGCGCGGAGTTGGGCTAAGATGCCGACGCGGAGTCGAGCAAAGACGCCGACACGGAGTCGAGCTAAGGTGCCGACGCGGAGTCGAGCTAAGGTGCCGACGTGGAGTCGAGCTAAGGTGCCGATGCAGAGTTGAGCTTGAGTGCCAAGGGGAGACTCAGGCTTGGAGTGCCGATGCGGAGCCGGGCTTGAGTGCCAAGGGGAGACTCGGGCTTAGAGTGCTGACGTGGAGCCGAGCTTGAGTGCCGAGAGGACTCGGGCTTAGAGTGCCGATGCGGAGCTGGGCTTAAGTGCCTAGAAAAGACTCGGGCTTAGAGTGCCGACGCGGAGCCGGGCTTGAGTGCCGAGGGGAGACTCAGGCTTGGAGTGCCGACGCGGAGCCGGGCTTGAGTGTCGAAGGGAGACTCGGGCTTGGAGTGCCGATGCGGAGGTGGGCTTCAAGGGAGAAGCAGGATCACTCAAAAATATGTCAATGAGAATATTTTGAATAGTACTATGATAGGCAGGTTCAAGCTAAGGAAATTAACAAACTACTGATAATATCGACGTAGGTTGTCTGCGTTCCAAGTGCGGGGGAGAGGCTTTTGGTCTAGCCCCTCAACTTTGTATGCTCCATGATGAAGCACCTCCATGACTCGATAGGGTCCTTCTCATCTTGGCGCTAGCTTGCCTCCTTCCGTCGGCTTTGATATTTCAGCTCATCGAAGAACTAGGTCTCCGGGGCGGAACGTCTTGGGTCGTACTCGAGCATTGTAGTATCTGGCCGCCCACTGATGGAAGGCTGCCATCCGGAGCCGCGCTCAGTCTCATAGTTCTTCTACTAGGTCGAGGTCAGCCCGCAGCTGGTTTGGGTTGTCTCCCTCGCTGTACAACTCCGTACAGGGGCTCGGGACACCTATCTCCACAGGAATGATGGCTTCGGACCCAAAGACCAGGCTGAAAGGAGTCTCTCTGGTGGGGGCTTGCGACATTGTGTGGTAGGCCCATAGCACACTGGGGAGCTCTTTCACCCATAGTCCTTTGCAGTCATCTAGCCAAGCCCTAAGTCCTTGAAGAATAATGCGGTTGGTCACCTCGGCCGTGTCATTGGTCTAGGGATGCCCCACAGAGGTGAACCGCTGATGAATGCCTAGCTCGGTGCAGAACTTCCGAAAGGCCGTGTTGTCAAACTGCCGGCCATTGTCAGTGACGAGAGTATGCAACAGCCCAAACCAGCATACTATAGATTTCCAAAAGAAGGATCACACCTTGTCCTTGGTAATCTTGGCAAGTGCTTCAGCCTAGATCCACTTGGTGAAATGGTCGATGGCTACCAGTAGGAATTTGCGCTGACCGGAGGCTAGAGGGAATGATCCCAAGATGTCCATACCCCACTGGGCCAAGGGCCAAGGTGCAGCCAGGGGGGTCAACTGTGACGTCGGTTGGCGTTGGACGCTGGCATGGCGTTGGCAACTGTCACATCTCTTGACGAGCTCGGATGCATCCTTCCTCATTGTCAGCCAATAGTATCCTTGTCGCAAGGCTTTGTACGCCAGAGCTCTGCCCCCCAGATGACTTCCGCATATGCCTTCATGTATTTCCTGTAGGATGTAGTCTGCTTCCGTTGGGCCGATGCATCTGAGGACTGAGTACAAGAATGATCTTCGGTAGAGCTTTCCGTCCATCATCAAAAACTTCGGAGCTCGTCTCTTGATCAGCCTATCCTCAGTCGAGTCCTCGGGAAGGGCGCCATCAGTCAGGTACCGGATATAAGCGTCCATCCATGAAGGCTCTTGCTCGACCGATAGGATCTCCTCTGCGGCTTCGATGCTTGGGACTTCCGGATGCTTCACGTAGGTTCTTCCCAATGTCCCGTCGACTGAGGTAGTGAGTTGGGATAGGGCATCAGCTCTAGCGTTCTCCCCCCGAGGAATGTAGCTGACGCTGAAGTGGGCTAAGAGAGAGGCTTGTGACTGCACCATACTCAAGTAACGGGACATAGTAGGATCCCGCGCCTCGTATTCTCCAGTGATTTGGCCAGTGACTAGCTGGGAGTCAGTGAATGCTCTAAGGCACTTCACCCCGAGCTCCCGGGCCAATCTTATTCCCGACAGTAGGGCCTCATGCTCCACTTGGTTGTTGGTGGTTGGAAAGAGAAAAAGGAGAGCGCACTCGGTTACAACTCTGTCCGGGTTGGCCAGGATGAGGCCCGCTCCGCTCCCTTGAGAATTTGACGCTTCGTCCACATGAAGGATCCATTCACCTCTCCAGTCCCAGGAGTTAAAGGGTTTGCATGGGAGTCTTCTGGTTGCTCCTCGCCCCAGGTGCATTCGACCAAGAAATATGCCAGGACCTGAGATTTTATAGCCGACCGGGGATGAAAAGATAGGTCGAATTCTCCCAACTTAAGCGCCCACTTCGCCAGTCAGCTCGAAGTGTCTGAATGAGCGAGAATCGCCTTGAGTGGTTGGTCTGTGACCACCACGATCGGATGAGCTTGAAAATAGGGTCGGAGGCGCTGGGCGGATACAATCAACGCGAAGATAATCTTCTCGATTATCGAATACCTAGTCTCCGCATCGTGAAGCACCTTACTAGTGTAATACATCGGCTTTTATGTTCCGTTGGTGTCCATGCAAGCCAGCACGGAACTGACAGCTTCGGGAGAAGCTGCGAGGTACAGAAGAAGTTCTTTTCCACCCTTCAGCTTGGATAGCAGCGGTGGGATGGATAAAAATTCTTTCAGTCCCTCGAAGGCCATCTGGCATTCCCTCGTCCATTCGAATCCATTGACTCTGTGGAGTGCCTTGAAGAAAGGCAAGCACCTCTCAGCGGATCTGGACAAAAAGCGGCTCAAGGCTGCCACCCTTCTCATCAGGCGTTGCACTTCCTTCTTATTGGCGGGAGATCTCATGTCCAGGATGGCTCAGACTTTATCAGGGTTCGCCTCGATTCCTCGTTGGGTCACCATGAAACCCAAGAATTTGCTGGCTGTCACTCCAAAGGCATATTTGCGTGGGTTCAGTCTCATCTGGTATTGGCGGAGGTTGCCGAAGGTCTCCGTCAAGTCGGCGATATGGCTGGTGGCGCAGACACTTTTGGTTAGCATGTCATCCACATATACCTCCATGTTGCGCCCGATCTGGTCCTTGAAGACTTTGTTCATTAGCCTTTGGTAAGTGGCCCCCACATTCTTCAGTCCGAACGGCATCACCTTGTAGCAGTATAGCCCTTTGTCAGTTATGAAAGAGGTAGCTTCCTCATCTACCGGGTTCATCCTGATTTGGTTGTACCCAGAGAAAGCATCCATGAAGCTAAGGGTCTCATGGCCGGACGTAGCGTCCACCAATTGGTCGATCCGAGGCAATGGGAAGCTATCCTTGGGCATGCTTTGTTGAGGTCGGTGAAGTCTATGCACATCCTCCAGCTTCCGTTGGCCTTGCGGACCATCATGACATTAGCCACCCAGTCGGGGTAGCGAACTTCCCGGATATGGCCCGCAGCTCTCAGCTTGCGGATTTCCTTATCGATGGCTTTCTGCCTATCAGGAGCAAAGCTCCTCTTCTTCTGTCGGACAGGCCGACACTCTGGCTGGAGGTTGAGCTGATGAGTGATTATCTCCTTAGGGATGCCTGGCATATCTGATGACGATCATGCGAAGATGTCGGAGTTGGCATGCAGGAAAGTAAGGAGCCGATCACGTGCCTCTTCCGGAAGTAGTGCTCTGATCTGGATGGTCCTCGTTGGGTCCTCCCCCAAGGGGAAGGCTAGTAGGTGCTCGGCTGGCTCCCCTCTCCTCTCCAAGTCTCGGGGGTTGAGTGGTCCAGGCGCTGCTGCCGACACTGTCTCCTGCGGGCTGGGGGCTAAGTGGCAGCAGAGCGGTGGTCGGCTCTGTTCTCCCTTTATTTCTCCGACCCCTTCGTCGGTGGGGAATCTCACCAGCAATCTCTTGGTGGAGATGACAGCATCCAGCAGGTTCAAGCTGGGTCTCCCCAAAATTGCATTGTAAGCTAGTGGGACCCGAACCATCAGGAAGTTCATGAGAACTATGCTCTGACATGGTGAGGTCCCGGTGGTAATGGGGAAGGTGACCTCAACCTCCACCCTGATGGAGTCTCCAGTGAAACCCATCAAGGGAGTAGTGACAGGTAGAAGAGAACTTGTATGCAAATTCATTCTAACAAAAGTGTCATAACTTAAGACATTCACTGAACTTCCACTATCAACTAGAATCCGCTTTACAGGGTGTTTAGCGATCGTCATGGAGACAATGATGCTATCATCATTCTTATTCACTACTCCTTCTAGATCCCATTTGGAAAAAGGGATTACAGAGTCTTCTTCCTCCTCTCGCTGTCTTTTTGCACTGCTGCCTATCCCCCAGGAGATCATGGCCACGGTCTTTTCTGTCGGGGCATTGTCTATGCTAATCTGTGGCGTGGGAAGTGCCGATGGACCCGCGGCAGTAGGGTTCTCACTCTGGACGAACTTGCTTAGATGACCTTGCTGAACAAGTTCCTCGATAGCTTTCTTCAAGAGGCGACAGTCTTCAGTGTCGTGGCCATAGTCTCTGTGATATCGGCAATAGAGCTTCTTACTGCGGGGGATCCCAGACTTCATGGGGGGCGGACGTCGAAAGTAGGGCTCCTTCTCAATTTTCAACAAGATGTGAGATATTGGAGCAAGGAGAGGAGTGAACTGCTCCTTGGGAACAAGCATCTAAGGCCAGTTGTCTGAGCGACGAGGAGGCTCAGACTTCCTGGCTCGTCCTCCAGCAGGCTCCGTGGGCATCGGTTTCTTGCTAGAACCTTTGTCGGCCTCCCTCCTGGAAGAGTCCGCTTTGTCGTTCTCCCTCCTAGAAGAGTCCACTTCGTCGGTGCGAATAGACTTCTGTGCCCAGCTTAGTAGCTCGGCATAGGAGCCGGAAGACTTCTTATCCAGGGAATATGCAAATCTGGAAGGACGAAGCCCTCGCTTCAGGGCTAGGGTGGCTACAGAATCCTCCAAGTTATAAACTTCGAGCGCGGCCTCCTTGAACCGAGCGACGAAGTCCTTCAGGGTTTTGCCGCTCCTTTGTTGGACAGCGAATAAGCTATCAGCCACTCGAGGGATCTTTCGGCATGCATCAAAATGGGCCAGGAAAGATCACTCGAGTTGTCTGAAGGAATTGATGCTGCGCGGTGGCAGACATGAGTACCATGCATGCGCCGCCTTCCGCATTGTGGCCGGAAAGGCAACACACAGGAGAGAGTTTGTCGCTCCTTGGACTTGCATGAGAACCTTGTAGCTCTCCAAGTGGTCCAGAGGATCCGTCGTGTTGTCGTACGGGTCCAACTAGGGAAGACAGAACCGAGGTGGGACCGGCTCCTCCATGATGCGGCGAGAAAGTGGGGGACGATGGTCATAGTATGTCTCGTGAGGGCTGGCGATCCAGCGACTAAGCTCCTCCAATCGCTGGTGATATTCATCAAGCCGCCGTTCGGCCCGACGGGCGGCCTTCCTGTCGGTGTATTCTTTAGAGGAGTCTGAAGATGAGGACGGGGAAGACCGCCGGTGCAGGGAGTGCACATGTCTTGGTTCCTTCTCACCATGCCGCCGGTGGGAGCGATCAGAATGGTGGAAGAGAGATCGCCTCCGCTTTGAGGTCTCCTAACGGGGCGGTTCAAGGAGCGAGTGGTGGGAAGCCTCAGGAGGAGTCCTGCCCTGATGAGGCTGACTGACTCCATGACCCTCCTTATGAGGCAGAGGAGGTTGAGGTGGCAAAAGCATGACGGCAAAGCAGTGTTCCTATAGTCCTCACACCACCGTCATCAGATCTTGTACCTGACTAGTCAGGACGTCAAGCCGATCGGACTGGCCAGCCTGTGGTGGTGCAAGAGGCGGAACATGGGTGTTGGCCTCTCATTGTTCAGCCCGCGGAAGGCGTTCTGCGGCATGGCTGGTGGAAGCTTCCTGAGCTTGCGTGGTCACCATCCTCTTCCTTGCAGAAGTCGAGGGGTTGCAGATGCGTGAAGATAAACGTCTGTCTGCCGACCCCTCCTACCTGGCGTGCCAATCTGTTGCTGTCAAATCACTTTCGATGAACGCCAGCGGGCGTGGATCTCCATAGGTCATCGGAAGCGTCGGGGGAGCACCTTCTTCCTTCGGTAACCTACAAGAAGTCCCGGGCCGGTAGTTCCGGCGGGGACCCTCCGATGCTTAAGTCAGTGGCTGGTAGAACATGAGTGTTTTTATGAGAGAGTAGTGTTGGGGAGTTTGTTGAGAAATTATATGCCCCAATCTTATTGATTTTGATGATTACCAAAAGCCATGAGTATATCAAAAGATATAATGAGTTTATTTACATGAACAATGAATTTATTTAGAACAATGAATGAGAATGTTAAAGTATAACTTTAACCAATTTGAAAGTAACTTCAAGTTCCATGTTTAATCTTTCAAAAAGAAATTTTATACTTAATATTTTAATCAATGAGTTTTTGGAACATTTCTTGAATTGATTCCTAATGTCAATTTTATTATATTCAAGTCAAAATAATGATTTAAAATGAATCTGGAACGAATTTCAAGTCAATCAGAAAATTCTCTGATTTTTGATACGTTCCGGAGCCGACTCTAGAGTTTCAGAGTCGACTCCACTCAGAATACAGAAATGACTGTCTGTCTCGAGTCGACCCATGTGATTTCTCGAGTCGACCCCCGATTCTGTCGAGCCGACTCCATGACTGTGTGAGTCGGCTCTGCTCAGACACCAGAAGTGTATTTTTCTGAGCATTTCTCGAGTCGACCCCCAACTTTTCATGAGTCGACCCCCGACTGTCAGGAGTCGACACTTTATTTTTGATGAGTTAACCCTTTGACTTTCTGAGAATTTCTATTTTTGGTATCTCGACTTCGAGCCGACTCGCGAAAAGCAGGAGTCGACTCCAGCAAATCTGGGCAAAATTTTTCGAATGCCAACTCAGCGTCAACGGTAAGATTTTTAATTAACGGCTATTTTTCTTTGTTTCTAACGGCTATATTTTTGCAGAATCTATAAATAGAGAAGCCATTTTCAAATCAAATATATACAAATAGAGAGATATTCACTTCAAGAAAAAAGAAGAGAAAAATCGGAAAAACAGAGCTTCAGTTGAAAAAAATTCGAGATTCAAATTAGAGTGAAAGAAAAAGAGTGAAATCAAAGGAAGCTCCTTCTGTGCTCAAGCTCAACAATCCAAGGAAGCTTCAGAAGAAAATCCAAGAGCTATTCAAGAGCATCTCAAGTGATTTTCAACACTCAAAGAAAAGAGAAAAAGCTCAAATCAACTCCAACGTACATTCCGTAAAGAATCCGAGCTGAGGCCCGATTCTACACTTCAAAAGAGTTGAGGAAAAGAAGAAAAGAAGAAAAGCTCAAAAGCCAACCATCTGCAAATCAGGCTTTTCTAAACTTTATTCTTAAATTTGTTTATCTGCTCATTAAGGAGCTTTGTAACTGAAAAATAATATTTCTATTCTTTGTGTCTAGTTCAATCTGGGGGATTGAACTAGTGGAGGTAGTCTTACCTCAGTACAAGCTTGGTAAAGCTTGTGTTAGGGTTTTTGTGCTGGTGAGCCCTTGAAAACCAGCTGGGTTCGTTGTGTTCCTGGGAAAACAATAAGTTTGAGTTGTGAGCTTGTAAAACAACTCTGCTGTAATCAAGGAGATTATAGTGTGGACCCAAGTGAATCTTGGGAGTGGATGTAGGTGTTGGATACACCGAACCACTATAAATACTTTGTGTTTGCCGTGCTTTCATTGACTCTTTCTCTATCTCTGTTTTATTCACTGCACTTTGCATTTACATTGCTATTGCCTTCATTCATCTCAAAGCAAACTACTTTAAAAGGCTAATTTTTTAAAGAACCCAATTCACCCCCCCCCCCCCTCTTGGGTTATCATCTGGGCCAACAATTGGTATCAGAGCTAGTGCTCATTAGATTTTGATCACACGATCAAGAGCTAAAGTTCCAAATGGCAACATAAGTTGGATCATTTGCTGAAGGTCATTCTACGAATAGACCTCCACTGTTTAATGGTTCAAATTATTCATATTGGAAAGCTAGAATGAGGATATTCATTCAAGCTTCTGATTATGAGCTATGTGGTGTTATAATCAATGGACCTAGTACACCCACACATGTTATTGATGACACTATTGTTCCTAAGCCCAAAAGGGACTGGAATGATAATGATAGGAAAATGGCACAGCTCAATGCTAAGGCCATGAATGTCTTATATTTCTCTTTAGACGCTAATGAATTTAATAGAATCTCCACTTGTAATTCCGCAAAGGATATTTGGGATAGACTAGAGGTTACCCATGAGGGTACCAACCAAGTAAAAGAGTCTAAAATTAATATTCTTGTTCATAAATATGGTCTTGTGATAGTAGATGATTACTCTAGATTCACTTGGGTAATATTTTTAGCTCACAAAGATGAAACTTTCTCGATATTCATGAAATTCTTCAAGAAAGTAACAAATGAGAAAAACACTACCATAGTGTCTCTAAGAAGTGATCATGGAACTGAATTTGAAAATCACTTATTTGAAAGTTTTTGCAATGAAAATGGTATTAATCATAACTTTTCTGCACCTAGGACCCCACAATAAAATGGAGTAGTTGAAAGGAAAAATAGAACTTTAGAAGACATGGCCCGTACCATGCTATGTGAAAGTAAACTCCCGAAATACTTTTGGGCGGAAGCTATTAACACAGCATGTTACATCCTAAATAGAGCCTTAATAAGACCTATTTTAAAGAAAACACCTTATGAATTATGGCATGATAGAAAACCCAACATTAAATATTTTTATGCATTTGGTTGTAAATATTTTGTTCACAACAATGGTAAAAATAATTTAGGCAAATTTGATGCTAAATCTGATGAAGGAATATTCTTAGGATATTCAATAACTAGTAAAGCATATAGAGTATTTAACAAGAAAACTTTAGTTGTTGAAGAATCATTTATGTAGTTTTTGATGAATCTTTAGCAACTCGTTCCGAAAATCTTGATGATGAAGAAGATACAAACTTAATTGAAAAAGATCTTGAAAAATTAAATATTGATGTATCTTTAGATCATGAGCAAGACGCTAAAGATAATGATTCACCTAAGGATGATGATACTAACACTAATCATAATGATGTAGATCTACCTAGGGATTGGAGATATGCTTATAGTCACCCTAAGGAATTGATTATAGGTGATCCATCTCAAGGAATAAGAACTAGATCATCTATGAGAAATATTAGTAATCATCTTGCATTTGTATCACAAATTGAACCTAAAACTATTGAAGAAGCTGAAAAAGATAATAATTGGATGTTAGCAATGCAAGAAGAATTAAATCAATTCACTAGAAATAATGTATGGACTTTAGTTGAAAGACCTAAAAATCATTCTGTTATAGGATCAAAATGGATATTTAGAAATAAACTAGATGAAAATGGCATAGTAATTAGAAACAAAGCTAGATTAGTTGCAAAAGGATATAATCAAGAAGAAGGTATTGATTTTGATGAAACCTTTGCACCAGTAGCTAGATTAGAAGCCATTAGACTATTACTTGCATTTGCATGTCACATGAATTTTAACTTATTTCAAATGGATGTAAAAAGTGCTTTTCTAAATGGATTTATAAATGAAGAAGTATATGTAGAACAACCACCAGGTTTTGAAGATCATGAATTTTCAAATCACGTTTTTAAATTGCACAAAGCATTATATGGTTTGAAACAAGCACCTAGAGCTTGGTATGATAGATTAAGTAAATTCTTAATTGAAAATGATTTTATAAGAGGAAATGTAAATAAAATTATTTTTGAAAAGAAAAGGTAAAGATTTATTAGTAGTTCAAATATATGTTGATGATATTATTTTTGGTGCTACTAACAATCTTCTATGTCAAGAATTTGCTAAGTTGATGCAGGGCGAATTTGAAATGAGCATGATGGGAGAACTCAACTTCTTCCTTGGACTCCAAATCAAACAAAGCAAAGAGGGAATCTTTATCAACCAAACAAAGTACACAAGAGAAATTCTAAAGAAGTTTGGTATGGAATCAATCAAACCCCTCGGAACACCAATGAGTCCTTCATGCAAGCTGGACAAAGATGAAGAAGGTAAGAAGGTTGATCAAAAATATTATCGAGGTATAATCGGATCCCTACTTTACTTAACTGCAAGTAGACCAGACATAATGTTTGCTGTTTGCTTATGTGCTAGATTTCAGTCTGAACCTAAAGAATCACATTTAATTGCTGTTAAAAGAATACTAAGATACTTAAGTGGAACAAAAATGTAGGTTTATGGTATTCTAGAGACTCAACATTAAATCTGAATTGCATACACTGATTCTGATTATGCTGGATGTAAGTTAGATAGAAAAAGCACAAGTGGTGCATGCCAATTCTTAGGAAGTAACTTAATCTCATGGTTTAGCAAAAAGCAAAATTCAGTTGCATTATCAACTACTGAAGCTGAATATGTTGCGGCTGGAAGTTGCTGTGCTCAAATCCTATGGATTAAGCGACAACTTGAAGACTATGGTATCACACTTGATAAAACACCTATAAAATGTGATAACACAAGTGCAATCAATCTAACTAAAAATCCAATTCAACATTCTAGAACCAAACACATAGAAATTAGATATCATTTTATAAGAGAACATGTTGCAAATAATGAAATATGTCTTGATTATGTTAATACTGAAGAACAATTAGCTGATATATTTACAAAACCCTTGAGTGAAGAAAGATTCTGTTATCTTAGAGGAGAGTTAGGGATTTGTGATCCATTAGAATGAATTTGAAACCCCTAAGGAAATTTTATCTAAAATTCTTTCAAATCCTTGATCTTTAAGGAAATCTTATCTAGAATTCATATCTAATTGATCTATTAAAATCCAATGATTATTTTATCAATTTTTATGATCAATTTCCGGACACATTTCAGATTAAAACTTTATGTTTTTGCTCTGAAATGGTCTCGGAGCCGACTCGGTGAGTATCGGAGTCGACTCCAGGTTTCTACTGAAACTCTAGAGTCGACCCCTTCTCTGCGCGAGTCGACTCCACTTCGGGATAGTTTTCTGTGACTGTCCGGAGTCGACCCCTCGCTTTGCGGGAGCCGACTCGAAGTGGTCCCAGGTCGATTTATCTAGGGCAGAGTCGACTCGCCGTTCATTTCTATCATCTCAATCGTCAAAATCTCTCCAAAATACTTCCTGACCTTCCAAATTCCTCAAGAATCCCTGATTAACCCTTCCAATAGATCAATGGCCCCTAAAACTCGAGGATCTAACCTTGGTGCGGCCGGAGTAAAGAGGAAGAGAGCGGTGAGGAAGACCGTGAGGCGTCCTGTTCGTGAGCCTTCACCGAGCTTGGATTCAACCTCATCCTCTTCGACTCCTAGTGCTTCTCCCTCTACGGCTCCATCACAGGTAGATAGACTTGCCGATAGAGTGATAACTACCGGGAGGAAAGTAGATTTTGAATTGTTTGAGGCTGAGGGATTTCTTTTGGGAAGGCAGTTGATTGAGATGGGTTGGGAAAAGATTTGTCTTTAGATTGTCCTACCTACCCAGCCCTTGTCAAGGAATTTTATAAGAATCTATCTAGAGGAGACAATGGACTTGTAAGCATTGTGAGAGGAAATAGAATTTCAGTGACAGTGGATTTGCTTTCAAGATTGTTGGATCTTCCAGTGTCGGGTACATCTACTTTTTCTTCTGAAGAAGAGCTCTTTCTAGACTGCTTAACAGGGAGATTGTCGGTTTTGAGGAAGTTTTTGCTAATCAGTTATCCTTAGAATTGAGACTTCTCCACAATATTGTAGTAGAATCCTATTCCCAAGATTGGGAGGTTTGATTATGTGTCAGAAAGAGATATTTTTGTAATGGATGCAATTGTGACTGGTAAACCCATTAACCTTCCAGCATGATTTATGGTATATTGCCGATGTGGAGGTAAGAGAAAATCAAGTTTACCCTACGGCATGATTCTTACTAAAATTTTCAGAGCCAAGGGATTGTCATATCAGATAGTGAGCCATGAGGAACTTAAGACACACCGATTTTTACAGTTTGGCCACTATACATAGAATGGGTTTTGTGAAGAAGAATGGCAGATGGGAAAGGAAAGGTTGATGGAAGATAGAGCCGCGGATGCTGAGGCACCGGGACCATCAGTTAGACATTCTTCGCCTGTACCTCCGAGCTCTCCTATTCCTGCTCCTGCCCTACCCCTGCTCCGTTGTTTGATCAGCATCATCTTCATCTGTTGGTTCACAGAACTTCAGTTAAGGCAGCTTAAAGGTCTTCTTGATGATCAGTCAGATAAATTAAAATCAGAGTTTGAAAACAAGTTNAAGTTTATGAATCTTAAAGAAACTCTTTACTCTTTAGATGATCGGATCACCAAGATAGAAACAACCCTTAGCAATTCATCTGAGTCTTTAAGTGGAGACCTAGAGAACATCTTTGAAGAACTTAAAGACGTCTGCGGAGATGGTGAAACATATGCAAAATGCAATGCTGAACTCCAAGATAAAATATTGACTGCTTGCACTTTTGTTGATGAGAGACTAAAGGACTATGTAAAGATTCAAACAGATGGAATGAAAAATATCATAGATCACTTAACTAGGATTGTAAGGACTCACTTTTGATGTATTAGATACTTAGTCCTTGCATTGTAATGAAGTTTATATTATGTTTTACATTTTTACTTTGATGTAATGAAAAGTCTATTTTGAATGGTCAATGTAATTGAGTCTGAATGTATTTCTTCCTTTTATCAATGAATCTCAGATTTTGTTAAATCATATCTTGAATGAATGAATGAATGATTATGGTTGATGCATCTCTACCTTTTTGTTGATAACAAAAAAAGGAGGAGAGTTTTATAGTTTTATAACTGTATATGCATGGGGGAGAAATTAATTAATCAAATGATATTAAAATGATTGAATGAATGTGATAAATGATTGAATGAATGGGATACTTAATTGAGTTTCATAGGGGAAGCTACCTCATTCAGGGGGAGCCTAAGCCTAACTATGAAAATAAAATAAATTCTCTAATCAATCATGCATAAACTCAATGTTTTGTCATCATCAAAAAGGGGGAGATTGTTGAGAATTTGTTGCCCAATCTATTGATTTGATGATTACCAAAAGCCTTGAGTATATAAAAGATGTAATGAGTTTATTTACATGAACAATGAATTTATTTAGAACAATGAATGAGAATGTTAAAGTATAACTTTAATCACTTTGAAAGTAACTTCAAGCTCCATGTTTAAGATTTCAAAAAGAAATTTTATACTTCATATTTTAATCAATGAGTTTTTGAAACATTTCTTGAATTAATTCCTAATGTCAATTTTATTATATTCAAGTCAAAAATTGATTTAAATTGAATCTGGAATGAATTTAAAGTCAATCAGAAAATTCTCTAATTTTGATACGTTCCGGAGCCGACTCTAGAGTTTCAGAGTCGACTCCACTCAGAAAGAAATGACTGTCTGTCTCGAGTCGACCCCTGTGATTTCATGAGTCGACCCCCGATTCTATCGAGCCGACTCCATGACTGTGTGAGTTGACTCCGCTCAGAACCAGAGGTGTGTTTTTCTGAGCATTTCTCGAGTCGACCCCTTGCCTTTCATGAGTCGACCCCCGACTGTCAGGAGTCGACATTTATTTTTGATGAGTCGACCCTCTAACTTTCTGAGTATTTCTATTTTTGGTATCACGACTTCGAGCCGACTCGCGGAAAACAGGAGTCGACTCCAACAATTCTGGGCGTGATTTTTCTGAATGCCAACTCAGCGTCAACGGTAAGATTTTAATCAACGGCTATATTTCTTTGTTTCTAATGGCTATATTTTTGCAGAATCTATAAATAGAGAAGCCGTTTTCAAATCAAAAAGAAGAAAATAGACATTCAAATCAAAAGAGAGAAATCTTTCAGAAAAAGAAGAAAAACAGAGCGTCACTTGAAAAAATCCGTGATTCAAAATAGAGTGAAAGAAAAAGTGTGAAATCAAAGGAAGCTCCTTCTGTGCTCAAGCTCAACAATCCAGGAAGCTTCAGAAGAAAATCCAAGAGCTATTCAAGAGCATCTCAAGTGATTTTCAACACTCAAAGAAAAGGGAAAACGCTCAAATCAACTTCAACGTACAGTCCGTGAAGAATCTGAGCTAAGGCCCGATTCTACACTTCAAAGGAGTTGAGGAAAAGAAGAAAAGAAGAAAAGCTCAAAAGCCAAACCAACTGCAAATCAGGCTTTTCTAAACTTTATTCTTATATTTATTTATCTGCTCATTAAGGAGCTTTGTAACTGAAAAATAATATTTCTATTCTTTGTGTCTAGTTCAATCTGAGGGATTGAACTAGTTGAGGTAGTCTTACCTCGGTACAAGCTTGGTAAAGCTTGTGTTAGGGGGTTTTGTGCTGGTGAACCCTTGAAACCAGCTGGGTTCGTTGTGATCCAGAAAAAACAACAAGTTTGAGTTGTGAGCTTGTAAAACAACTTAGCTGTAATCAAGGAAGATTATAGGTGGACCCAAGTGAATCTTGGGAGTGGACGTAGGTGTTGGATACACCGAACTACTATAAAATCTTGTGTTTGCCGTGCTTTCATGACTCTTTCTCTATCTCTGTTTTATTCACTGCACCTTGTATTTACATTGCATTTGCCTTCATTCTTCTCAAGCAAACATTTGTAAAAGGCTAAATTTTTTAAAGAACCCAATTCATCCCCCCTCTTGGATTGTCATTTGGGCCAACACCAACCCAAGTTGTTTAACATAATCTCAAGGAGATAGAATCTCTTCACCCTTCAGGGATATCTTCCATTTGATTTTATAGGCTGCCCTCACATAAGAGCTGTGTGACTGCTCAAATGTATCATTAAAAAAAAAAAAGTCTTCAGATTCATTGCTTAGGACTTGGTTGCTTCCGAGGCTGGCATGACGGATGGCTGGCATGACGGCAACTGACATGAGGATGACTTACGACTAATGTCAGGCCATAGGTAAATCAGTCAGATTAACAAAAACAAGTAAGAGAAATACTTCTTGTTTTCTTGCAAGTAGAAGTGCCTTGAGAACCTGAGAAAGTACCACTTTAGGAAGCAGGGATCTTAGGAAGGTCAATTGCAGGAGCAAAAGAGTCATCTTGAGAAGCTTATCAAGGATATCATCAATAGAAGAATTAATGATGTGCTCGAGCATCTAGCCCTTCCACCACATGCATGCCGACAATCGTTTGTTGATAAGAATAATGAGAAGAATCAAAGTTTTTGGAGAGATGTGTGAAGAACAAGTGCATGGGAAACTAAAGTAGATTCAGTGATGCAGACATGATCGGTGAAAATTTTATTGAGAGTTTGAAGGGGCCAGTAGACCTTGACAGAATCCCAATTGGCGGGTGAACTGACCCATTGTAACATTCAAAAATAGTTTCACAATGAATAAAATAAAAAAAATGAAATATATTATGTGCTTTAACTCAAGTTCATATGCTATCAATCAACTTCCACTCGAATTTTTACGCCATATGATTTTGGCTTACTAACATGTTAATTGGATTAGCACGTGGACTTAGAGCATTATAAATAGTATCAGAGTTAATCCGAATGTACGGAAGTTGATAGACATAAAAAAAAAGCTACCCAAGGGCTCGGGCTTGGGAATAGATTTTGGTTAGCTTATGGCGTACAATATTGTAAACAACTAGCTTAAAGTATGTGGTGAGGACATCGCATTATAAGAAGAAAAATTGTGACACCTAAAAATAGTTTCACACTGGATGAAAAAGAAATGTTTTTTATAACTCAAATTTATATGTTACCAATTAACTTTTACTCGAGTGTTTCGATCATGGTATGATGCACCAATGGATTAATTGGATCAGCAATGGGCTTAAAATATTATACCCATATTTACAATTAATAGATGCGCTAGCAATGCCACCATATTGTAAATGTCTGGGGAGAAGATAAGAAACCCAAATCAACCACTGAAATTATAGTGGCTAAGGAGTGATTGAAGCCATAACCAAGGCTCCCATTACCAGCCAGGTGTACCAAGAATGTACGTGTCATTTCAAGTGTACGGTCTTTGAAATGAAATAAGAATGAACAAGCTTGCTGGGATTGAGAAAGGCAAAAATTTGAAATATTCTTCAAAAGAGGGAGGGCTGAAGTCAGTGACTAAAGTAAATTGATGACCATAGTTCAGCGAAGCGGCATCTAAGTCAACAGAAGGTGCCAACTCGGAACAAAAAGGGAAAAGCCATAGAAATAGTTAGGACCACAAATAGGTTGTGCTAGATTGAGTCATGCTTGATCATAATCTAATCTAGTTTTGTCTTTGGATGATAAATCTAAAAACCCCAACCCAACCCATTTATTGATTGGATTAGGTTAGATCAGGTCCATATAGAAAGAATATTGGACCCAAAAAATCATTCAAGTGGTTTAGGGTCAAGTGTGACCCAGGTCGAACCTAAAATATTTTGATTTTGGATCATATTTACATTTGAGTCAAGAATCTAACTATCGTTTTATAGCTAAAATAATAATTCATAAACACATATAAATTCATTAAAAAATTTAAATAAAATTATAAAAAGCTTGGTAAAACTTAATATTTTATTCAAAATCTTTTAATACTACTCAAATAAATGATTGTCCTTAAGTTTATAAATTATAATTTTTAAATATTTATTAATATATTTAAAAACATCATAAATAAGAGTCTACCGAACTAAATTTTGAAATATAAATATTTATATATAACTAGTAAAAATAAGTGAGAGGAGATTTAGTTATTAAGATGAAAAAAAGAATTAGCTTAAATGAAAGTTCATTTAATGAATTAGTAAAGAAAATTGAAGTGAAAAAATATAAGATTTATATAATTAAAATTTATTAATCAGGCTAAATTGAATTTGAGTCAGGCAGTGTGTTATTTTTTCTCAGTCCAAATTTAACCCAAATGATATATATACAAGTTGAGTTAAGTCATGGGTTGGGATGAAAGTAAAAGCTTCTAACCCCAATCAAAAATTTAAATCAGGTTCAACTTTTGAAATTGACCGAATTCATGGGTCTTTAAATATAAATTGAGTCATGTTTAATTGGGTTAGGATTAAGTTGGGTGATGGGTAGTACCCAAAAGGGCCATCGGCTTTATTGAAGGGATTCTCAAATGCAGCGTTCCTTGAGTAGAGTTAGGCATTGGGCCATGCCGTGCCAGGCACGGCCTAGGCTGTCGGGCCGCCACCATAGCCGTGTCGTGCCTGACATGGTCATCGGCTTTATTGAAGGAGGGTTTTAACCATTTTACCCCCAAAAAGCCATATAACAGCTATTTGAAGGGTATTTTTGAAAAAAAAATTGGGACTTCTATAAATAGCCCATTCCTTCCTCATTCTCACCACACCAAATCAACTCTTCTCTCCTTCTCTACTACTACTATTTTCTCTTCTAGCAAGTGCTCTAGCAGACTAGCAATTAAATTTTTAGTTTGCAAGTGTTATGGAAAGTGGCAAGTGCTCTAGCAAGTGTTCAAGTGCTAGCTATGCAAGAGGATGTTCTTATTGAGAAGTACAAGAGAAGGAGGTCACTTCTTATTGAGAGGCGAGAGCACAAGAGGAAGCTCGCAAATCTCGGCTCCATGCCTTCACCTCTGATCCTCTTCTCAATTCCTTTCTTCTGGTTAGTTTTTATTTTTTTGCATTCATTAATTAAAAATTTTAGATATGACAACTTTTAACGAAACTAATTTTAACATGCATCCTTTTTCTGAGGGTAAGAAAACTAATCCCCAACCCCAACCCCAATCCAACCCCAAGTTTCCTCTAGAGCCAGTGTCAGTGAATGTCAAACCTCTTCTCGTAAGAGGACTAGTGATGTTTGGAATGATTTCGATAAATTATGGTTGATAGAGTCTATAAAGCAAAATATAGAAAATGTGCAAAATTTTACAGTTGTACTAGTACTGGGGAAACATGGCATTTAAAAAAATATCAAGAGACTCATAGGATGCATGATTTCCGTCAGCAATGTACCCTTAATATACAAGAGGGATCACTTGTAGGTAATTTTGCATATAACCATAAAAATCAAAGGAAATTACTTGTAAGATGGATAGTTCAGAATGCATTACCTTTTAGTTTATCTGAATCTTATAATTTTGAACGATATATTCAATTAGGCCTACAACCTGCTTATAGAAGAACTAGTAGGCATACATTTAGAAGAGTAGCTATGACAAACTTTTTAGCAATGAAACAAAGTTTAATTGAAATGCTCTCAAATTTAAATGCTAGAGTTTCTTTAACTTCTGATATTTGGTCGTACATAGTAATTTTATTGCTATTACTACTCATTATATTGATAATGATTGGCAACTAAATAAATAAATTCTTGCTTTTCGTGCTTTTGATTTTTCTTATTTGGAACAACAAATTTCAAATGCTATTTATCAAACTGCATGCTCATATAATATTAATAATAAAATAATATCTATTACTTTTGATAATGCATCTAATAATAATTCTGTTGTTGCATTATTAAATGACTCTTTGCATCCCATTTTAAATGGATAATTATTTTATATTAGATGTGCATATCATATATTAAATCTTTCTGTTCAATCTGGCATGGACATAATTCAAGAGGTTATTTTAAAAATTAGAAATGCAGTTTCTTTTATTCATGCTTCAAGGTCAAGACTTCAAGAATTTAAACAATTATGTGTAGATCATGGTAAACATTTTAAAAAATTTAAACTTGATGTAATTACTCATTGGAATAGTACCTATATCATGATACATGATGCATATCCATATAAGAACTTATTAAGTGCTTATATTAATGATCGTGGATTAGGATTTACATTAACTGAAACTAAAATTTTAGAAGATTTTTTGGTTACTTTTTATGATGCTACAAATGTTCTTTCAAGTATTTATTATCCAACTTCTTGTTCATTTTTACAAAAAGCATATGTAATTAGTGAAAAATTTAAAGAATATAGATATCATGAAGTTTTAATGCCTATTATATATAATATGAAAACTAAATGGAATGAATATTGGAATAGGATATGTTAACTTAGCTGCTATTTTTGATCCTAGAGTTAAATTAAATGGCATAAATTTTTTAATTGATCAATATTGTGAAAACATAAATCAAAATCCTGAATCTGCTAAAGATGAGATAACACGACTTCTTAATGATATTTATGCTTTATATAATGATAAAATTCATGGATCTAGAATACCTGCTCAAAGCTCTACTTCTTCTTCTAGATCTCGTTCGTCATCTATTTTTTATTCATTGAAAGACACGCACATGCTTTATCTTCTTTATCTTTAAGTAATGAATTAGAATTTTATTTACGAAATGATCTTCATTCTGCTTATGACGAAGATCAAATAGAGAGTCTAGATGTATTAGCTTAATGGAAGTGTTAAAAATCAATATCCTATTACGTCTGCCATTGCACAGGATATTTTAGCTGTGCCGATGTCCACAGTAGCATCGAAATTTGCTTTCAGTGCAGGTGACGTGTTTTGGATGAAAAGAGAAGTTGGATGACTGGCGAGACGGTTGAGATGCTTCTCTACTTCAAAGATTGGTTGAATGCTGAGGCGAGGCTTCAAGATAAAGGTGGATATGACTTAACCAGCAAGATGCTGATAACCATAATACTACTGATGAGTGAGTCATCTCTATTTTTATAATGTATATTTTTATTTTTTAAATTATTAAAGTGAGTCATCTCTATTTTTTTTCTCCTTTCTTATTGTATTCCGGAGGTCAGGCCTAGCCTCCCTCCCTTCATGTACTATTTTGATTTTAAATTAATAAACTGGCAGGGATCTATACCAAATCCCCACCATTAAGGTGGCTTCATATTAATAAATTTTTTTATTTCCAATAATTTTTTATTTATTTAATTTTTTTAAAAAAAATTTAGGCCATGATGGGTCCGTTATGCCGGCTCGTCAGGCCCGTCATGGGTCGTGCCGTGTCGGGCTCAAAAAATCCTTTTTTCGAGCCCGGCATGGTACGGTTTAACGGGTCGTGTCGGCATGGCCCTGTACTGTAGCAGTACTGAACCATGCCAGATAGGTTCGTGTCGAGCCATATCGGCCCATGGATGACATGGCCCAATGCTCACCTCTATCCTTAAGCCTCTTTTAAGAGCATTAAGGAGGTGTGACCCACGAGCAACCTTCTACCCTTTGATGGAGCCGGGGCGAAGTTGGCATATTCTTTAGCAATTGAAACTCTGGAGAGGCAAAGAAGGAACTTGTATATCTAAAAGAGAAGACAATAGCAATGATTGGCACCATCAAGCTTACTCTTAGGTTAATTTCCCATACATGGAGCAGTGTACTTATCGTATGAATCCTTGGTGAATGCAAAAACTAGTTCATTGGCATTTAGAAGAGAAGAGACTTCCTCTCCATCACAGGAAAAGGAGGTTAAGGACGTAACAGCCAAAATGGTGACGGATATCATATCATATATGACATGACATGAAAGGCACTAGTTGAAAGAAAACTAAAATAGAAGGTTACGGTCATGAGACCCGACTCATAGAGTGGACGATATTTACATATTTTGACCATTTCAAAAATCCCAAGGTTGCACCATGCGTGGCCATAAAAAGGGCATCGATGAATTATCCACGATAACCGATCATTGAAAGGATGAAGCTTAGGCCAGGTATAGGGACCTTTGTTGGAATTCTAGTCAAACCACGGAAGAAGTCCATTGTACAGCAGGACTACGTACAGAGAAAAGAGAGAAAAAAAAATTTTATGTATAGCATATGGTGCAAATATCACACATTGTGCACGGTATTAATCATGCATGCAACCATGTGTTAAGAATAAATTTATTTTATTGAAGCTATTACCCACTTAAGACCTTAGCTATTCAATGATGGCCTTTGAAGCTAAGGTATTTTCTCCACTCTAGGAGGAATCCATCGGCTTAGAATCCTTCGCTATGAAAGATAGCTTGGGTGCAAAGAGGAGTAAAGGTAAAATAGGCCAGGCGATAGAGATGAGAGAAGAAGAAAGACAAATGATGTGACTAAGGAAGGAACAATCAAAGGGGCAATGAGCCTATGACTGGGGGAGTGGGTCTGATAGAACAGAAATGAAGGAAAACAGTGTCCTAACGGCACCTCCAATAGGTTTGAAGTAAGGGTCGACTTCACAGTTAGAAAAAGTAGAGAGAAATTACGAAGGTGATAATTAATCCATATTTTAGAGGTGACTGAATAAGATAAGGAATAACTCTCATTCAGGACGCATATAAAAGAGAGGTCACCAAAAAAGAAAGCATGGCTTAAATCCAATCTCAATCTCTACAATAATAATAACAAAACTCTCTTCAAAGTGCCTCTACGAGCAACCCTATTGGATAAGATCTCCCATTGAATTTATAGTCTTTTTCTTTTTACATACCGTTTTATTACTTTGTTTCTTCTATGGACTTATTCCATCTAGCTCCATAAGACCTGCCATAAGCCTTTCAATCTTTATTTTCAAAGTTTGTTTAATTATGTGAATATTTTTTAGCCCAGTTTCATTACAATTGATCGAGATTATAATGAAATTGTATTCAATTTTTGTTAATGTGTGCACATTCAAGCTTGTTAACTTTGAAATCCTTTTTCTTTAACAAAACAAAAAGGCTCAGATAGGGGAAAAAAAACCATGGTCCCTGTATCAATTGCCTTTTTCACTTCTCGTCTCTTTTCTCATAATTAATCTACTGACTGATCTGCCTATCTATCTATTATCGACTAGGTTTCTATTACATGGGTCAGCGTTCAAGGTGGCGATTGGGATACTCCACTTATTTAGCACATGAAGGAAATATAATGGCATCATTACTTTAGGTAGTGTTTGATAGAAAAAATATTATTCATGGATAAATGTACGGGATAGAGTTTGTCCCCTAGCTATCCCTAGGGATATCCCTTGGCTATCCCATTGATCATATCAAATGCAAAAAGGTAAATCCATAGGATAACTTTTTTTACTCTTATTTGGAGGGATAATCAGCTATTTCTGCATTCTCTAGGGAATAAATTGAGGGGATATCTCATGGTTAACCATGGTTAACCATGGATTATCTCTTTAGTTAACTTTATTCCCAGCTATCCCTTATAGTTATGGCTTTTGGGGATAAGAGGGGATATCCAGGGAATATCCCCTCTATCCCCTATTTCAAACACTACCTTAAAGTTTTAACCCGTCTAAAATATTTCCAACTGAACTGGTTGTGTTTGATATGGAGGATAAAGAGGATATCCTTCAATATCTCCCTTTATCCCCAAAAGCTATAATTAGGAAGGATAGTTCTAAAAAAATTTAACCAGAGGGGATAACCCATGGTTCAACCAGAGGGGATAACCCATGTTTAACCATGGGTTATCCCCTGAACTTATTCCCTAGGAACCCTAAGGTAGTGTTTGATAGCCCAAAAGCTATCACTGGATAAATGTACAGGATAGCATTTATCCAGGGATAGCTGAGGGAATAAATACTTTTTTAAATTATAGCTCTGCCATCAAGGGATAACTTTAGTTGTTCCTGGGTTCCCGAGGGAATAAATTCAGAGGATAACCCATGGTTAAACATGGTTATCCCCTATGGTTAAATTTTTTCAGACCTATCCTCTCTAGCTATAGCATTTGGGAATAAGGGGGAACATCTAGGGGATATCCTCCCTTATCCCCCATATCAAACACTGCCTAAGGGAGTGTTTGAAATAGGGGATAAGGAGGGATATCCCTTGGATATCCCCTTTATTTCCAAAAGCTATTACTAGAAGGGATATGTCTGAAAAAGTTTAACCAGAGGGGATAATCATGTTTAACCATGGGTTATCCCTGAACTTATTCCCTCGAAAACCCAGGAACAACTAAAGTTATCCCTTGATGACAGAGTTGTAATTTAAAAAAGATGCTTTTCCCTCAGCTATCCCTGGATAAATGATATCATGTACATTTATCCAGGGATAGCTTTTGGGGAGTCAAACACTAACTGTAGTGTTTGAAATAGGGAATAAGAGGGGATATCCAGGGGGATATCCCCTCTTATTCCCAAAAGCCATAACTATAAGAGATAGCAGGAATAAAGTTAACCAAAGGGATAATCCATGGTTAACCATGGGTTATCCCCTCAATTTATTCCCTAGAAAATGCAGGAATAGCTGGTTATCCCTCCAAATAAGAGTAAAAAAAAGTTATCCTATGGATTTACCTTTTTGCATTTGATATGATCAATGGGATAGCCAAGGGATAGCCAGGGGGTAACTCTATCCCGTACACTTATCCATGGATAATATTTTTTCATCAAACACTAAGGCAATATTTGATAGCTTTTGGGCTATTTCTGGATAAATGTACATGATAGCATTTATCCAGGGGATAGCTGAAGGAATAAGCATCTTTTTAAAATTACCACTCTGCCATCAAGGGATAACTTTAGTTATTCCTAGGTTCCCTAGGGAATAAGTTTAGGGGATAACCCATGGTTAAACATGGGTTCTCCCTTCTGGTTAAACTTTTTCAGCACTATCCCCTGTAGCTATAGCATTTGGGGATAAGGGAGGATATCCAGGGGATATTCCCCCTTATCCACCATATCAAACAGTGCCTAAAAGAATAACTAAAGTTATTCCTTGATGGCAAAGCTGTTATTTAAAAAAGGTGATTATCTCTTAAGCTATTCCCTTGATAAATGCTATCATGTACACTTATCCAGGGATAGCTTTTATGAATCAAACACTATCTTAGTCCTCCCAACACAATGTATAGGCAAGCGCGCACATACAAACACAACATTTAGCCTCCGTTTGGATGGAGAGAAAAGTAGGAAAGAAAAAAATTAGAGGACAAAATATGAGAAAAATTAAATTTATCATGTTTGGATGAAGAGAAAAGTAGGGAGGAAAAAAAAATTAAAGAGAAAAATAGGAAAAAAAGTGGTGGGCCCCCCACCTAAAAGTTTTCTCTTGAAGAGATTGCGGAGAGAAATTAAGGATGCTCTTTCATTTTTTTTTTCATTTCAATATTGACCATCCTAAAGAAAAAACTGATGCATTTTTTAATCATTTGTAATAAGGGTATTATTATTGTTGCCGTCGAAATTCATCCTCCGACTCGGGCACAATCGATCTCCTGGGGTGGACCTGCATAGAAGTCCTCACGCGAGAGGCGTTGGGGTGGGCCCTCCACGTAAGACCCTTCGATGCTCAAGTTAGTAGGAGAAATCAGCGATCAATCAGAAAATAGGAAGGTGGATCTCTCCGGGGAGTCTCTCCAGGGGCGGCCTATCGGGAGCTCTAGGGGGGAGCACCGACGAGCAGCTGGGGAGAGTGGGAGAGTGAGAGTCAGAGCATACCTGAGGAAATCTGGGAGTGTCGTATTTATAGGCTGTCACCTGAATCTTGAGCACCTTCTGGAAGGTTCGAAAGTTGTTAGGATATGGAAATGGATCGAATCAGGCCGTCATGGGGCCGTTGGGATCCGGATCTTGTTCGTTAGGGATCGATGGCTAGGAGAGCTCCTTGATGGCTTGAGATCTGATAGGTGCGTGGGCCTCAGGTAGCCGTGATAGGTTCTAGACCACTCCTCAACATGATTCCTTTCCTGGGACACTATTACGATAGGCCTAGGCTCTCCCGCGCCAGGTTCCGCGGAGGTGGGTGTTGGACCATGGGTTGCTCAGTGAAGCCAAGCTACGGAAGCCCGGGGAAGCCGAGCTACGGAAGCTCGGGGAAGCCGAGCCATGGGAAGCCCGGGGAAGCCGAGCTATGGAAGCTCGGGGAAGACAAGCCATGGGAAGCTCGGGGAGCTGAGCTACAAAAGCTCGGGGAAGACGAGCTATGGGAAGCTCAGGGGAGCCGAGCCACGGAAGCTCGAGGAAGGTGAGCTATGGGAAGCTCGTCGGAGCCGAGCTACAGAAGCTCGAGGAAGGCGAGCTATGGGAAGCTCGGGGGAGCCGAGCTACGGAAGCTCAGGGAAGGCGACCTATGGAAAGCTCGGGGGAGCCGAGCTACGGAAGCTCGAGGAAGACGAGCTATGGGAAGCTCGGGGAGCCGAGCTATAAAAGCTCGAGGAAGACGAGCTATGGGAAGCTCGGGGGAGCCGAGCTATAAAGCTCAGGGAAGGCAAGCTATGGGAAGCTCGGGGGAGCCGAGCTACGGAAGCCCGGAGAAGATGAGCTATGGAAGCTCGAGGGAGCCGAGCTATAAAAGTTCGAGGAAGACGAGCTATGGGAAGCTCAGGGGAGCCGAGCTATAAAGCTCTGGGAAGGCGAGCTATAGGAAGTCGGGGAACCGAGCTACGGAAGCCCGGAGAAGACGAGCTATGGAAAGCTCGGGGGAGCCGAGCTATAAAAGCTCGGGGAAGATGAGCTATGGGAAGCTCGGGGGAGCCGAGCTACGAAAGCTCGGGGAAGGCAAGCTATGGGAAGCTCGGGGGAGCCGAGCTACGAAAGCTCGGGGAAGGCGAGCTATGGGAAGCTTGGGGGAGCCGAGCTACAAAAGCTCGGGGAAGACGAGCTATGGGAGGCTCGGGGGAGCCGAGCTATGGAAGCTCGGGGGTATCATGGCGGGCGAAGGGATGGGGTCGGTCTTAGCCTCCTCGCACGACTATCAATGCGATGACGATTTTACCCCCAACATATGCCCCCCACTCCCTAGTTCGAAGCGTAGATTCAGGCGTAGGGAGTATAGGCTTAGGTGGTGCGACCTGCATTTGGGATGCGTATTTGATTGCCTACGCAATGATGCCCTTAATTAATGTCGTGGGGCCATCTTGCCTTTCCGAGGTGGATCCGGCATTTCTTAGGAGCGAAGGTAACGGCTGAGGAGATGCCACATGGGAAATCCTGACTTTCACGGCGCCCGTAGGGACAGTTCCGAACGCCTAGGTTAGGGCGCCCCATCCTCATCCTAAGGCGGTTTCGATTGGCCAAAAGGAGTTGTGGTGGCGCTATCTTTATTTGTAGACCCCCCTTCGTTCTCCTCCGAAGAACTTCGTCTTCTTGCCTGCGCTGCGATTCTGCTCGTTTTCCCTTGCGCTCGAGACATGGTGAGCTCAAGCGACCAGGTTTCGGAGGTGACCCTGGCTGATCTGGAGCGGATACGTCGCTTGTACAAGATCCCCCGGACGTCGTCTTGTCGGTTCCGACGGCGGAGGATAGAGTGATGTCTGGTTTAGAGGATGGAACGTTCTGCTACGAGGAAAGCTTGAGGGCAAGCCTCCGGTTCCCCCTCCATCCGTTGGTGCGGGAGGTGATGAGGTTCTACAACATATGTTTCACCATGGTGGCCCCCAACAGTTGGCGCAACCTCATCAGGTTCATTTCGTTGTGCAAGCGTCTTGGGGTGACAGCGACCCTCCCATTGTTCAGGGTGTGTTTTAATCTTGTCTCCGGGAGGGCCTCAGAATGGCCTTATATCGGTCCCCAGAGGTCTTTCAAGATGATATCGGATAACCCTTCGTCGATAAAGGAGTGGAAGTCGCGGTTTCTCGTAGTCAGGGGGAGCATTGGTTTGGATTTCCCTCGAGTCTGGGGGCAATACGTGAAGGGTCCGGAAGCACACCCAGAATTGATCGATTCGGAGAAGAGGGATTTGGTTGTGCTGTGCAGCAGTCAAGCGCTCCCAGCCAGCGTTCTCTTATCGGAGGATGCTCTTTTTACGGCCGGGTTAAGTTCCGTCGATCCCCACGGTGAGTATTATCCCGTAGCTGGTAGTTTAGTGTGGCTTCGTCTCTGATTTCTACGTGAACTAATAGGCGAGTTGTATTGCTCCTACAGCCGAAAAGTCGGCGCTCGCAGACCAGATGAGGGAGGAGCTGGGAAAGCGCCGTAGGAGATCTAGTTCCAGTAGCAAGCCTCGGTCCGAGAAGAGGCTTCGCCCTTCTGGTTTCCGCTCCAGGGGGATCGGGGGAGATGGTGATAGCCGGTGCTCTTCATCGCCGCAGGCCGAAGCTGCCGGAGTTCTGGCGGCGCCTGACCTTTCGGCGGCGGAGGAGGATCTATCCAGGCATGAAGATCGGAAAGTCGTGGGGGTTTCGGGAGAGGCTGCTGAGGTTTCCTCCCCCCTCGTCGTCGTTTTGTCTGATGATGGCGAAGGGGAAATGCCGGTTGGCCTGGGGCTCCCGCAGGCGAGGCGGCCCGATCCCCCTCATTGGGGGCCGATGGCTCGCGAGGTCGCAGGAGGAAGTGGGAGCAGCCTCCGCTTCCATCGAGGTAGGGGAAGAGGTTGCGGCTGTTGAGGGCCGGCCTGGGCCATCGATGGGGGAGCCGACGGGCGATGAGGAGATGGCCGAACCTGCGGCACCGACAATCGAAGTTCGCGGGAGGTTCACTGGCGAGGGGCCTCCTGCCGAGGAACAGGGGGCTCCGGAAGGAGCAGAAGTTCCTGAGGGGCCCGTCACGGACAGGGAAATTTTTGGGTAGATGGAAGCAGAAGAGGAAGAAGAGGAAGGAGAAGGAGGGGGCCAGCAAGTAAGGGGATGCATCGGCCGGGGTCTTCCTTGTTGGAGCCGAAACGTCCGAGGCTTCCCAAGCAAGGGACCTGGCGGCGGAAGCCGGGCTGTCAAGAAGCTCATGGGTCGCGGGAGTTCTGGATGGTTCCCTGGGGCAGACTTCCATTCGCACGACTCGGAAGTAAGCGCCAGGTTCTCTGCTCTGATACGGTCCGCATTCCAGAGAGAGGAGAGTTCTTCGATTGGAGGGGGTTACCCGGAAGACCTTATCGAGGTGGCTTTCCGTAGTGTTGGGGTGCCAAACGAGGCTTTCCTCCTCCCCGAGATTGATGACTTTGCTCTTACAAGGATCGCCACAGACTATGCGTCTCGGGTAAGTTACCGCACCGAGATTGGCTCTTTGGTAAGTTAGCTCGGCTATCTTTTATGCGTGTCATATTTTTTTCGCAAGGCACCCTGATCATGAGGTCATTGAAATGGCGCTTGCACCTGGCAGTTGGAGCTTGGGCCCGGGCCCGCTATGAGGCTGATCTTTTCAAGGAGAGGGCGGAGTCGACTAAGAAACTTTCTCAAGCCCTGGTGACCCTTCAGAGGGAGCTCAAGGAGGCTCGCAGAATTCTTGCAGCTGAGAGGGAGAAAGCCCCCCGACTCGCTGCACAGGTAGGTGAGCTCCAGTGGGAGCTTGAGGAGGCCAATAGGATCCTTGCGGCTGAGAGGGAAATGGCCTCCCAACTTGCTGTTCAGATTGGCGAGCTTCAAGGCTTTCGTGAGTAATCCGAGAAGGCTAATTTGGAGCTTGCTCAGGTCAGGGCGGAACATGAAGGCAAGGTTAAGTTCATGCAGCTGTACTTTGATAAGAGGTGGGACCAGCTGAAAGCTAGCCACACTAAAGAAAAGGCCGGTTGGAGTAAACAGCTCGAGGAGGAAGAGCGCAAATGTCGGCGGCAGCAGGACCACCTCACTCGCCTAAGTAAGAAGCTTGCCGACACACAGGATCGGCTGAAATGGTCGGATGAACATGCTGCCGACTGTCAGATGAGGTCGACTTTGCCCATCAGGAAGTTGGAGATACCCAGACCCGGGTGGATGAGCTAAAAGAGGACCTTCGCCAGAGCTAGTTGGCCAGGTCTAGGGCTTTCAACAGGGTTCACATGCTAGAGGGCGAGTTAGCCCGGTGGGAGGATCAGGTATGGCCCTATTGGATTCATTCATTTTGACCTTTCGACTTCGGTCTTACTCGGCCCTTTTCACCTACAGATGCATAAGATGAGGTAGGAATTCCAGAGACAGTTGGAGGCGTTCGGAGAGGAGGCAGCCTCGAGGCACCGAAGGATCTCCGAACTGGAGAAGCAACTAAGCGAGGCAAATGTGCGGGCCTCCTAGGCGGTGGAGGAGTACAAGAAATCGCAAAATTTAAAATTATACAAATCAAAACCATCTATTGATCAAATGATCACAAAATTTTATTTTTCTTTTTATTTTGTTAAAAATTAAATTGAAGTTGTTAATGGTTGCTAGCTTCACTTAAAATTTTGCATTAAAAATGTTAAAAAGTAATTTAAAAATTATATTAGTAATAAAATATATATTATATGTTAGTCATTTTAAGAAATTAGTATATAAAAATAAATGTATTTTAAAAAATTATTAGCAAGTAAAATAAATTTTATTTCAAATAATTATATCTAAAAATATACATAAAAATTAAAAATAATTATATTTAAAAAAGGTGTACATAGATACATAATTACACACATACATATTGCTATATAGTCTCTTATAGAAATTAAAATATATTTTTATTTTCAAATTTGTCATTGTTTAAAAAATATCTCTATAATTTTTTAACTTAGAACATTAAATTACTTAGTGATTTTTTAAAAATAATATTATGGACCAAATCCATATTTTCATTTTTTTCATTTTTATGGTAAATTTTTGATAGAATTATTAAAAGAAATTATAAATAACCAAATTCTTAAGATTCAAATACATTTTATAAAATTTTTAAATTATTCATTTTCAAAAATTGTCATAATTTTTTTTAGTTTTAGTCATCAAACTATTTAAATAAATTTCAAAAAAACAAGACCTACTAGATTTCAATAATTTATTTTTTAATTAAATTATAAAATTTTAATTCAAATTTTATGTTTTTAATTATAATATGGTTATTTAAAAATTTAAAAATAATTATATTTTAAAATATTATTAATAGATTTAAATATATTATTTTAAAATTATATTAATTGCCATAAAGTTAGAGGAAGGAGTGCTTACCAACTAAGTTAAGATCTAGGAATGCAAAAATTGAATTGTAATATTTCATATTTTTGTTTATTACCAACGTCTAAGCAAAAAAAAAAAAAAAGCCATAAACTTATAATTTCTATTTTATGGAGAAAAAATAAAATAAAAATCATCAGTCCAACTGTCAATTTCATCTTGTAAGCATATCCTCCACGCACGGCCGTTGACATAGCAAAAACTACTCCATATTCATTATATATATGAAAAGTACCACATTCTGGTAAATTGTTCTAAAAGGATATTATGCCGCAAATAATATACAATAAAAACAAGCAGAAACTTAGACTAGCCCGCTTTATTTTGGTGAGCTCAAATACAACAGTTCTTCCAAACTCTCAGCATACACACATAACCATATCATCAACCAGCAACAAAGCACAGAAGGCAGGCCGTGAAGGGAGTTATCATTCGCCTTTCCATGAAGATTGGGGAGGGGTATCAGAGTCCTTCCATGTTGGAATAAAAGAAGAATATCTATCACCCTTGACATGATCTACTGAAGCATATGATTCAAGTTCAGCCATTTCTTCAGGCGTGAGTTTCACTGACAGTGCTCCAATGTTCTGGTTGAAGTTCTCAATCTTGGTGGTGCCTGGTATGGGACTGACATCACTTCCCTGATGGTGAACCCAAGCCAATGCAAGCTGCGATGGGGTGCATCCCTTCCTCTTAGCCATTTCATTTACTCGCTCAAATACAATTGCATTTTTCTCAAGATTCCCAGGTTGAAATCTGGGTAGAGTCTGCAAGATCCTTCATCTTTCAATAAATAGAGCAAGACACAAAAGGCTCAATCAAGTATGACAAAACAGATAGAGACATCCGCTGTGCAAGTCACACTAATAGTTGGCTTCTTTTAGCCCCACAAAGAGATAAAAGAACAAGAACTTACCAAACTACAAAACAATGAAGAGCAAAATGCTGGAAATGAAAGAGTCTAAATATTTTTACGAAAAAAAAAACAATTCTGACATGTACAATTGATCCACAAGAAGAAACCGTTATGAGATGGCAACAAAGTTACAGGAAACAGATTTCTAGGTAACTATGATAAAAAGAAACTACATGGATGCGCCACTGCTTCCATGACTCTTTTTTGTATGCATGGGGCTGTTTGGTTGCATGCAATTCAATTACAGTCTGCAATTCAATTGCATGTAATTGGAGTTGCAGTTGTAGGACGGAGCCTTGTTTTTGGTTATTTGTAACTGAAAACTGTTAATACAATTACAACTGTTTGGTTATTTGGTGGGGAAAGTGATATGGTTACCCTGTAATTGAGCTGTTTAAGGTTTGAAACATGGTGTTTCTTGCCACCCTCAAGCTAATTTGGGATAGTTGTGCAAATAATATACTGAAATATATAAAAACAAATACAACTCAACTCAACTCAACTCATCTAAACCTTTTTCCAACTACATGAGGTCGGATACATGAATCTGCTTCCTCCACTCTGCTCTATTCAGGACTAAGTCGACTTCAAATTACAAATAGTTATATTTTTTAATTATTTTTGTCCATGAATTTAAGTCTACCTCTATCTCTATCCTTACCATGAATTGTTAAAAGATCACTCTTTCTAGCTGAAGCATCTAAATATATAAAAGCAAATAATATTTTTAAATATTTTCTACAATATATAGGTTTAAGAAACAGATGTGTAATATGCTAGAAAACTATTTTTTACATTAGGTCCTTTTATCCTGTTTTGTTCCCCTTTTTGTAAAGTCAGACACGTGGATGTTCATCCAAATCAAACTCTCTCATCCATGTACAGGCCACATTGATCACCATGTGAAAAGGCAGGAATAAATGAAAAAAATGAAGGCACAAACACACATAAGATTGTATAATTTTTTTACTGAATGACAGCTTGATCTCAGGTTTTGTTTCATCCTTGAATTAACACAAGCAGTTCTGAGTTGCCTATCTACCAGATATAGTTAACTTAGATAGCTATATTATTATTATGTTTGTATGGTCCCTTGATCCATCCCAACCATACTTTTGATAACTAGATAATTACCAACATTGCACCGCATAATGCACATTAGTCCTTTTCTAGATGCTTATATAAAATTATTTAGCATAAATGGGTACCTTACGGAAGTCCTGATCTTCAAGACCATCAACCACCTTCAGCCCAACAGAAAAAAACCCCCTTCCTAGTGGACTATATGCAACAATTCCAATACCAAGTTCTCTGGAAATCCCAAAACAGTAAACAAGAAAAGAAATATCAGAAAATAATGGTTGGAAACAAATAATTGTGTATAAAAGTAAAGCAAAAAAACTCACCTGCAAGTAGGAATTATTTCTTCTTCTATGTCTCTTGCCCATAAAGACCACTCCAGCTGCACTGCAGTAATTGGATGAACTGCATGTGCCCTCCTGATTGTTGAAGCAGATGCCTCAGACAACCCAATATATTTTATCTTTCCTTCTTCAACTAATTTCTTGAGTTCTCCCATCTGATGATGGAGAAAGAAAATGATGATGAACTAATTAACTTGTATTCAAGTGAAAAAGGAAAGAAAATGGTGATGAACTAGTTAACTTGTATTCAAGTGAAAAAGGTGTCAAGGTATGCATATGAAAATACAAATTAAAATTGCAACCCAGAATATCATTCACAGGCAGCATCAATAATAGAGTGAATAATAATAGCATCATAGTTTTTACAAAATGACCAAAAACAGCTGGGGAAAAAACGAAAAACAGATGCATGATTACAATAACTTCAGAGACTTCATAATTAATTGCATCATTTTCTTCTGGCATGATCAATAAATCATTAATCGCATCGGAACTTTGGGTAATTTCACTTAGGACAAGAAGCAAAAGTGGGCAATCCCCATCCTAACTTAGCCCTTGCATACTGGCAGGATGTAACTTTTTAAGTCATATAAACTTCGAACGTCAGTGACAGTCGTATCTTGGAAAAATTTGAGCTTCTTATCATCTTAGGTACTTTTAATAATGACCATTCTGATGTGGTTCTAAAATGTGATTCTCTATCGTTCCTACTTGATTTACCTATGCATCACATGCAGATGGGCCTTTTCACAATGTCCTTTAAAGCAGTAATAATAAGAGTCACATTCATATAGTCTACTGGCCTCCAAGTCAATTAACAAAAGACGCTTTCCTATTACCTTACAGCACCCCAGTAGTGACTGTTTAGCATTCACTCTCTCAGATTTTTCAAGCCTTATATTCCACCCTATTTCTAAAGTCTGTAGTCTGCACACTCTTAACCATGGTTCACCTTCTTTATGCCCCAAAAGGCAGACTGGTAAACTCTAACACAATGTTGGTACGTTCAATATGTCTGGTACAACACCTATACCAAGTGTTATTACACTCTGTACTGATGTTAGTATAGTACTGGTATATGACACTATGCTCCATATGGCGCCGTACCGATTAATACAGCGTACCTTGCTCTTATCTATTGTAAAAGCCAACCACCAAACTAGGACGTCTAGTCCAGTGTTCATGCTCACAAGGTTTTCCTTTCTTTCAAGAAAGCTTAAGTAGGTAAAGAAAGTGATAGAAGGCATGCACAAGTATTCATCATCTTCTAGAAAGCTCCTAAAATTTTAGAAAATTTATGCTCCGAGTTGAGGCAGACATATTAAAAACATAAAATTTTGAGTTGCACACCCAGGCTCATTGATTAGAGCATCATGTTCTATGAAATGAAATGTATACCTTGCAGTCCACCAAAAGAAAGAAATATACACCTTGCACAACATTTTGAGGCAGAGAAGAGAGGGGTATCCTTTTTTATTTTTTCCAAACCAAGGTGAAAGAAAATTATGATAAGAAGTAAATTAATCTAAAAATGGAATTTCATTTAATTCTTTTCCCTTGGCTTCTAAGATAGAACTTGGATGACTCAAAACATGTGCTAGAAATTCCAATTACCAAGTTCTCTAGTTAAGCTGGCTCGGTATAGACCATGTTTACTCAATGATTAGGATTGGGCCCAGGTCAAAAACCAAGCTTGAAAAAACTAGCTCAAGATGAAGCAAAGACTTGAAACCAATCCCAAACATGGTTAGACTAATGACCTCCGTTTTACTTGAATATACCCAAATGCTAAACCCAGGCCCTCCTCAAACCATAACACCACCTGCACTTAACTCCTATTCCCATCCTCGCCCTCTTTGTCTGCTCAAAGTTATGCAAAGAAAAATCAAATAAAAAACAACTGATATATACAAAGTCTCCTCGCACAAGAGGTAACCGGCACATTCAGATGGATGTCAGCACACAAAGGCTTGCCATCACACACATAGATGCGCGTGCACACGCGTGCACAGAGAGAGAGAGAGAGAGATTTGGAAGTGATGTGGGTTGATTTGATAGCCTAGCCTAATGATGACCTGTGGTAGGGTATAGATTAACTCGATGAGGGGAAATCCTAATCTAAGGTCTAAACTCCCTCTAAGACAATCACTTTGCTCAAGTTTTATTAGGACTTTCCTACAGTAAGCCCACTTTTGTTAGGAATTAACCTCTTAATTAGGAGCAGATTCCTACTGGGACTGAATCTCCTCCAAGATCAGGACTCCATCTAAGCCCTCAGAGAGTCCTGATGGGGCCGGTGAACCCCCATGGGCAACAATGATCGCACATGGGTTGGACCCCCCTGTCAGCCTCAGCCAATCAGCCTCGGCTCCTCGGCCCATCCTAGCCAGCCTCGGCAAGTCGGCTCATCCTCGCCGGCCTCACCCTGGCCGGCCACGGCTTCCAGGGCGGCCTCGATTTTCAAAGTCGGCCCCGGCTTCCCAAGGCGGCTTCGGCCTCCAAAGTCAGCCCCGGCCTTCCCAAGGCGGCCTCAATCTTTGGACTCGGCCCCGACCTTCCCAAGATGGCCTCAGTCTTAGGACTCGCCCCGAAGTCGGCCTCCTCTACCCGGCCCCCGGAGTCGGCCTGCTCTACTCGGCCCCCGGAATCGGCCTCCTCTGCGATCGGCCATCGCTCGTGTACTCACTTTCTGGACAGCTCCGGACAGCCTCGACCCCAAGACCGTCCCAAGTCTAGCCTTCGGCTCCGGATCCTGCTCTCAGATCTGGCTGATTCGGCCCCCGTTTCGGATCCGGCCTTTGCTCTCAGATACAGCTGCCTCCGCCCCGACTCCAGCGTCGGCCCCAGTACTGACTCCAAAGTCGGCCCCAGTACCGACTCCAGCGTCGGCCCCAGTACTGACTCCAGCGTTGGCCCTAGTACCGACCCCAGTGTCGGCCTCACCGACTCCAGCGTCGGTCCCAGTACCGATCCCAGCTTAGGCCCCAGCACCGACTCCACTGTAACATCCTGAAATTTTTTTATAATTTTTGTAATATTAACGGCATTTTCATTTGTAATGAAAGTCGAATAGTTTCAATGACGTGTGGGTGTGTTGGTGTTGACCCAATTATTGATTTTGATGAATAACAAAAACTACATGAGTATATTCCTTATATTACTAATGATTTTAATTAAGTATTTCAGGAATTTAAATGTTTAATTAATTAAAATCCAAGAAAAATTAAGTTTGACCATATGTCTTATGTTAAGTGTCAAGTTTCAGTATTTAGAGCCAACTCTAGAAGTATTAGAGCCGACTCCGGAGCGTATCGAAATAATTTGATACTTTCGACACGGATTAGAGCCGACTCCTACAAAGATTAGAGTCGACTCTAATGGTTATACAAAGAGTTATTTTTTGGGGCTTCATTAGAGCCGGTTCCCGATTCTGCTAGAGCCGACTCTAAGACTGCACTTTTTTCTGGGTTAAATCTTGAAAAATTCATTTTAAACTCATTTTTAGTCCGATTTGAGTGTTGTTTGAACCGTTAGATTTCTAAAATCGAGCTCTTCGAGTTGGCAAGGTTATTTCATAAAAATATTACATAGAAGTATCAAATTTGAAAGAATAACAATAAATAGTTATCAGGGGTAAAATGGGGATTTCGTTAAGTCACTGTTCATGCCTTAGCCCTCAAGCAACCAAAAATATAAAGGGAAAAAGGTGGTTTCAGCTAGAGAAAGAAAAGAAAGAAAGAGAAAAGAAAGAAAGGAAGAGAAGAGAATCGGCTTGGGAGAAGAAGAAGAAAAGAAGGAAAGGGGAAAGCTTGGGAAGGATCTTGGTGGCCATGTTAGCTTTTAAGATAAGCTCTAATTTTCCTAAGCCCAGTATAGCATGGATCTTACTTGGATTTGTTGTTATGAAGATGATAGCATGTGAATCTTTGAGGAATGAAAGGGTGAAAGAAAATAATGAGATGTTTGAAGATTTAGCATGCATATGTGCAGTGTTTCAAGGAAACCTTCCAAGCATGAACCTTGATGATGTATATGTCTATGTGTGACGACATAGGTCTGGACATGGTTTCAGGGAGTCGGAGCACAAAAGATGAGTATCAGTTGGGATGCTAGCAGCTAAGTTGAGTGGGTTTCTCATCTGGCTATGTAGCTTATTTTGATATATTGTATGGATGTTTGCTATAGCATAGATTTAAATGGTGCTATGTAAACTATGATATTTCAAAAGAGGGGTTTTGGAAATAAGAGGAATGAGAACTAAAGTTATATGTGTATTTTCCTAAAGTATGAGTTAAAAGAAAAAGAATTTATATATAGCATGCCCTAAAGCATAGTGTGAGATTTTTTGATAAAAATCTGGGTTTAGAGAGATTTCAAGTATCAAAAGAGATATGAGATATAGGAAGAATATGAGCTTCCTAGAAGTATAAATATAAACATGGGGAAAGAATATAAGTGTATAAAAGAATTTGAATATGAGGAGAAGGTATAAATGAGATAAAAGAGTTGGAGAATTCAAGAAAAGAACATGAATGTCTTAACAAGAGTATAGTAAAGAATAAGAGTTATATGATGTGCATGATATGAGTTTATATGTATGAATTGATAGCTTGAGTTAAAGCATATCAATGTTTTAAGGAAAAAGAACATGCATTGTAGAGGTATGAAGGGATACCTATTAAGATATGGGGATGATATGATTCCAATGCATATGTTTGATAGCATGAATATTAATGAAAAGTATAACTTAAGTTTTAGAAAGAAAGTATAAATATGAGTTTCAGGGATGTTATGACATGTGATAGCATTATGATGCTAGTCTATGATGCGAAGGCTTAGTAAAACATTGTATGTGGGTTGGATTGAGAAAGGAGAACCTAGTATATGATAAAATAAGAGCATGACAATTGAATGTGAGTTAAGGTATGATTTCCGGGGAAGAAGTTAGAATATATGTTATAGCTTGAGTTTAATGCATGTGTCTAAGAGTTGAAAAAGGGTTATGAGTTTTACAAAGAGAATGAGATTGAGGGAAGAGTATAAGCTATGATAGGATCCTGAATTTGAGGCCAAGATATGAGTCTGCGGGATGATCATATGATTATAGAAAAAGATATATGATGTGAAAAAAAAGAAAAAGAAAAAGAAAAGAAAAGCCTGAATATATATGAATAGCCGATATGGATTAAGGCTGGATTGAATGAGAGTATGGATGTATATCATATGTAATGTATGACAGGAATTGTGGCATGATTTAAAGAAGACATGGGTTCATGATATATGTAAAGTCTGGTATGAGCTAAAGTATGAATTTGAGAGCTTGAGTGCAAAGCATAGATTTAAAGTAAGCATGAGAATAAGATATAATTGAAGGAAAGCATGTGGTCATAACATATGAAAAGCATGGCATAAGCTTCAAGCTTGAGTTAATGAAACTTGGGTGCACATTATATATAAAGCAAAGTATGAATTTAAAAATAGGAATAAAATGCACGAGTTTCAAGAAAAAGAAATGTTTATAGCTTGTGGAAAGAAGAGTATGATTTTGTAACTTAAAGTGTAATAGAAGGTGTAGAGAGGATATGACTTAAGAGGTATGCATGGGCATGTGTATATATATATATATATATATATATATATGCAAGGTAAATGTAAAGTACTTTGTAATATGAAATGTAAGCCTAAGCCTGATTTTTAAAGCATGAGTATATTAGTATATGTTTAAAACATGAGCTGAGCAGGTGTTTAAAGAAAAAGGTTTGAGCATGAGTTTTTATACATGAGCTTCTAATGCCTACATGGGTATTTAGCATGTTTTTATAGCATGAGCTGTAGTACATATTACAGCATGAGTTTTAAAAGCAAAAGAATTGATATGTGAGTTTCATATGCATACATGGCATATGTGCATCAAAAGAATGTTAAAAAGAATATGTTTGATGCATGGATCATACAGAGCATTCAAGCAGCTATGGGGTTGATCACCTTATAGACTGTGCTGTAGCATGAGCATTGCACACTACTATTGAGCCGCACCTTCTTGCAATCCGATCGTACGATGATCCTTGGGGCCAGGGGTGAGTGCACACTAGACAAGGCCCAGTGGGGTATGTTACAAGCAGCCCATGGGGACATAAATCATAGCTCAGTGGAGCTAGTTATTATATAGCTCGTGGGGGCAGAGAGGAAACTCAAGGTTATAGGGTTAAGGAACAAAGCACTCTGCTGGGTGAACCGCACGGGTAAGGGGTGCTATTTGTGGGGATTCTGTTGCTAGTTCATGCATCCGATGAGAGTACACTTGCAGGAGGACGATTGTAGGATGGTACCTCGGAGGCATCACACAGCCCAGCACCATAATGGTTTAAAATTATGCATATGGTTTTAAAAAGTCTAGTAGGCCAATTATATTTTTTTGGGAAAAGGTTTTCAAAAAGAAATACCGGTGGGCAAGATTTAAAGAGCATGCATTGAGTTTTTAAAAAGGGCCAATGGGCTATATATATATATATATATATATATATATATATCCCAATGGGGATGATTTTATATGAGAGACCGATGGGCCAAGTGTAGATCATAGTAGGAATCAGAGAAGTTGAGAAAAAGAAAAGGTGGGCTACATAAAAGAGATTTTTGTGGTTTATAAAGAAATGCATCATTCATGGATTTTCATATAAATGAGTTATTTTCGGTAGAAAAAGTTATTTATAAAGTATTTCAGTACTGGTATATTATTTGAAGAATAAGCTACACTTTACGTTATTTGATATCATGTTAAAAATATACTTTGGTTTATACATGCTATATTGTATCAGTATACTATTGAAAATGTGATTATTATGGCTCTCTATTTTTTTCCATGGTCAGATGGTTATCCAGTCACTGGGACTTCGGTCTCACCCCTCTATGGTTGATGTTTTTCTTACAGATTAGTGAGCGGGATAGCAGGATTAGGCGGTTGGCCTTAGCTTTAATCTCGGTCTGAGAGTTGGTAATTGTACATAGAGAATATTGTTAGATTGAAAGAATTTAGTGTGGATATTAAAAATGTAGACAGAGTCTTATTTGTATATGAAAATAAGAGTTATGTATGTATTTGTGTATGTGTGTTTATACAGTTGTTACTGTGTTGTATTATGGACCCTTATGAAATGAGATAAAGTTTTTTATTTTGAAGAAAATTATGAGTATAATCTATGTATTAGTGCGACTTGTATGTCGATTGTGAATGTGATCTTATAAACTGCTTAAGGATGTTACAGAAAAAATTTATATATGAGGAGAGACACATAATGCTGTGAGATGATATTATGAAAAGTTATCGATTTTTGAGCAGATGATTTATGGCAATTAGATAAAGTTCACTAATATTTTATGGTGCGCAACATAAAGGCTAGTAGAACTCTATCCGATTTTCATAGGTTACTAGATTATGTCAGTTGTCCTGGAGGGAGAGAAAGAGGGAGAGCTGACATCCACAGTCGGCCCCAGTATCGGCCCCAGCATCAGCTTCGCCGACTCCAACGTCGGCCTCACCGACCCAGCTCCCGGCACCGACCCCGGCATCAGCAGCCCTCACGTGGCCAGCTACCGCCTGTGGCCGCCACATGGCCACACCTGCTGCTTGCAGCCCCCACATGCCTAGCTCCACCACTGTCTGCACAGGACAATAGACGTGCGACGTGGGAAACATATCTGGCAAGCGCCGTAACGCCCGCCCATACCCTGCAGCATCTATCCAAACCAAACAGTACCTGCGAACTCTACTACGACCTTTCAAGCCTGACGGAACATGGCCTGCAGCTCTGACAAGTCACAAGGAGGCAAGCCCCACTATGCTACCCCTATCATAAATGCTCTGACAGGTGGTTGCACCTTAAGTCTTATAGACCCCAAGCATCAATAAAATGAGTAAGAGGGACCTCCGGCAAGGTAAGCCAAGCTAAGCCCAAGTAGGGCACTCAAGCCCTTAGACGCTCATATGGATAGCACCTCTCTAAGCCTCTCTTTCGAGCTTTCTCAAGCTCACGACTGTTGCCCAGAGCATTGACTTGAGCGTCGAAAGGTCCCCGCCGAAATCTTTGGTTTCCAAAACTTGTTGCAGGCTTTCGATCGAACAAAGCCCGCCGAAGGATCCTCGGCACGCCGAAGAAGGCAACCGGACGCTTGCGGACGTTCGAGGAGGGTGATCTGGCTACAACAAGTCCAACACAAATTAAACTTCATCCACACATCTATAAAAGCAACCCAGGAACCCCCCAATTGAGAAAAAATTTCTTCTCTCTCCTTTCTTCTCTTGGCTTAAGCTTTAGGCATCTCCCTCAAAGGTCCTAGTGTTCTTCTTGATCCATATCACTGACTTGAGATTTGAAGGATTTCCCTCAGAAGAAACTCTGGAGCTTCCTAATGGTTTTTTTCTGAGCGTAGGAATACAAGAGAAATAGGCGGTCTTTCAGGCTGGAAAGATGTTTTACCGAGTTCATACAAAACAAATTTCCTCCATTAGTGTGAAAACCAGAAAAAAGAATCAACAAAATTGGCACCATCTGTGGGAATTCGAGTAAAAAGCATTGATGCCTAGCCATGCCACCTAAAAATAAGGATCAGGACCCAAAGACCACTCATGCAGGGGCAAGCCAGGCTCCCATAGGATCTTAAGACTCCACGTCAGCCAGCCCTATACCACCGGCCTCCCCAAGGAGAGCTCCTCCTACCCTCAAAAGAGATTCGAGACTTCAACCAAAATTTGATGAACTTGCAAGCATTATGCAGGCCATACTTTCTCAGCAAGCTAAGGCTGGAGACCAACTTGAAGCAAACCAAAGGGATTATCAAAAAGCCGAACCTAGCTGACCTCCGAATGAGCCTAGAAGTCAACCCCACAACTAGGAAGCTGAGGCCGAGCCTAACTAACCTCGATGAAACTAAAGATTGACCTTACAGTCAAAGACCTGAGGTTGGTCCTAGCCAACTTCAAGAGTGCAGAGATCGACCAAGAGCCGAATTGATTATCCTCTCCCCTCAAAAGATGAACTCCATGATCACTTGCCCAAATCAGATAAGCATGTCAATTCAAAGACTAACTACAGACACATCTACTGATGATTTGAGGAGATTGATCAAAAAATCGGCGAGATGATGCATCGGGTCTGAAACGTAGGGTAGGAACATCTGATAATCTAGACATCCCATCTGAGCTACCCTTCATAAGGGAGGTGATGGCTGAGTCCTTACCTTCTAGGTTCAAGATGCCACAATTGGAGCCATATGATGGGACGTCTGATCCAATAGACCATCCAAAAAGTTTCAAAGCTCTCATGCTGCTACATGATTCTCTAAATGCAATTATGTATAGAGCCTTTCTAGTGACTCTAAAGAAGGTTACTTAATTCTAGTGCACTAACCTCCAACCAACCTCAATCAGCTCTTTTTATGGACTCTGCATACAATTCATTGGCCACTTCATTCGCAACAGAAAGCACTAGAAGACTTGAGCATCCCTAATGACCATTAAGTGGAAGGACGAGTCCTTAAAGGATTATTTTGTAGTGCTTCAATTCTAAGGCATTAGAGGTCAGAGACCTGATACCTCGATTGCCGTCACAGCCCTCATGAGCGGCCTAAAGAATTCTGGGTTTGACTTTTCTCTAACAAAGTGACCTCTGAAAGACCTTAACGAACTCCTTGGCCATGTGAAAAAGTACATTAATGTTGAGGAGACTCTAATTGCTTACAAAGATAAGGAAGTCCAACCTTCCAACAAACAGTTAGAGAAGGATGTTCAGAGGTCCAAAGAACTTCAAAAGAGAGCCCGAGGAATATAGGAGACTTGGGCAAAGCATTGTAGTGGTTTCTAAAGACCCTAAGTCAAACCACTAAGTAAAAGAAATAAGAGAAGTTTAAAAGAAGTTGACCTAGGAAAGCCGAGAATTCACCATCGGATAGGGTGACAAGAGCCAGCTAAGCAGGAGTGAAAATATGAGGTGAAAATATGATTCACCCTTCTAGCCTTTTATAGGCAACAGGAGTGCGTTTGGGTGGGAAACTTCACCCTCTAGCCACCTCGTGTTTAGCTATCACGTGGCAATCATTAGGTTGGGAGTGGGGAGACTGTTCATAATAAGCCACCATAATAAATGCTCAGCTTATCCCTCTATAGATGACAGAGCCACCGAGTTCTTTTTCAAATCAGTGTCATTTGACACCGATTTTACGTGAATGGTGCCAAGAAAAATTTTTTACGAGAATAATGTTAAAAAAAAAAGCATCATTTGAAATGATGCTTTTTTTTATCCATCATGGCAGATAAAAAATATCACTTAAAATTGCACTTTTAAAAGCGCCACTTCAAGAGGCGCTTCTTAAAATGACGCTTTTAAAAGCACCATTTCTTAGTGTAAAATGGGACTTTGCGTGAAAGTGAGAAGTAAAAATGGCTTCTTAAAAGCACCACTTTAAGTGACGCTTTTAAAAAGTGCTACTTAAAATGACGCTTTTAAAAGGGTCATTTCAAGTGGCATTTTTTTACCTGCCACGATGGATGAGAAAAGCACACTTCGATGCTTTTTTCTTTAACATCATTTTTAGAAAAACTTTTTCTTCTGCATCATTCATGTAAAATCGGTGTCAAATGACACCGGTTTGAAAAAGGCTCCAAAGCCACCAATACAATTCTTAAGATGGTCAGTCATTGCAATCCATAATGATGATTTGCAGATACCCATAAGTATGAAATGTCTCAAAATAAGAAATATTAAATTAAAAAATCTTATGTATAAGTTTATAATTTTATCATAATTAAATAAGCTTTCTTGAATAATAAGGTAGATTAACCAAGTATGAAATGATCAAATCCTTAAACCCAAACTAGAGTCCAAAATGGGGTGGTAATGAGCTATTTTGAGCTCAGGACTGACCTGGTAATGAGCTATTCTCAGCTCGATACCAACTTGATAATTGTTGATTTGCTTAGTACGATCTAACTCAATGACTTTAAACCATAAAGTTTGAAAATAAATTGTTTTACAATTTGAATGCATAAAAGAATTTAAGATTTCACTTATGAAAAAAGAGTTACTTTCATGATCCACCCATAAAATTAAGCTCAACCTTAAAAAAATGAAGGGCAAATGATGTGGATTGATTTGACAGCCCAGCCTGGTGATAGCTCATGACAGGATAAATATCAACTCAATGAGGAAAAAATCCTAATTTAGGATCTAAACTGCTCCTCAAGGCAATCACTCTGGCCAAGTTTTATTAAGACTCCACTATAGTATGTCCACTTTTATAGCGAATTAACATCTTTGTTAGGGGCAGATTCCTACAGGGACTTAGCCTCTTCGGGATCAAGACTCCATCTAAACTGTTCCTGGCAGAGAGTCCAACCCAAAAAACTTCCTCCAAATGTCTAAGCTATTTTTTCCATGGTTTTTAAAATTGAAACGGATCGGTCGATCGAACTGATCCAACCAAGAAGCAATTATCAGTTCGATCCGATTTTATTATTAAAATTAACTTTTATATAATCCAATGAATTTCATCCGTTGGTGCGAAGATCAGAGAAAAGAATCAATAGGAAGACCAACTCACCGTAACCTCAATGGGGACCCCAGTATCAACACGGTGCTGGTAATAGAGATCGATGTAGTCGACGCCAAGCCTCTTCAAGCTCGCCTCACATGAAGTCCTCACGTATGCCGGATCGCCACGTACCTCCAACTTGCCATCAGAAAAGCTGCCACCAAATTTGGTGGCCAGCTGCACCTTCTCCCTCATTCCCCCTTGCAGAGCCTAAAACAAACACCACGAAGGCATCAGAGATGGACGCGTACATACCCAGGTCACCAGCAGCCCAGAAGTTTGATTACCTTGCCGATGAGGATCTCGTTGGTGAAGGGGCCGTAGCATCGGAGGTGTCGAGGAATGTGACGCCGCGGCGGATGGCGTGGTGGATGAGGGCGATCATGTCGGATTCCGGCTTGGGGGGGCCGTAGAAGGCGGACATCCCCATGCATCCCAACCCCTGGGCGGAGACCTCCAGGCCCTGGGATCCCAGCTTCACGCGCCCCACCGTCGCCATGGCCCTTGCGCTACCGACGGCTGCTGCTACTTTGAGACCAGTACAGTCTGGCTCGTACGGCGACGGTCGCCCGTCTGCTCCCATTATCTTATAATCTGTTGGTAAGATGACGAAAGCTCTTGCGTCATCGGCCACGAGAGGAGAAAAACGAGCGACTAAGGTGCACGCCTACGAAAGCGTTGCTTCAGCATTATTCTCGTCCACCACTCCACCATGACCAGGGACGCAGAGCTGAAAAATCTTAGTTTTATAAATTATACATATTAACAACCGTTTTTTTTATTGGCCATACGGTGGCGGAAAAGACTTTGTGCATCACCCCGCGCATTGTGCATAGGAAGCAGCCATTGACTCATGCGCATGTATGATGGCTTATTGGACTCTAATGCGCTTTGCAGAGACTAACGATCAATGTATGAGTTTTTCATATGATGATAAGGATGACAATTTTTTTTAGTTTGATCGTTTATGTTGTTGGTATCGAATCAAAAAATTTTGGTCTAAACAGGTTAACGGATAAGATAGATTTCGTTAACGGTTAAACGGATAAATGGAAACGGTATTATTCACCCTATCCCCATTTACACATCTCTATCCCCCATTAATTTTAATAATATATATATATATATATATATATATATATATATATATATATATATATATAATATATATAAATAAATAATATATATATAATCTATTTTTTGCTCTTTCTTCTTTCACATAGCCGATCTAAACTTTTGAACAAGACAAGAACATAGCTCCATCAGTCCATCTTCGCCAATCGCTGCCCCATCCACGTTCTCCAATAAATTTTTCTTTCTATGGTACGCTCATCTCTTTCTTTTATTTTTTAAAAAGATATCTCTTTATTTTTTGCTTTGAAATTTGAATGTATTCTTTTATTTTACGATTGTTACGTTGAAAATCTTTTTTTGATTTTTTTCCTTGTTGTTTTCTTTCTCACTTTTCGTTCTCTTCTTCCTTATCCGAGAAGTCAAAGAATCTCTTATATGTATCAATATCATCATTTAGTTATTCTCGATTAGTCTTCATCTTATCTTTAATTTTTAATAAATTATAAATTTAATAAACTAATTTTATTTTTTATGTAAACGGGCAAATGAGTACTCAATGCATACTGTTTATCCGGCTGAGTATCCTCATCCCTACTCCATTAACTATAATAGCTTAACGGGACGGAGAATGGGAACATTTTCCTAACGGGGGACGGGGACCAGTATAGATCGCCCGGGCCATCCTCAGGCCATTGCCATCCCTAACGGTGGCAATAAAGTTGGCATAAGCGGATAGCCCATGGGCCAGCCTGAGACCAGCCCAGCCCAGTCCAGCTTAAAATTAGGCTAGACTAAGCTAGGGCATAGAAATTTTGAATCGTGCCCCAACTTAAAAAAATTATGCCCGGTCTATTTCAGACTTGCTAATATATATTTTATATTACATAGATTATATTTTTTTAAGTTATGATAGATATTATATATATATATAAATTATTGCTGCAAAATTTGTTCTCCGACTTGGGTGCGCTTCTGGCTCCTGATCCGACGCTGATCTCGTTGCCTCGGGGTGGAACCTGCAAGACAGTCCACGCGCAGAGGGTGCTGTGAGGGTTGCCCTCTGCGAAGGATCCTCCGATGCCCAAGTTAGTGGAGATTCAAGCAAGCAGATGTGAGGAGAAGACTCTCACAGAAGAGCTCCCCTAGATGGATGTTCTCTCGAGAGAGCTCTGAGCTCAGATGGAGCTGTTCTTAGTGTGATAATGAGTAAAAATGAGCGTTCAAGCGTGCATACTTGAGAGGTTGGAGGGCAGTGGTATTTATAGAGGGTCACCTGATTCCTTGGGCGTGCTACGAGGGAAGGTCTGAAAGCTGTTAGGATTCAGAACGGATTTGAATCAAGTTTGTTATGAGGTCAGTAGGATCCGTATCTTGTCAGTTAGAGGATCGGCGGCTGGGAAAGCTTGTTGATGCCTTGAGATTCAGCGATTACATAGGTTCTAGGCCACTCCTATGGGTCTTAGGCCACTCCTGGGTATGATTTTCCATTTGGAATCTTATTCAGTCATAGTGAATTTGCACTCTCTCGCGCTGGATTCCGCAGAGGTATTCGAACGCCTTGGGCCGGCTGAGGGGAGGGGCAATTTGGTTTTCTGAGGTATAGAATAGCTTGGTCTGTAGAGGTATGGTGATAGAAATATAGACTAAAAGATATGCTTTATGTTATGTCTTTATATTTTAATGAGAATTCATTTTGAGCAATGTGTGCCATTTACTATATATGTGCATGTGTCTAGTATTTACAAAGAGTATTTGATCTAGTGTGTAGAGTACGGCTTACACACAGAAGACTAGATCATCGGTTCTTTTGGAATACAAGTTTATTGTTCACAGTTTTAGATGGAATTGGACACACCATCAGTAGAACTGTAGCACAAATTTTTAGTAGGTCTGTCTTGACTACGGGGAATGGTTTATTCTAACTATTTGTGCTAGTACACTTTGTGTGTATTGAACAGGACCCAGTTGAGTTAATTATTTTATACTGACTTTATAAAATAATTTAAAACTCATGAATATTATGATTACTTATGCTCTTAATCCGAATTCTATTTCTAGACACGTGTATGTAGTGATTATTGCTTTGATTACACATAGAGTGAGATTCTATATGAGTCAATAAACTCAGTGGGTTGGGCAATAACATTATATATATGGTGAATATTAATAGTTGAAGGAATCCACGTCCTGTTAATTTGGATTGATGATATCCCCTTGAGAAAGCTTATAAGTTTTGATTGTATCAAATCTTGCAAGTGGATTTTGAATCCGATACATCAAATAAGTTAAGTGGATAAGTCTCAAGGATAATAAAAGCCAATTAAATTATATTGTCAGTAATTAAATTTAATTGGTGGATATCTGTAATCTTAACGTGGGGAGATAATAAGTATTTAATATTAAGGCTCGAAAATATAAATTCGAATATGATTAGGAGTACAATTATAATTCTTTAGTGGAATGAATTGTAATTTACGTAATTGAATCCTAACCCGGGGTAGGATTGGGAGATTTAATTACGTGGGAAGTCCTTTTCATATTTGCCTATTGGTCCCTGTTGTAGCCCTATAAATACCCTCTCAGTTGGTTGCTAGGGTTAACATTTTTGAGGAAAAAGAAAAACAAGAAACCCTAGGTCGGCCGAGAGATCCCACCATCTTGTGAGAGAAGGAAGGTATTTTCGGGAATACGGCGGAAGGCTAAAAGGTTGAGGTCGAGCAATCGAATCAAAGTGTTCCAAAGTTCAAATCTGAAGGTATGATCTTATACTCATAGATTAGAACGGTAAAAGTTTTTTGTATTACTCATATACGCTATAGCCGTGATCTTGGGGGTATTCCGCGCTCCCCAACAGTGGTATCAGAGCCACGGCTGATACTGTATATGAATAATGCGGCCATGTTCTCCATTAATCGGAATATGCATGCGTGGGATAGATCGTGCTTGCTGCTAACGTTGTTTTGCAGGTTTCTATCCTGTTATTATGGTCACATGAATGTATGTGTTTTGATTTGATATTGCTTAGATCTGTTTTGTGAACTCCGGTTTAAGGAGGCGTAGGATCATTGTAATATTTCATAGCATGTATGCTCCGGTTTTTTGAGAGCTTTGTGATTGTAAATACGTAGCATGTGAACTCCTATATGGAGGCATAGGATTTTTGTAATCTGGTGCGGCTCTGATGGAGGAAGAAGACCTGCTGCAAATTGCAGGATAGGATTCTAAGGAGAATCCGTTGCAGGATATGATCAAAAAGTAGATAGGATTCTAAGGAGAATCCGTTGCAGATATGATCAGATAGGATTTTAAGGAGAATCCGTTGCAAAAAAGGATTCTAAAGGAAAATTCGCGGGGGGCGCTGCCCCCAGACCCCCGTATGCGAAGCGGCAAATCGTCGAGCAAAGTAGCAATCATGGTGCAACAGATCTTCATCTGCATGGAGAATTTTGACCATAATAACAGGGATTTTATTTATCTTGTTTATATTGGTTATGTTGCATACTTGATTGTTTATCCTTTTGTTCTTATGTCTATAACTAGGAGAACATGGTTAATTGGATAATCACTTGTTTGTGTTTTGAATTTATAAGATAANTGAATATCCGCTGTATTTTCAGCCAAGAGGTCCGCATTCGTGGGCCAAATGAGGAAGGAGTTGGGCAAGAACCATAGGAGCTCCAGCTCCGAGGACAAGCACAGGTCCAAGAAGAGGTCTCGTTTCGGGTCTCGCCCGAAGGAGCCGAGGAGAGACGGCATGGGCCGCCACTCTTCCACCCCTAAGAGGAGGGAAGCGGGAGCGTCGGTCGCGGCTGGTGAACCCCCCTGCCGGAGGGGGACACTGTAGTGGGGATGGAGAGTACCGTTAGGGAAAACTTGGAGAGAGCCATAGAAATTTTCCCCCCTCAAGTAGTGATTATGTTGGATGATGCCGAGGAGATGTCGCCGGTCCGTCCGGTGGTCCTCCTATCAGAGGTTAATCAACTTCAGTTGCCAGCGGTGGGGAGCCCACTGCGTGTGGAAGAGGCCCCTGCTCCGGTGGAGGGGTCAGGAGAGACAGATGCGGCTGCTGAAGCTCGAGTGGAGCCGCTTGTTGAGAAGTTGGTGGAGGTCGAGGTGCCTTCTACTGAGGGTCTCTCTCTTATGGTACCAGGGGAGGTCGTGAAATAGATTGAAGTTTAGGTGGAGTCTGTTGGAGATGAAGCAACAGATGGAGAGGAAGAGGAAGAAGAAGAAGAATCATTGAATGAAGAGGACGCTCGGGCCGGGGTTCCCTCAACCGGGGCCGAAGCATCCGAGGCCCTGCAAGCTAAAGTTCTGATGGAGGAAGCCGAGTGGATGGCGGTTCCTCAGGCTGAAGTCCCTCAGGCCAGCTCTTCGGCTATGAGTTCTCTTGTCCACAGCCCAGAGGTGGATGACATGCTCACTGCCTTGATGCGGTCTGTACTGCACACGGGAGGGAGTTCCTTGACGGACGAGCCTACAGTCGGGGATATTATTAATGCAGCTTTTGGTCAGTCCGGGGTGCCGAAGGATGTTTACCTTCTCTCCGAAATTAGTAATGCGACTCTTATGAAGATCTCTACAAACTACACCTCCCGGGTAAGTCATTGTACCGAGGTTATAATTCTTAGTTGGTCGGTTCGGTCGTAGTTTCTTACTCATGCTTTTCTGCAGAATGCCTTGATTACGAGGGCGCTGAATTGGCGCTTAAGTTTGGCCACGGGGGTTTGCGCCCAGGCCAGGAAGGAGACGGCCGACCTTCGACAAGGGTGGATTCAACCAGCCGGCTTTCTAGGGCCCTGGGGTCCGTTCAGGCAGACCTCGACAGGATGGGCGAGTGCTACCGAACTACCGCCGAGAGGGCCTCTCGGTTTGAGGCTCAAGTCAAAGAGCTCCAGGGTTTCCATGAACAGTCGGACAAGGCTTGCCTGGAGTTATTCCAAATTAAGGCTAAGCACGCTGACGAGGTCAATGCCCTGCAGCGGCACTTTGACAAGAGGTGGGGTCAGCTGAAAAATAGTCATGCCGAGGAGAAGAATAATTGGAGCAAGAGGCTCGAGGAGGAGGAGAGTAGGTGTTGGTGGCAGCAAGATCAGCTTGCCAGCCTGAATAAGAAACTCGCCGATAGGGAAGATCGGCTAAAATGGTAGCATGATCAGATTGCCAAGCTCAGCACTGATCTCAACCAATCTCAGCGGGACATCGAGGACAAACAATCCTGAATTGATGACCTCAAGGAGGGTCTTCAACAGAATAAAGAGGCCAGATTAAAGGCCCTGGAAAAGGTCCATGAGCTGAGTGATAAAATGGCTCGGTGGGAGGAAGAGGTATAGTGTCTTTTCGTCTACTTGTTTCTGGCACTTTTCTTTTGTTTATGGCCTCAAGTGACTTAATGCTTGCAGATAGGCAAAATCGAGCTCGAGGCATAGGAGCAGCTTAAGGCCCTGAGGGCAGATTTGGCCTCGAGTCGCCAAACGAATCTTGAACTTGGGGGTCGGCTAGCCGAAGCTAACGACCAAATTGCCTCGGCTGTGGAGGAGTACAAAAGTTCTGTTCAATTCTTTGAGGAGCATAAAGAGGCTTATGCCGATGCATTCCGATTCGGCGAGGAGGAAACTCGAGCAAAGATCTCTCGAGTGTATCACGAGTTGGATTTATCTTTCCTAGAGGCCGAGCTATTTGATACTCGTACCCCAGGGGCCGAAGAAGCCAAGTATGAGGATATTTCGGATGTCGATCTTGATGCTATCCTGGGTCCCAAAGAGGCCACAACTACTGAAGAATGCCTTCAGCCTGCTACCGAGGAATCTGAGGTCCCTCTTCCAACAACATTCGAAGTGGGTGACGCGAGTTAAGTCCTTCCGGATGTTACCAAGGAGGTTCGCGGGACTGATCCGAACCCTGATTCTTGAGGGTTGTTCATGTATTTTTTGTTTTTTCAACTTGTAATCTTATCGGGATTCAATGAATGAATATTTTCATCTCTTTTTACTTTGCCTTATCGCTTTGGTCATTGTCTTTTTGAACGACCTTTTTGTCGGGAGTTGCTTTGATGGTAAATGAATCGTAAATGAAATGCACCTTTAGGTCGAATAGCCCTTGGGGGTTCCGAATCGAAGATTCTACTCAGTCGAAGCCAGATTAATTGGTTTTGCTGATGCATAAAATTGTTTGGTTTTGCCATGGAATGTAACTCCGACTTTGCCTCGGTTGGGGCCGAGGTTAGATGCGTGTAAGCTTACTTGGTTTGCTAAGGCACGAAATGGTTCAGCGTGAAATGACCGAAAACAGCTCAAATACCTCGGCTGGGGCTGAGGTTAGATAGTTCGGTTCATCTGAAGCAAAAAGTTAGTACGTTTTCTATCAGGGCATACGAAACAACTTTGCGCTTTGCCGAAGGATGCCTCGTTTCTGCTTAAGGAATTTATCTCGAATCAAGAGCCTTAAATGTAGAAAACTATTCTTTTCTTTTGATCTACCACGTGGCAACGCGGTCATGGTGTTTCAAATTCTGGGGCTCCCTTCTTTAATGGTTGCTCCCGGTTCGCTTGTCTATAAAAAGGGCAGGGAGCGGACTGTGTTAGGCCATCTCCCAAAGGCCTTCTCTTTTCTGTGAGTTGTAAGGGCTTTCATGGCACATATTTCTGGTTTGTCCCAGATAGCTGGGATGATGGAAAAGCTGCTGAAGAGCAAGTAGTTCTTAAGAGAGGAATTCTCGGAGGTCATATGGAGAGCACACGAGATGCCAGCAGAGGTCATATAGGGAGCGCACGTACGCGCTTCCTGTGTGGCCTTTGTCACTTGCCATGGGGACCACAGGAAACGCAAAGCATACGTATTCCCCATGGAAGACATTGAGTTCACCTCCTTCCTCAATTTGGATCCTCAGTTCATCCACCTGAGGAATCTTTTTCCATGTAAACAGGGAGGAGAGTGGTGTTGGTCTGCTGGTTCTCTGCCTATGTTGTTGGGCAGTGGCCAGCAGCCCAGCATCCCACTTGGGGGAGGAGGCATCCTCGGCATCAACATCCACAGGTCTTTGACCTGGTTAGGATCCCTCAACACATCCGTCTTGGGGATCCGTGGATGGCCTACTTTGTTCTTTGGCATTAACCAGCGGCCTAATGGAGCCGATTGGTTTCTGCAATTTTTTGGATCAGATGCAGAAACATCGTTATCGACTGAAGCTGCTCAGCCGAGCTTTTTATTTATCTTTATTTCCTGTGCTATGACACACTTATAATGCCTCTCAGGGGGTTGTAATTTTTTCATTAATAAAGAATTTTTTACTCTTTCTTCCTTTGAGTATTTATTTCTTTTTCCAGTATGGTTGTGCTGGGAGTTTTCTTACTCACATTATGCTTTCTAGATTGCAGCATAGTTTACTAATTTAGCAGCACTTTTGCTACAATATTTAGTCCTCTGAGGAGGAAGCATTCACCTCTGTTTAGGTCAGAGGGAGGCCTGGGCGGCCCTGTGAACTTTTGATGCATGCACGATCCTACTCGAGGGGATGAAAGAACTTGTATAATTTTGCAGGTAAGTAGTGGAAGGTTACTTACCTCTGTCGAAGCATGATAGGATGCCTTAGTCGCGTCAGAGTGTTTGAGGAATCACCCGATCAGGCCGAAGCTTTAGAACTATATCGCTCGGTTTGGTCAAGGCTTCAGGGATAATTCAGAAATATATCACTCGGTTTGGTCGAGGCTTCGAAAATTATTCAGAAATATATCACTCGATTTGGCCGAGGCTTCAAAAATATTCAGAAATATATCACTCGATTTGGACAAGGCTTGGATAATTATTCAAAAATATATCACTCGGTTTGGCCGAGGCTTCGAAAATTATTCAGAAATATATCACTCGGTTTGGCCGAGGCTTCAGAAATATATCACTCGGCTTGGCCGAGGCTTCAAGATTATATTTTACTTGGCGCTGCCAACGTACATAGCTCTCTCGGCCCAGCTGAGGTTTGTCAAATATATTTTACTTGGTGCAGCTAAGGTACGGAGATCGCTTGGCCCAGCCGAGGATTTATAAAGATTATATTTTACTTGGCGCGACCAAGGTACGAAGCACTCTCGGCCCAACCGAGGTTTGTCAAATATATTTTACTTGGCACAGCCAAGGTACGGAGATTGCTCAGCCCGGTCGAGGATTTACAAAGATTATATTTTACTTGGCGCGGCTAAGGTACGAAGCTCTCTCGGCCCAGCCAAGGTTTGTCAGATATATTTTACTTGGTGCGGACAAGGTACGGAGATCGCTCGGCCTGACCGAGGATTAAAAAGATTGTATTTTACTTGGCGCTACCAAGGTACGGAGACCGTCACTCGGCTTGGCTGAGGTTTTAAGATTATATTTTACTTGGCGCAACCAAGGTACGAAGCTCTCTCAGCCCAGCCGAGGTTTGTCAAATATATTTTACTTGGTGCAGCCAAGGTACGGAGATCGCTCGGCCCGGCCTAGGATTTATAAACCTGCTTCTCATTGCAGCTTTCAAGGAGAGTTATAAAAATTTTGTGAGTATTTAAGAATTAAATTTAATTCAATGAGCAGAGTGAGTTTAGCAATGGCATACTTTTACTGGTGGTATGTGCAGAGATTATCCGAGTTCCATGTCCGAGGAATAGATTTTCCATCCAAATCTTGGAGTTTGTAGGTGCCGGGTTTGATTACTTTCGCCACTTGGTAGGGGCCTTCCAAATTTGGGGACAATTTTCCTTGCTCCAGTGGCTTCAAGACGGACGCCTTTCGAAGCACCAGATCACCGGGGAGGAAAAACTTTTCTCGAACTCTGGTGGAGTAATAGAGAGCTACTCTTGCTGGTAGGTGGCCATCCGGATTCGGGCCTTCTCCCTGACTTCTTCTATTAAGTCAAGATTAGTTCAGAGCTGCTCGTCGTTAGATTCTTCTGAATAGCCTTCCACACGAGGGGAGGGGAGTCCGACTTCCACAGGAATGATAGCCTTCATGCCAAAGGCCATCTTAAATGGGGTTTGCCCCGTGGGTACCCTCTCGGTAGTTCGGTATGCCCACAACACATGGTGGAGTTTCTCGGCCCATCTGCCTCACGCCTGGTTGAGCCGAGCTTTAATTTCCTGTAGGAGAGTTCGGTTGGTTACCTTGGCCTCTCCATTAGCTTGAGGATGTCCGATCGATGTCAGGCGATGGAGAATGCCATGATCCTCGCAGAATTCTGGAACTTAGGGTTGTCGAACTGCTTCCCGTTGTCGGTGATAATAGTGTGGGGAAGGCCGAAGCGGCATATGATGGACCTCCACATGAAGTCTTTGGCCCAAGCTTCGGTTATCTGGGTGACTGCTTCAGCTTCGATCCACTTAGTGAAATAATTAATTGCAACAAATAAGAACTTCTTTTGCCCCGTTGCGAGGGGGAAAGGGCCAAGAATATCCATTCCCCATTTGGCGAAGGGCCAGGGGGATAATATGGAGGTCAGGTGTGCCGAGGGGAGCCTCTAGACATTTGATGCCTCTAGCACGAATCACAAGCTCGAACGAGGTCATCGGCATCTTTCTGCATCGTCGGCCAATAATAACCTTGGTGCAGCACTTTGCGGCATAGGGCCCGACCACCGAGGTGATTGCCGCAAATGCCTTCGTGGACCTCCCGAAGAGCATAATCGGCCGCTGTTGGTCAGAGGCATTTGAGCAACGACATTGAGAAGGACCGCTTATATAGCCGGTCATCAATCAGGACATAATGAGATGACTGTATTTTAGCTTCTTTCCTATCAGTGGGCAGCAACCCTTCTTTAAGGTACTTATATAGGGGGTCCATCCAGGATGGTTCGGTATCAACCTGCATCATCTGGTCAGCATTGGCGATGCTGGGCTTCTCGAGGACCTCCAAGTGAAATTTTCGCTCGAGATCCATTGACTTTTGGAGATACCGAATCATACTCTGCTCTCGAGCCTCGAATTCTTCCTACACCTAGCCGGCCACCAACTGAGAGTCGGTGTAGGCGATTAACTTATTGACCTTAAGCTCATGGGTGATCCGGAGTCCGGCAAGCAGGGCTTCATACTCTGCTTCATTGTTTGAAGCTGGGAAGGAGAAGCGGATGTCGTATTCGAAAGTTGCGCCCTTTGGGCTGGTGAGGACCAGGCCGGTGTTGGAACCGCCCGTGCTGGAGGATCCATCGACGTGAAGTAACCATGGGGCATTCGGCTTTGGTTGTCCGAGGGCATCTAGAGCAGAGCCATCTTCGGGTATGGTGCATTCGAGGAAGAAATCCGCTAGAACCTGGGCTTTAGTGGCTGGACGAGGCTGATACTGGATGTCGTGCTCGCTCAACTCAACAGCCCATTTGGTCATTCTCCCTGATGCTTCTGGATGATGGATAATTGCCTTGAGGGTTGGTCGGTAAGGACAGTGACAGTGTGCGCTTGAAAATATGGCCGCAACTTTCGGACCGATGTTACTAAAGCCAGGACCATCTTCTCAACTCGGGTATACCTCGTTTCAGTGTCCTTGAGTAGTTTGCTAACATAATAAACGGGTCTTTGGACTTTGTTTTCCTCTCTGACTAGCACCGAGCCAACAACGTTTTCAGAGACCGCCAAGTATAGGTTCAGCATTTTCCCTGGCTTCAGGCTGCTAAGGAGAGGTGGCAAGCCAAGGTATTTCTTGAGATCCTCAATGTCTTGAGATCCTCAATGGACTTCTGGCAATCTGGGGTCCATTGGAAGTTTTTGGCCAACCGAAGCGCTTTGAAGAAAGGAAGGCATTTCTTGGCTGATCGAGCAATGAAGCGGCTGAGGGCTACTATTCTCCCAATGAGGCATTGCACGTCCTTGACTGACCCAGGCGGGGCCATTTGCTGCAGGGCTTGGATCTTCTGAGGATTTGCCTCGATGCCTCGCTGAGAAACCATGAAGCCAAGGAATTTCCTGGAGTTGACCCGAAGGTGCATTTGGTGGGGTTGAGCTTCATCTGAAACTTTTGAAGTGTGGTGAAGCTCTCCGTGAGATCCTCGACGTGCTGGGGTGCCTCCTTGCTTTTTACCAGCATATCATCAACATACACCTCCATGTTTCGACCGATTTACTCCTTGAAGACTTTGCTAACCAGCCTTTGGTAGGTGGCACTTGCATTTTTCAAACTAAAAGGCATAACTCGGTAGCAATAGATACCTCGGTCGGTGATGAAGGCAATTTTTTCCTCATCTTTGGGCGCCATTTGGATCTGATTGTAGCCTAAATAGGCATCCATAAAAGTCAGCATTTGATGGCCCGAAGTTGAATCTACGAGCTAGTCGATCTACGGAAGAGGGAAGCTATCTTTTGGGCAGGCCTTGTTGAGGCCAGTGAAGTCGATGCAGATCCTCCATTTGCCATTCGACTTTTTCACCATGACCACATTCGCCAGCCAGTCAGAATAATTAACTTCCCGGATAAATTTGGTTTTGATGAGTTTATACACTTCTTTTTCGATGGCTTTTTGACGCTCAGGGGCGAAGCTCCTTTTCTTCTGCTTAATTGGCCTGAATGTCTCGTCCACGCTGAGGCGGTGAACCAGGACATCTGGGCTGATTCCGAGCATATCCGATGCAGACCAAGTGAAGACGCCAGCATTCCTCCGAAGGAATTCAATTAATTCTTGCCGAAGCTTTCCTTCTAGCTGCGACCTGATCTTTCTAGTTCGGTCGGGTCGAGTTTCATCGAGTGGTACTTCCTCTAATTCTTTGGTTGGCTCTTCTCGTTGCTTGGCGAAATCTTCCCAAACATCCAGCCCGTCCACCTCGGGCTTTCTGGACTGAAGGTCGGTGATAAAGCAATGCCGAGCTATGATCTGACTTCCTCGAACAACCCCCACTCTCCATTTGGTGGGGAACTTCATGGTGAGATGGGGAATAGAAATGATGGCCTTGAGAGATATTTGCCTCGGTCTACCGAGGATGGCGTTGTAAGGAGACCTGAGCTTGGTCACAAGGAAATCCATGAGCATGGTAGCCACGCAGGGCCAGGTGCCAGCTCGGACTGACAGAGTGATGACTCCTTCAGGGATTATGGAGTCACCTGTAAAGCCCACTAGGATGGACTCCATGGGTCGGAGGCTTTCTACCCGGAATTTTAATCTCACAAAGGCATCAAAATACAGAACATTAATAGAGCTTCCACTATCAATCAAGATACGGTGTACATCATAATTATTTATGTTCAAAGATACAACCAAAGCGTCATCATGAGGGTAATGTACCCCCCTAAGGTCTTCATCAGAGAAAGTGAGCTCATCAACTCGAGCTTTCTTTGGCGAGTTTTCCTCCTGCCTGGCCAAGAAGATGGGAGCCGGTAGCCGCTATCATATTGACATTGCCGATGACCGAGGGATTTGGTAGAGGAAGCTGGCAAGGCTCGGGCTGGTGATTCTCCTCATTGTTCGCTCAGGGGGTCCTCTGAACCAGTCCAGTCTGCCCCACCGGATCAATCGCTCGATCTCGTTCTTGAGCTGCAGTAGTCTTCGGTATCGTGCCCATAATCCCGATGGAAGCAGCAGTACTTGGTCGGATCCCTCGAGTTGCATTTCCTTGGAGAGGAGGAGGTCAAGGAATTTGCCGCTTGATTTCCATCAGGATTTGCATCCTTGGCGCAGTGAGGGGGTGTAGCGGTTGAACCTTCAAGCTGGACTCCGGGTTCGGTCTCGAGGTGGTGGTAGAGGAGCTCTATGGTGGCGAGGCGGGCTAGCACGACGATGGGCCCGTTGCTTGTCCGAGCCCTTGGCCTCCTTCTTCTTAAGCTGCTCAGCTCGAGCTGATCTCCTTGATTCTTCAACCCTGGCGTATTTATCCGCCAGAGACATCATGTCTGAAAGGCTCTTCGGGTAGTTAACCTCCAAAGCCAGGTAGAAGTCTCCTTCCTTCAACACTCCTCCGGCCAGGGAGGACATGGCCACCTCATGGTTGAGATGGTCGACTTCTAAGAGGGCAGTGTTGAAGTAGCCGAGGTAATTCTTCAGCGATTCCCCCTCTCTCTGCTTGACCTCAGAGAGAAATCAGATCTCGTCACTAGCGATGGCTACTGACGAACTGGCTGATGAGCAAATAGCTCAGTTCGTCAAAGGAATCAATGGAACCTGGCTTCAGGCTGTTGAACCAGGTTCGGGCAGATCCCTTTAGAGTGGAGGGGAATGCTCGACACAGGATTGCATCCGATGCTCCGTGGAACATCATGATGGATCTGAAGCTGCTCAGGTGGTCGTCGAGGTCGGTGGATCCATGGTACGGCTCAATGGTAGGAGCTTGACATGAGGGAGAATCACTTCTCTCATGATCCTCTCGGAGAAGGAGATGCCCTGCTCCGCTTTCGGTTGGGACGGAGGGGCTTGTCTGACGGCGTCTAACTCCTGACGCCATTCCCGATGCATCTCCTGCATCTGTTACCTGATCCCTTCATCCGATGCTCCGTGGAACATCATGATGGATCTGAAGCTGCTCAGGTGGTCGTCGAGGTCGGTGGATCCATGGTACGACTCAATGGTAGGGAGCTTGACATGAGGGAGAATCACTTCTCTCATGATCCTCTCGGAGAAGGAGATGCCCTGCTCCGCTTTCGGCTGGGACGGAGGGGCTTGTCTGACGGCGTCTAACTCCTGACGCCATTCTCGACGCATCTCCTGCATCTGTTACCTGATCCCTTCATCCAGAGTGGCAGGAGAGATCGGGCGATGGGAAGACGGTAAGGGTGTCGAGTTCTGGGAAGACACTGGAGAGGGAGAACGAACCCGCCTAGATCTGAGCGGGCTCTTCCCTCTAGCTCGCTACGGCGCTGGCTTCGCTTTTGTGGGCTGGTGATGATAATCTGCTGCTTCCGGCAAATTAGAGGAAGAGATCGCTGGCGGAGCAGGGGCAGCGGCCTCTTCATGAAGCTGAGGAGCAGGGATGGCGGGGCCAGGGGTCGCTTGGAGCCCCTGGACCAGCTGGGTCAATGCCTGGACCTACTGAACCAGAGTGGCGAACTGGTACAGGGTTACCGTCGTTGTCGGCGGCGAAGGAGTTTCAGCTGGCGGTGGCAGTGGAGGTACTGCACCACTGATTGGATTAGGCCTTTGAGAGGCGGTATGATCCTAAGCTTCGAACGTGGCTCTTCTTCAATTGGCCATTAGAGGATGCTTCTTCTGGTTCTTTGAGTCTTGTCTCCTGGATTACAAGTTTATGGGACTTGAGGCCCTTCCTCTAGCACCAATCTGTTGCCGCGGAAATCCGTTCTCTGACTCAAGTGCGCTTTTGGTTCCTGATCCGGACGCCGATCTCATCGCCTTGGGGTGGAACCTGCAAGACAGTCCGCACGCAGAAGGTGCTGTGAGGGTTGCCCTCTGCGGAGGACCCTCCGACGTCCAAGTCAGTGGAGATTCACAGCAAGCAGATGTGAGGAGAAAACTCTCACAGAAGAGCTCCCCTAGATGGGTGTTCTCTCTCGAGAGCTCTGAGCTTAGATGGAGCTATTCTTAGTGTGATAATGAGTGAAAAATTAGCGTTCAAGTGTGTGTACCCGAGAGGTTGGAGGGCAGTGGTATTTATAGAGGGTCACCTGATTCCTTGGGCGTGCCGCAAGGGGAGGTCTGAAAGATGTTAGGATTCAGAACGGATTCGAATCAAGTTTGTTATGAGGTCAGTAGGATCCGTATCTTGTCAGTTAGAGGATCGACGGCTGGGAGAGCTGGTTGATGCCTTGAGATTCAGCGATTACACAGGTTCTAGGCCACTCCTATGGGTCTAGGCCACTCCTGGGTATGATTCCCCATTTGGAATCTTATTCAGTCATAGTGAATTTGCACTCTCCCGCGCTAGGTTCCATAGAGGTATTCGAACACCTCGGCCCGGCTGAGGTGAGGGGCAATTCAGTTTTCTGAGGTATAGAATAGCTTGGTCTGTAAAGGTGTGGGGACGGCTCGGGTTGCCGAGGTATAGATGGCTCGGGTTGCCGAGGTATAAGAATGGCTCGGGCTACCGAGGTATGAGAATGGCTCGGGTTGCCGAGGTATGAGAATGGCTCGGCTACCGAGGTATGAATGGCTCGGCCTACCGAGGTATGGATGGCTCGGGCTACCAAGGTATGGATGGCTCGAGTTGCCGAGGTATGAGAATGGTTTGAGTTGTCGGGACGACCTGACGCCACTGAGGGCGGTTGGGCTTCGCTGCTTAGTGGGTTTGACAGCTAGCCGACAGGACATTGGAATTGGACTAGATCCAATTGTTAATATGTGCGGTCATTAATGCAATGACAATTTTACCACTCATCATAAATAAATATTTTTCTTATACGCTTTTAATATATGCAAAACATGAAATAGCTTATCAAACAAGTAAATTACCAAAGTTTTAACCATCCAGTCACGTTCAACTAGCTTTATAAGGTGTACATATATTAAATATATTATGTAACTATTATATATAACTAGGTTCCGAACCAAACTGGGTAGCCTTGGATACTATTACCAGGCCAAGCTCAAGCCGACTTGTCTTAGCCCGAAGTTGGACCTGACCCAACCTAGCCTGATGCTTTGGGCTAGACTTTTTGCCCTTGGCTCGGTCCAATCCATACCCACCCCTAGGTGGTGGTGTGAATTAATTATTTAAAATACAAGCTTAAATCAAATAATAAAATTTTATAAATGGTTGAATCAAAGATATCATTGTCTATAAATTAAGAACAAGATACGTTAATCTCATCATTTATTTTGTATGAATATAAATACTAATATTAGTTGGATATTAAAATTTTGTATATTTATTTGAAATGTTCATGTATGGAATGGATTTGGAAGGATATGATCTATTTCATCATTAGTTATATCAATAATTCGAATGCATATAATATAAATTTTAAAAATTAAATGCTCATAAATTAAAATTAGATTAAATTGTTTCCTAAGAAAACTAGCTTAATTTATTGATTTTCATAAAAGGTCATATTTATAGTTTTTCGAATGATATATATTTAGAAATTTTCAAGATTTCTCTTGCTGATCTAAATACAAAATGGATTTTGCATAAAAATTATAACTTCTATCATACATATCCAAAATGAAAACTTTGAAAGTTCTTGGCTTAAACGTGAACACCAGCAGTAATAATGGAAGTTTTTTTACTTGACCACTGTTAAAGTTAATAGCTGCATTTGATTAAATTCCCATCCTAGTATTTGAAAAATTATTAATTAACTTGTTGGTTGGTGTTGATGTTTATTTATTTATTTATTTATTTGGATCAGTGCACCAATGGATGAAATTTGTAGAAGAGGATCCGGTAAGCATGAACTCACGCCATCCGCAATTGCAAGTTCTGGAGGAGGCCCAGCGATAAATAATGAAGCATTTGCAGACGATCGGCAGGAGGTGGACTGAGAGGATATAGATATTAAGGATGAGGGGACCCAATCGTCCGTCATTATGAAGCCCATCATTCTCTCAGTCAAACCTCTTAGATCCTGTGATGTGGCTGACCCTCTTCAAATGAATCTTCAAGGGATCTCAGACAGCGCAAGTGGTCTTCCTCACCGAGCAACGGTTTCACCTCATTCCCTCTCTCCTCCCAAGAACTTGATTTGCCTATGTGCCTCTTCATCAGAGCTGATTGCTGAATTGGAGTACTCGCCTTTAAATCCTTCGGCTTTAGATCTCCTCGCAGTGGCTAGCCAAGAGATGCTGCAGCCTCTCAACAGGTCCCCTTATTTCTGGCCTGTACCCCTCCTAGTCTGGGCCTAACAGTTCACTCCTTCGGCCAACTACACAGTCAAAACTCAAAGAGGACTACACATCAAGGGATCATATATAGCCGACCAATTCGCCTAGTGAGTCATGCTACGATCAAACTAGAGGTCGCTCGATGGTCTCAAAGATTAAGATCTAATGAAGTCACCTTTTTGAAATGCATGCATTCAATCTAGGTGGTATGCAAGTCTTCTTAAAAAGGCTTCTTCAAGTCAACTCCTACCTCATCGAGTTTTTGCGTGAGGTTCGTGAGGTAGAAGTATGGAAGAAGAGCACAAAGATTTCTCGCACCATGATGAAGAGGATGAGGGCAAAGTCTAGTATTTGAGTAAGGGGGTTGGAGACTAGGGCCAAACTGGTATCTTTGTAATTGGCTAAGGCTAAGGTATGCAAGATTCAAGCCAAGGTGGAGGCAACTATGGTGTAGCGTGTTAGTGTATGCCCTATATCCAATTGGATTGAATGCTGCATATATTCCATGAATACAAATCAAATAAAATTGTTTCTTTATCTATCCAGATGTCTTTTATTTGATATATTTGTCTGTGAGATAAAGTCCAAAAGAATATAAACTGTGCATATAGAATTTGTAATAGAGATTACAAATTGTGAGATCCAAATTGCATGTTATGGTTCGATTCTTTAAATTTTCCTAGTCGATGTGTAGATGGGACTAGACACCATCAACCACCGTGAGACTAGCACACATTGCATATCCTCACCCTTGGGGTAAGCAGCTGATTTCATAAGCTGAAGTATGAAAATACTTGGATAGGTGTGTGGATGCTCGTTATTATAACGATGCATTGGATGACCCGTACAGAAATCCCATATGGATATTCTATATAGTGTCGATGGTTGATCTCTAATGACGGTGGTGTGAGTGATCCTTTGACTTGAGATCTTCATTGCATCTCATGTGTGAAATGTCATGCTTTGACGACATCCAAATGTCACTCTAGCCAGGGGTGGCAAATATGGTGTCGGTTGGGTATGACATGAAGCACATGAAGGTGGTGTTTGATCAAGACATGATTCGTCTCCCTTGATAGAAAGGGTTATATCCCATGGCCACTTGATGGATTAAATTGACTGTTAAATCCTTGCAATGTTGAGTTGAAATTCGAAATGGTTTCGAAGTTCTAATTCATATGAGTCAATTTTTTTTGAGATCAAGTAAACAAAGATCAATTACAGGGTTAACACATTTCATACTACTGATTGATCTGGGATATGTGACGAAAGGATTTGATCATATGATAACAGTTCATGGATAGATATTATTGATGGTCACATCAACAAAACCTTTAGCAGTTGGGTGGTCATGATGCTTTGCTAGAGGCCTCTCATGATCTATAATTATATTGTTGACTTGGACAAAGAGTTATCCAATCATTCCTAGGGTCTTTGATTAGGACATGATTATTGCCAACATGTTAAAGGGCCTAATGGGTCATACGCATTAAGGAGAATTTTGGATGAATTAAAATAGAAATTAAATTAAATTTAATTCAGATAAGATGATCAATTAAATAATTGGATAAGATCCAATTTAAAGAAGATAAAATAATAATGGATATGATCTAGAAGGAATGTTAGGGAGAAATTAATTGTGCATATGATGAATAAATAATTGGATACCCAAATATGGCTTGATCCATGTGATGGACGGCTGTAATTATTTGGGTATGGATGGTAAATCTCAGCCATGTGAAGAAGGATTCATGCCCATGGGATGAGGCATGATGAATCTCTACGATATGATGATGAACACGTACAGATTGGAGCATGTAGTTATGTGAATTTCAAAGGCTAAGATTGTGATACTTGGATTAACGTTATCATGAGAAGGGGAGTTTCTTCCTCTTCCTTGGATTAATGTTACGATGAGTAGGGGAGTCTCTTCCTCTTCCTTGGATTAACATAAGGTCTCTTCTTCTTCCTTGGAACGTTTCTTTCTCTCTTATAAATATAGTTCCTTCCTTCTAGAAAGAAATGAGAAGAAAAAGATTAGATCTTTTAGATCTACGGAGATATCTTCTGTTTTGAATATTTCAAGGGCGCTAGCACCCCTCTCTCCCTAAGTGTCTCCCTAAGTATCATCTTCATACCTTAAAGGTCGCACTCCTCTCTCCCTAAGTGTCTCCGTCATCTTCATACCTTGAAGGTCTTCATCCACTCTTCTCCGTGTGGATCACCGTTAGAGGTCGGACATGTGGACGGCTAGTGGCAGAGGATTCACTGGCTTCATTCTTTTCTACATCGATAAAGGACTCAAGTATGAATAAATTTAATGTTTTAGACTTTATTTCTAATTTAATGAATATGTTCCTAAGGATCATGGGCATCTGAAAATTTTGTATTATATCTTCTGCTACGTTTTTATGAATTTGATTCATGTCTTGAATATATAAGAGCCACCATCAGTGGTATCACAGCCACCTTAGACTACAGATTCATTAATCTGATAGGATACTTGAGTCAATATATTGATAATATAAGTTTTTATTATGCTTCTTATGAAGATTAAAATCCTGAATAGTTTTAATATGTTGATAATAAATCTAAAATAAAATAAAATATTTATTATTTGATGATAAATAATATTATTTAGATTTATGCATGTTCAATGTCATGTTAAAATAACTACTTTGATATGTGATATCAGAGATAAAGATTTATTATATGATAATAAATAATAACTAATTTAGATTTAATCATTTCTGTGTCATGTTAAAATAGTAATTATTTATGCATAATAAATACTATGTGCTGAAATCCTAGAAATCATGTTTAGGATTTAATTATAACATGATTATTGATATGATTAAGATCTGATATTCATATGAGATTAAACATTGAAAACTTATTTTGGATATTTAGATCATGATAAGATTGTGATTAAATGTAATCATATGAAATTTAAAATTTCAAATTTGAACCAAAAAATCTTATCATGACAAGAATAAGTCAAGATTTGTTAGAGACATTAGGATTTATATGGGATGTGAAACCGACATGTCATAACATATAATTAAATGATAAAAAAATTTAAATTTAAATTTTTATTATAATTTAATTTTAAATTTTTAAAATTTAAAAAATTTAAATTTAAATTTAAATAAATTTTTTTTAAATTTAAACCAAATCCCCAGGAAAATGGCCTCCAGGGCTGAAAAATGAGGCCAAACCCCGTGGCGCCCACTGAGTGCAGTGCACCGTTGTTTTTCAAAGTCGGATCGAATCAGCCGATCAAACCAATTCAATCAAAAAATCAATCATCAATTCGATTCAATTTTATTAAAATTAATTTTTATATAATTTAATTAAAATTAAAAAAAATTATTGCATCAATCAAATTTTAAAGAATCAATTTAATTCTGATTTTTAAATTTTTAATTTTAACAAATAAAATTAAAATTAATTTTTTTAGTTTTTTAATCTTAATTTTTAATTTTTTATTTATAAAATTTTAAATTATTTTATATTTTTATTGAATATTATAACTTTTTAAGTATCATTTTGTATCTGTTTATTTTATTAAATATTATTGTTATATTTTTAATTAATTTTATTAGTTTTATTGATTTAAATTATAAAATTTTAATAAAAAATATTATGTTATATAATTTTTTTTGAATAAGTATATAAGTTTTTTAAATATTTTTTATAGTTTAATATTTTATTTTTTTTTATTTTATTAAATTTAAAATTAATGATAATATTATTCGTTCGATCAAACCAATATCCAAATGTTAAAACCGATTTGTTATCCAATTTAATTTTTAAAACATTGCAGTGCACATTCCATATCTTCATTTATAAAATGAGCAACCACCTTTCACTGTTGACGGCGTTTGCTACGAAAGCTTTAACAATAAAAAAAAAAGTAGCTCACCTATAAATTATTTGTTGATATGTCCACCACACTGTATGGTGCATCATAAAGAATCGTGGCTCTAAATGTATTAATATTATTGTCATTCATATTAAAATTATTTTTTATTTTTATTTTTTTTGACTAGAAAAGATGCTTTAAAAATGCTCCAGAAAAGTCTCACCAATTTTGGATAGCACGCAATTCATCCAAAGGATGATAGCTCCAACAATAATACTGTGAGAGAGTTGTTGCTCTTGTGGCCAGGGTATCAATTACCTGGTTCATCTCTCTAAGAGCATATTTGATGATGACAAAGGAAGAAACATTTTTTTTTATGAATCACAGAAGTTGGAAGTAATGCTATCCTAGATTTTGGACCTTTCAACTTTCTCAGTTTGAACTCCTCCTGGCCCTTGAACTTTTCTTCTAGTTCCCCAGCTTTTGCACTAGCTCCGTCCAGTTCTTGCTTGGTGGCTGCCATCTTAGCAAAAATCTTGGCAATGAGTTCCTTGATTGCTAGTAGGTCTCATTCTATTTCTATGGAACCTTATGGACCTCATTAAAGTCATCAAGCAAGCGTTGGAGTCCAGAGACCTTACTAGAGGAGGTACGAAGGCCATGGTGGAGTTGCTCGATCATAGAGGGGAGCTTGTTAAGGCGTTGTTAATTTCTAGGTGTCAATCAAGAGAGGGCTAAAGGCAAATTAAGCTGTAGGCAGTCTTGAGGAGTTGGGAGTTGGTTATGGTTGGCCCTATCTAATTAAATGGAGTTGAGATTGCATAACAATAAATTTTTCAGTTCATCTTCAGCAACCTTGATCTCATCCTCAAAAGGAACATAGAGGGAACCATTGAAATTAGCACCAACATCAACCAGACCAGAGAAGGTAAGGAGTCGTACATCTGTGGAAGCAAATAGCACTTCCCCAGATGCAAGAAGAGGAAGGAAGCCAAAGCTGTTTTTATAATTACAGGGTCTTGAACAAGGGGATTCTGAAAGAAAACAATAGTAAGAATCCTTTGATTGATAATGGTTAAGAGATGGTAGATGTGGTATCATTACCTCAGAAGCAACATGTTTAGGATCATCGAGTAGCGGGGGAGTCTTTGTTGGAAATGGTAAACTTAATTATGGTGATGAAACCGAGATGTCATAATAAATTCTGAAGAATTAACTATAATTGCAAAAATTCTGCAGCATTACAAGCAATTATCTATTTGAAAAATACTGATAATATTACTGTGAAAATATTCATTTTCAGGAAATTGAAGATGTCAAGATAGAAATGCAAGATTTGCATGAAACCTATGAAGAGCTGAAGAACAAATATGAAGATAGTATTAAAGAATTAAATGAGCTGAAGCTGACAATGAATAGAAGAGTTATTATAGAAGATGAAGAAAGGGTGATTGAAGAAGATATAAGATATCCACCTCATACATCAATGAGAAGGACATTTGCAAGAAGAGATTTTCCTCCGGGTTGCGGTCCAAATCAGTATTGAAGATATGATGAACAAGACAATTAAGTTTAAAGGGGTGTTGGAAATGGTAAACTTAATTGTGGTGATAAAACCGAGATGTCATAATAAATTCTAAAATTAACTATAGTTGCAGAAAATGAAGAGTCACATTAAAATGAAGAGTCATGTTCTAAAACCAAAAGTCATATGAAAAGTCGGTTATTATGATGTATTAATGAGGGATCTTTTCAAAATGACTATTCTTTCTCTACGAAGCCTTTGGTCTTTTCAAGAGTGACTCTTCATTTTCTGCAACTATAGTTAATTCTTCAGAATTTATTATGACATCTCGTTTCATCACACAATTAAGTTTACCATTTTCTTGTCTTCAGAAAGTGTAGTTTGGAGGGTTGGATTTCCTAGAGAATGTCATCATTGTCAATCACAATTAGTATTGAAAGAATAAATCCCGATCTAAAGGAAGAAGGTCAAGACCGTACATGTGCAAGAGTAGCTAAAGCAGAACTCTGGGGAATGTAAGGTTTTTCTTCGAAGGTGGTTATTGCTGCCAAATCACTTTTGAAGAGCGTCGAACAAGAAAGGAGCATTATGAATCTTCCGGAATGTGATAGGACTGCCTCCTTTAGTCGGAAACCTGCAACAAAAGTCCTAGACCGGTGGTTCCGGCGGGGACCCTCCGACGCTCAAGTTAGCGATTTAAAGAACAGCAGTAAAAATGAGATAGTGGAAGTCAAGTCCCCCCTTCTCGTTGTGAGTCAGGGTTTTTATATACCTGTTCGAAGGTCCCTCTTACCCTTCGTGGATAACCGTCGAATCATGTTTTCTATTAAGATCGGTTCCATACACGGTAGGTGGGCGCATAGCTGCTAAACGCGTGCCATAAATATCAGCAACTGCCCATAGTATCTCGGTAACCGCCATAATCTTGACAAAGAGCAGGTTAGCGGAACACATGGCAGTCTTAGGCGCTTTAGATAGCTAGGCATAATATTCGAGGTTGGTTCCACGGCTAAAAATATAGGCCGAGAGTATGCCGAGGCGAGACTCGAGGTCGAGGCCGAAGACATGTTGAGACCAAGGTGAGACTCGAGGCCGAGGCCAAAGATATGCCTAGGCCGAGGCCGAGGCCGAGGTGAAGTTCGAGGCCGGGACTAGCTTCCAAATTATTACTTGGCTTCGAGAACTATGCAGACCGCTATTCTACCGTATGAGGGCATGATCAGACATATCAGTGGTATAGAGTTGAAAGAGTCTTTAGATTCTGCAAGATTTGGAGGCAGTTTCAATCCATCATATCTATTAAAAGGCAAACTTTGTGGCTGATTGGATTACCTCCTTTCTGACACAGCATTTCACTGGCTGGTTATAATCTCAAGGAGATAGAATCTCTTCACCCCTTCAGGGATATCTTCCATTTGATTTTATGGGCTGCCCTCACATAAGAGCTGTGTGACTGCCCAAATGTATCATTAAAAAAAAAAAAGTCTTCAGATTCATTGCTTAGGACTTGGTTGCTTCCGATGGCTGGCATGACGGCAACTGACATGAGGATGACTTACGACTAATGTCAGGCCATAGGTAAATCAGTCAGATTAACAAAAACAAGTAAGAGAAATACTTCTTGTTTTCTTGCAAGTAGAAGTGCCTTGAGAACATGAGAAAGTACCACTTTAGGAAGCAGGGATCTTAGGAAGGTCAATTGCAGGAGCAAAAGAGTCATCTTGAGAAGCTTATCAAGGATATCATCAATAGAAGAATTAATGATATGCTCGAGCATCTAGCCCTTCCACCACATGCCAACAATCGTTTGTTGATAAGAATAATCGTTTGTTGACAAGAATAATGAGAAGAATCAAAGTTTTTGGAGAGATGTGTGAAGAACAAGTGCATGGGAACTAAAGTAGATTCAGTGATGCAGACCTGATCGGTGAAAATTTTATTGAGAGTTTGAAGGGGCCAGTAGACCTTGACAGAATCCCAATTGGCGGGTGAACTGGCAAGAGAAATATTGCTCTAACCTATTGTAACATTCAAAAATAGTTTCACAATGAATAAAATAAAAAAAATGAAATATGTTATTTGCTTTAACTCAAGTTCGTCCGCTACCAATCAACTTCTACTCGAATTTTTATGCCATATGATTCCGTCTTACTAACACGTTAATTGGATTAGCACGTTGACTTAGGGCATTACAAATAGTATCAGAGTTAATCCGAATGTACGGAAGTTGATAGACATAAGAAAAAAGCTACCCAAGGGCCCGGGCTTGGGAATAGATTTTGGTTAGCTTATGGCGTACAAGATTGTAACAACTAGTTTAAAGTGTATGGTGAGGACATCGCATTATAAGAAAGAAAAAATTGTGACACCTAAAAATAGTTTCACTCTGGATGAAAAAGAAATGTTTTTATAACTTAAATTTATATGTTACCAATTAACTTTCACTCGAGTATTTCGATCACGTGGTATGGTGCACTAATGGATTAATTGGATCAGCAAATGAGCTTAAAATATTATACCCATATTTACAATTAATAGATGCGCTAGCAATGCCACCATATTGTAAATGTTGGGGAGAAGATAAGAAACCCAAATCAACCACTGAAATTATAGTGGCTCGGGAGTGATTGAAGCCATAACCAACTAAGGCTCCAATTACCAGCCAGGGCCAAGTGTACTGTCTTTGAAAATGAAATAAGAATGAAATTATAGTGTTTCAAGAGCGATTGCAGCCATTACCAGCCAGGGCCAAGTGCACGGTCTTTGAAAATGAAATAAGAATGAACAAGCTTGCTGGGATTAAGAAAGGCAAAAAATTTGAAATATTCTTCAAAAGAGGGAGGGCTGAAGTCAGTGACTAAAGTAAATTGATGACCATAGTTCAGCGAAGCGGCATCTAAGTCAACAGAAGGTGCCAACTCGGAACAAAAGGGAAAAGCCATAGAAATAGTTAGGACCACAAATAGGTTATGCTAGATTGAGTCATGCTTGATCATAATCTAATCTAGTTTAGTCTTTGGATGATAAATCTAAAAACCCCAACCCAACCCATTTACTGATTGGCTTAGGTTAGATCAGGTCCATATAGAAAGAATATTGGACCCAAAAAATCATTCAAGTTGGTTTAGGGTCAAGTGTGACCCAGGTCGAACCTAAAATACTTTGATTCGAGATAGAATTAAATTGGTTCATATTTACATTGAGTCAAGAATCTAACTATCATTTTATAGCTAAAATCTAGTAATTCATAAACACATATAAATTCATTAAAAAATTTAAATAAAATTATAAAAAGCTTGGTAAAACTTAATATTTTATTCAAAATCTTTTAATACTACTCAAATAAATGATTGTCCTTAAGTTTATAAATTATAATTTTTAAAATATTTATTAATATATTTAAAAACATCATAAATAAGAGTCTACCAAACTAAATTTTGAAATATAAACATTTACTGAATTAGTAAAGAAAATTGAAGTGAAAAAATATAAGATTTATATAATAAAAATTTATTAATCAGGCTAAATTGAATTTGAGTCAGGCCGTGTTTATTTTCTCTTAGTCCAAATTTGACCCAAATGATATATATACAAGTTGAGTTAAGTCATGGGTTGGGATTAGGGCTGAAAACAGATCGAATATGGATCGGATAGTAGTATATCCATATTTGTATCCATATTTTTTAACGAATACGAATACGGATACGAATACTAAACGTATATTAAAATTCATGTCCATATTTATTCTAAACGGATACAGATATAAATCGGATTTCAAGCATATCCATATTTGTTATATATGGATACGGATACGAATCGGATATCAAGCATATCCATATTTATTATATACTGATACGGATATGAATCGGATATCAAGTATATTCATATTTGTTATATACGGATACGAATGCGAATCGAATATTAAGGTAGTGTTTGATAAAAAAATGTTATACTAAATTATATATTATTTAAATTCTAAATTACCTTCTATTTCTCCATTTCTATGTCTGAAACTATAACATTTATATGCTCTTTCAAAATTTATATTGTATTTTCATATGTATTCATTCAATTTTTTTTGATAAATATTTTTCTTACTAACTATAATTTAAAAAACTTTATTTATATACTCTTTCAAAATCTATGTTATATTTTTTATATGTCTATTCAACTCTTTTTTATAAATATTTTTTCTCGCTAAAAATTATTTAAATAACTTATATTTTTTATATGTCTATTCAAATCTCTTTTATAAATATTTTTTACTACAAATTATTTAAATAACTTCATTCATGTCCTCTCAAATTAAAGCTTTGCTTTTAGCATTATTTTATATGAAGAGTATAAGCACTAATAATAATAATAATGAACTCCTCTTCTAACACTAATTTAAGAAAAATTATTTTTTCTATTATTCCCTTAATATTTATAATTTCATCTTTTAAACTCTTATATATAATTTCTAATTTATTTTAACTCTTATCTTTACTTATATACCAAAATTTATAACCATCAACCTCTTTTGCTTTTTTCTACCTACTTAATTTCTCATAGACAAACTATGTTGATTCTTCTTCTAGTCATTATATTTATTTATTTTATTAATTTTTAATTAATAAAATTATATTTTAAGTCACTAAATATTTTTTTTATTTTTTAGACTAACTTTTTTACTCGTATTTATTCATAAGAGTTTAAAATTCTTGCTTACTTTCATATCACAATCGGGTGCTAATGTAATGCATCAATTGTGATACTATTGTAGTTATCTTTATAAAACTTAATGCTGCATTAAGGCCTATGTTTTCATACCTTATTTACATACATCATGTTCAGGACCATCCTAATTATCATTATTAAACTTTACGTTACATTAGGGTTTGTGTAGACCATCACAAGTATAAGACATTCATGTTCATAGATGAAAGGGTTGGATCATGCTTGATCTCAGTCTGACCTAATTTTATATTTAAGTTTTGATTATAGACTCGGATCCAATCTATTTGTTTGTTGGATCAAATCAGATTTATAAAAAAAAAAAATTAGGCCCAAAAATCATTTAGGTCTATTCGAGTTTAATATAAAATATTGCATTTAAGTCAAGCATCTAATTATTATTTTATTATTAAAATCTAATAATTGATAAATAAATAGAATCAACTTAAATATAAGTTTCTATTCAAAAACTCTTAATTCTATCAAGTAAATGGTTATCCTTAAGTTTATAATATGATATTTAAAATATTTACCAATTTAATTGAACACATTATAAAGGAATCAATCAAGATAAATAATAAAAAAATATAATTAGAAGAAAAAAGATGAGAGAAGACTTGGTTGTTAAGATAAAAAATGAAGAATTAATTTAAACTAGAACCCATATAATAAATTTATAATAATTAGAATGAAAAAATATTATAAAATTTATAGATTGAAAAAAATTAAATCCTAAACTCAACTCAGAACTTAAATTGGTCCAATTAAATGTCGTTAGATATAACCCACCCAATAACCCATGAATTCTTTATGACTCACAAGGACCTAACATAACGATCGATTTAAAAAAAAAAAGACAAAGAGGCATCGCGTGCGAAAGCCAAGCGGAAGAGTCTCCATCCTCTTCCCAATCCAATGTTGTATGCTATTTTTTTGATTAAAAAAAAAAAAAACGAAGAGGCATCATGTGTAGAAGCCAAGAGCGGAAGAGTCTCTGTCTCCGTCCTCTTCCCAATCTCAAGCAGCACGAGTAAAAAAAAAGACGAAGAAGCATCATCAGAAGAGGAAGTCTCCGTTTCCCAATTCCATGCGGCACGCCATTTCTTCTTTCTTCTTTGGGTTGCGCTTCGAGCCTCTTTCCATCTGTCCATAGCCATTAATTAATAATTAATAATATAAATTTAAAGAGTTGAATACAAAATAGATATCTGTAACCATATCTAAAAAACATAGGTAAATCCATTTTTGTATTCATATCCAATAAATTTTTAGATTAAATATCCAAATTCGTATCCAAATCCGATTAAACTGAAAAATGAATATCTGAATCTGATAAAATTCAAATACAAATACGGATACAGTCGGAGTTTATCTGACCCGTTTTTAGCCCTAGTTAGGATGAAAGTAAAAGCTTCTAACCCAATCAAAAATTTAAATCAGGTTCAACTTTTGAAATTGAACGAATTCATGGGTCTTTAAATATGAATTGAGTCATGTTTAATTGGGTTAGGATTAAGTTGGGTGATGGGTGATGGTCTTAAAGGTTAGCTGTAGTACCCAAAAGGGGCCACTGGCTTTATTGAAGGGATTCTCAAATGCAGCGTTCCTTGAGTAGAGTTGGGCATTGGGCTGTGCCTGTTGGGCCCATGGCCCACTTATTCAGCCCATTAGGGCTAAAAGCGTGGCGTGACTTCTTTTTCATGGTTTCTTAGTGGATTTTTTGGAAGAGCAGCCGCTTCCTTTTTTTTTTTTCTCTTTTTCAAGGAGCAGTCGTCTGAAAAAAAGAGGTGGAGCTGGTAGCGAGTATTTCTTTTTCTAGGAGCATGGATTGCTAGGGAAGAGAAGGAAGGGCTGCTGCTTGGTGCTTGACTACGTGGGAGGACTTCCACTCCAGGAATCACGTGAAGGTGCTGCAGAAGAAAAACAAGAGAAGAAGAAGAGAAGGGAAGAAAATAAGGAGGTAACGCAGGAGACCATATTTTTCGGTGACGTAATCCTTATATCCCTATTATTCTCTTGTGATTGTTTCTCAAGTTCTGGCAAGGGACTTTGAGACTTGGATATTTATTATTTTATAGTGGATCTTCTTCTCTGGCTTGCCCGTGGTTTTTTTTCCTTTATCTTGAAGGGATTTTCCACGTAAATCTTGGTGTTTCTGTGATTGTGTGGTTTGCGCATTTTTATTTATTATTCCGCTGCGTATTACGGTCTGCTAGTATTTGCTCGTACACGGATTCTTTCCCATCAACTGGTATCAGAGCCTGTGAATTTTTGTGTGCGAGCATGGAGGCCGGTAATGTTTCCGCATGATCAGTCTGAACGGAAACAATTGGATGATATGGAAACCAAGGATGGAGGACCTCTTATATTGCAAGGATCTATATGGACCTTTAGAAGGGGTCAAAGCAAAGCCCGCTACAGTGACAGATGATGCTTGGATCATGTTAGATCGGAAGGCAGTCGGTTTTATTCGGCAATGGTTGGATGATAGTGTCTTTCACCATGTTTCCACTGAGACTTCTGCAAACTCTCTTTGGAAAAAGTTAGAAAGTCTATATGAGAGAAAAACAGCTGGCAACAAGGCTTTCTTGATCAGAAAACTAGTGAATCTGAAATATAAAGAGGGTGCTTCTATTGCTGAGCATTTGAATGAAATGCAGAGTAATAACCAGTTATCCTCTATGAAAATGTCTCTTGATGATGAGTTGCAGGCATTGTTACTTCTCAGTTCATTGCCAGAAAGTTGGGAGACACTGGTAGTTTCCCTCAGTAATTCTGCACCAGACGGTGTTATCACCATGAGTCAAGTAACAGGCAGTTTGTTGAATGAGGAGTTAAGAAAAATTCAGCAACTTCTCAGATTGATTCACAGGCACTTGTCTCAGAGAATAGAGGACGGTCAAAGTCTAGAAATAGAGACAATTCATACAAGGGTAGAAGCAAATCAAGGTCAAGAAAAGATATTACTTGCTATAACTGTGGTGAGAAAGGGCACTACAAGAATCAGTGTAAGAAGCCTAAGAAGAGTAAGAAAAAGGGAAAAGAAGTGGAGGATACAGAGTCAAAGGAGAATATCACAGCTACTGTGCAGAGTGATGATTATTTGATTTTGTCTACTTCTGATGGTATCTTCTCATGTGAGTGTCAGAATCATGAGTGGGTGATTGACACAGGTGCTTCTTATCATGCTACACCACGGAGGGAGTTTTTTTCTACATATAAGACTGGAAATTTTGGTGTTGTCAAGATGGAAATCAAGGCACAGCAGACATCATTGGCATGGGTGACATCCACATGAAGACCAATCTTGGCTGTAAGTTGGTGCTCAAGGATGTAAGGCATGTAGCTGACTTGAGGCTAAATTTAATCTCAGTTGGAAGACTTGATGATGAAGATTTTGATAGCAGATTTCATAAAGGGCAATGGAAGCTCAGTAAAGGTTCACTTGTTGTAGCCAGTGGGAAGAAATGTACACAGGCTTTATGGTAGTTGAATGTTTCAGCATGGAGTTGTGGCATAAACGACTGGGACACATGAGTGAGAAGGGGCTGCAAGTTCTTTCCAAGGAAGAAGTTCTACCAGACTTCAAAGGTGTACATCTGAACCCATGTGTTGATTGTTTGGTTGGCAAGCAACATAGAGTTTCTTTGCTAGTCCTGCTTATCTAGAAAAATGCATGTTTTGGATCGTATCTATACAGATGTTTGTGGTCCTCTGAGGACA
>UESW01003879.1:478162-749612 GCA_900491605.1 Calamus simplicifolius | reverse complement strand
CAATCCCTTTCGGGCTTTGGAACAATAGTGCCATCAATAAGGTGTGTGGGTGTACTAGGTCCATTAATTATACTCCCCAAATTCATAATCAGATGCTTGAATGAATATCCTCATTCTAGCTTTCCAATATGAATAGTTGGTTCCATTAAAAAGAGGAGGTCTATTCGTAGAATGACCTTCAGCAAAGCAAGAACCACTTTGTGTTGCCATAATGACCTTTAGCTCTTGATCGTGAGATCAAACTCTAAATGAGCACTATGCTCTGATACCAATTGTTGGCCCAGATGGCAACCCAAGAGGGGGGGGTGAATTGGGTTCTTAAAAATTTAAGTCCTTTTTAACTTCAATAGATGTATTATCAATATATGCAAGAGAGATTAACTTAAAACAATATCCAAGCAAATAACAAGAGATATAGAGTGAGAGAAAATGAACACGGCAAACACAAAAGTTTTATAGTGGTTCGGTGTATCCAACACCTACATCCACTCCCAAGGATCACTTGGGTCCACTATAATCACACCGATTACAGCTGAGTTGTTTTACAAGATCACAACTCTAACTTGTTGTTTTCACCGGGATCACAACGAACCCAGCTGGTTTTGCGGGCTTACCAGCACAAAACCCTACACGTTGTTTTGCGGGCTAACAACAAACCTAACTCGTTGTTTTCACGGGATCACAACGAACCCAACACAAGCACTCCGGCTTGTAACGAGGTAAACCTACCTCCACTGATTCAATCCACTGATTGAACCAGTAACCAAGTGAAATCAAAGTATTTGTAACAAAATGCTCCTTCTTGAGCAGATATACAAATTTAAGAATAAATAAAAACTAGGGTTAGAAACGCCTGATGGTTTTCCGGATGATTGCAGCGATGGCTTTCTCCCTTTTCTCCTTGAAAAGTTGAATCGATGCCTCAGCAAGATTCCTCAATCGTTGAAAAGCTTTGGAGAATGTGTTGCCTCTTTTTGAACTTGGGAATGGCTGAAGATTTTGCACGTTGGATTGCTTTTTGCCTTCCTCTTGAGCTTTGAGAGTCGATTAAATGATGCACACGAATCTCTCTCTCAAATGCAAAGATTGAATCTCTCCTTGAATCAAATGATTCTACAATACTCTCAGTTTTCCCTTTTTTTGATATTCAATAGGCTCTCTCTATTTTTCTCTCTTGCTCTTCTATTCTCTTTTCTTTTTCAATCCTCCTTTCTATTTGAATCTGGCTCTTCTATTTATAGATCCTGAAAAGATATAGCCGTTAGACACAGTAAAATATAGCCGTTGATTCAAAATATTACCGTTGGTGCTGATGTGTCAACTCAAAAATTATCGCCCAGATTCCGTGGAGTCGGCTCGAGTACTGTGCGAGTCGGCTCGAACACGCGAATCCAGAAACGCACCAAAAAGTGAATCTTCAGGGGTCGACTCGCGAAAAGCTGGGAGTCGACTCTTGACTTTCAGGGGTCGACTCGCGAAAAGCTGGGAGTCGACTCGAGAGGCACTCAAAAATGAGTCTTTCTGCCGTCTGAGCGAGTCGGCTCGAGTACTGTGCGAGTCGGCTCGAGAAGGTTCAGGGTCGACTCTTGAAAACTCAAGTGTCGACTCGAGACAACATTAAAAATCAGATAATCACAGGAGTCGACTCGGAAACTCTCGAGTCGGCTCGGGACTGATACAAAAATCAGAAAACATTCTGATTTGCTTTGAAAATCATCCCAACCAATTTTGAAATATAAATATGACTTGAATAATGTTGATTTAACAGTAATGCTCAATTTCAAAACATTTTCATTAATTCATTGATCTTTAAAAGAGTGGTATAGAAATCATTTTTGAATTCATAAGTATAGCTCACTGAAACATATATTCAATTGAAAGAAAACTCATTACACATTAACAGTTCATAGTTTCCAATTTGAAATTGCTCATAGTAAGAATATTTCATTGATTGACTTAACATGTTCATAGCCTTTTAGAAAGTAAAGTAATGTCTTTTGGAAATCATCAAAATCAATAAGTTGGGGCAATTATGTTTCATAATTTCTCAACAGGGGGTGTCCAATTCATGTTCTTAAGGGCAAATCTGGAAAGCTAGAACCATGAACAGAAGTGTGTCTATTCGTTGGCTATCCGAAGGGCACTAGAGGAGGTTTGTTTTATAGTCCACAAGAAAAGAAGGTGTTTGTATCGACAAATGCCACTTTTCTTGAAAATGATTATATACACAAATTCAAACCTCGAAGTAAAGTTGTATTCGAAGAGTTGCTTAAAGATCAGATTACCATTCCATCAACAAGAGTTGTTGAAATTAGGAAAGAAGAAACCACAGCTCCTAGTTAGAATATTATGGTGCCTAGATGTAGTGGGAGGGTTATTAAAACCCCAGCCCGCTATAGACAGGATAGCAAAGCAAATGTATGATGATCCATCATCATACCAGCATATGATGGATGATCCTGATAAGGATAAATGGCTAGAAGCCATGAACCAAGAAATGGAGTCTATGTACTCCAATACTGTCTGGGAACTTGTAGATCCACCCTTGAAGATGTTAGGCCCATTGGATGTAAATGGATCTTCAAGAAGAAAAGAGGAGTGGATGGGAAGGTAGAGACCTTCAAAGCTAGACTTGTGGCAAAGGGTTATACCCAAAGGAGGGAGTTGATTATGAAAAGACTTTCTCCCCAGTTGCCATGTAAATGTCCATCCGCATTCTCTTATCCATAGCTGCATGTTTTGACTACTAAATATGGTAGATGGATGTCAAGACAACCTTTCTGAATGGCTATCTAGAGGATTCCATATATATGGAACAACCAGAGGGGTTCATTGTTAAAGATCAGGAGCAGAAAGTCTATAAGCTTAATAGCGTCATCTATGGACTCAAACAAGCCTCCAGGTCTTAGAACATTAGGTTTGATGAAACAATCAAAACCTATGGCTTCGAGCAAAATGTTGATGAACCTTGTGTATACAAGCTCATTAATGAAAAAAAGTATGGTTTTCTTAGTACTTTATGTAGATGATATCTTACTCATTGGTAATGATGTGAAAATATTATGTAACGTAAAGAGATGGCTGGCCGAACAATTCCAAATGAAAGATTTGGGAGAGGCAAGTTATGTTCTTGGTATTCAGATCATTAGGGATAGAAAGAACAAACTCCTAGCACTGTCTCAGGCATCTTATATCGATAAGATGCTGGCTCATTTTTTGATGCAAAATTTCAAGAAGGGTCTTCTTCCGACCCGACATGGAATTATTCTCTCTAAAGAACAGTGTCTTAAGACACCACAAGAAGAAGAGGATATGAGATGGATTCCATATGCATCGGCAGTTAGAAGTTTAATGTATGCTATGCTATGCACTAGACCAGACATCTGCTATGCAGTGGAAGTTGTTAGTTGGTTGCAGTCAAACCCTGGGATAGAGCACTGGGTGGCAGTAAAGCACATTGTCAAGTATCTTCGGAGAATGAGAAATTATATGCTTGTGTATTCAGGTGAAGACCTGAACCCCTTAGGATACCTTGATTCTGATTTTCAGTCAGATAAAGATTCTTAAAGGTCGACATTTGGATCAGTGTTTACACTTGGTGGTGCAGCAGTTGTTTGAAGAAGTATCAAACAATATAGCATTGTTGATTCTTCCATGGAAGCTGAGTACATAGCGGCTTGTGAAGCAGCTAAAGAATCAGTTTGGCTTAAAAAGTTCTATACCGACTTGGAAGTTGTTCCATGAATGAATATGCCATTAACATTATTTTGTGATAATAGTGGTGCTGTGGCTAATTCAAAAGAATCCAAAGCCATAAAAGGGGCAAGCATATCGAGAGAAAATACAATCTCATCAGAGAGATCATGTATCGAGGTGATGTCAATGTTATGAAGATAGCATCGGAATAAAATTTGGTTGATCCATTCACAAAGACACTACTTGAGAAGATGTTCAACAAACATCTTATGGAAATTAAATTAAAAGATATATCACATCTGCTTTAGGGTAAGTAGAAGATTGTTAGGAATAGAGCCTTTGAAATCAGATGTATTTATACTTTTTAATTTTCTAAATTAATAAAAGAAGCATTTTTCTTCAATCTTGCCTCGTTTATATGAAAGATGAATGTTTATATGAAAATCCAAAATATATTATTAGGCTGCAATTTTAGTATAATGTATACATGAGGATTAAAATTATAGCTAATATATTTAAATACGTCCATGATTGATAGAAGTATAGATCTTCTATCGCTAATCACTAATACGGTACATAAACATTCTGAATGTAACAATCTTATCTGAATTGTTGTGTAGAGATACTTAGTGGAGGTATATATATCATAAGATTATATAGGACTTGGACCGACATAATTTGAATCTTTATTTAAGACCGTTATAAAGAATTCAATTTATGTCACAAGATGATCATATGTAAATCAACCTTAATCCTGATTTAATCATAGACTCCTTGATTGTGCTAATGGATCTTTTGATTTGTTTGTTAAAGCTCATTGATGTTGGACCCAATACTTACATCTTGGAGGTTTAATAACATATTGGGCTAAAAATGTGATTTAAAGATATGGAATCCATGGTTTTTGAAAAGAAGCTTAAAATTAGTTCCCTTAAGTGTTTATTATGTGGCTAAACAGTTATGCACGCAATTTATGATCTGATCATAAATTAACTATTTAACTAGTGAATCAATGGTACTTAAGGAATAAGAGAAATTAGAGGGGTATAACGGTTATTTCACCTAGCTCTAATTATGAACTAATTATAAAGGGTAGAAATGTAATGATTATATCAGTGGATGACTCAAGTTTTTGAATGTAATTTTTAAGAGTGCAGTCTCAAGTTTTTAGTTGAATAACTTTGAGATTAATAACTGAATAAACAATTAAAGAGTTTTAATTGAGTTTATTCAAGTTTTATTGGAGCTTGAAATTATGGGTCCATGGTCCCCACACCATCTTAGGTTAATTGCAATGAATACTCTTTGATTGAATAATTAATGTGATTAATTATTTATTTTAAATAAAATATTTATTGAAACTTTATAATAAAGAGTTTATTATGAAGATAAATAATCAATTTGATTGATTATTTTTCTCATATTTATTTTAGTACAATAAATTAGTTATTGGATAAAATCAAAATGTGTTTAGACACATTGTTCATATAATAATTGATATGAATGGTTGCACATAAGTATTATTATGGAACATCATATAAGAGAATTTTTTTTTTGATAATGTGATTATTGAGAATATTAAAATTAAAAATAAATTTAATTTATTAGATATTTGAAATTAATAATATCTGAAATTATTAAATGAGATTTGATAATTTAGATATTATTATATTTAATTTAGATATTATTTGTAAATTAGTTGCAAATAAGAAAACAACTTTTTTTTATATGATCAAGGAGTTGACGTACATGTGAGAATTGTTCCCATGCGGTCAAAATAGGTTGTAACAAATAAACATTATCTACATCAAATGTTGTAACATTGTAATTGATAAACATTATCTAAATTAAATGCTGTAACAGATAAACATTATCTAAATTATATGTTGTAACAGATAACATTATCTAAATTAAATTAATTTAAAATAGTTTTTTTTTCTAATTCACCTAGAGCCGTAAATATGGTATAAGGTGGACTTAAATAAAAGAAAAATTAAAGAAATGTTTCTTTCTTCCTTTTCTCTCTTATTTTATGTGCGCTAGAGTTATGAAATAAAAAAAATCAAGAGTGAGCTTACTCTCATAATTCGATACTGATCCTAAGAAAGGTAAGGAATGTTCTGGTTTCTCTCTTATTTTATGTACGCCAGAGTTATGAGAAATATAGAAAATCAAGAGTGAGCCTACTCTCATAATTCAATACCGATCCTGAGAAAGGTGAGGAAGGCTCTGGTTTTGTTTTAACTTTGCAAGTATTTTATGAAGTTCCTTGGCCCGTAAACTTTACTGTGGGATTCTTCATCCATAGCTACGAATCCGGTAGTAGAGTGTGTCTGTTCCTTCGAGACCTCAATATATCGGTATGTTTTTATGTTTAGAAAAATATATGATAATTTTTTCTTTTCATATGACAATATTAATTTTATGCATGTTAAACGATCCGCATGCTTCCGCTAAAGAACTAAAGAGCTACAACTGATGAATTGAAATCAACCAAACTAAAGAGGTAGGTTGGTGAGCTAAATAAGCCAACTTGAACATCTATGGCAAATGATCTGAAACCAATTGACTTGAAGAGTTATAGTTGATGAGCTAAATTAGTTGACTTGAAAACTTACAATTGATAATCTAAAATTAGCTGACTTGAAGTGCTAACTAATGACCTAGATTGATTGATCTAAAAAATTATGGCTAATGATTCAAATTGCCTAATTTGAAGAGCAAAGGCTGATATGCTAAATTATGGCTAACTTAAAAAATCAAGGCTAACTTGATCAAAATTAGCCAACCTAACCAACATTGGCCTGCCTAAAGAGTTAAGGCCTATATGAGCCCATTTTAGCTTGATTGAGCATAACCAGTTACATAAAACTAACCTAGAGCTTAACTTCAGTTTGATTGAGCAAACAACAGTTAATATAAAATTGACTTGAGTCCTAACTATGCTCAGTGAAAGAGTAGCTAGCCCAACTTGATTGGTTAGCTAGTAGCCACCAAAAATTCCACTGAATTCAACTTGGATCGGCTCTAAGCCCAATTTATGTTTCTTGGTTTAATCATCGGATGATAAATCGGTTGAAGGTCAAGAGAAAGATCTAAAAACTAAGTTAGTCAAGAATAAACCTAACCCAATTTAAAAGACACCTCATAAAGCATATGTCCTAGGCTCTGACCTAAGAGACATCTAAGAGATGCTTAAAAGACCATGAGGTGATCTAGATCGATGAAAATCCACGTTCTCAAGTTGAAGGACTTGGAAAAATTTCTAAAGAAGATGATGTCAAAATATTAGAAATTGACCTATTGCATGATAGCCCTATGCAGGAGGCTAACTTCTTCGAGATTGAGTGAAATGAGCTACATGATAGCTCAGCAAAGGAAAAGATACAAAGTAGCTCAGACAAAGATGAGCTGCTAGATAGCTTGACCAAAGTAAGTTATATGATGATTTGATTGAAGATTAGTTACTTCATAGCTCGACCATACAAGAATAGGTTAATAAGCTTAAGATAGATCAGCCATATATAAAGTAGAGCTGCTTTTGCGATTTAAGCATGAACTTAAGCTTAACTCTCAAAAGTAAGACTCAAATGATGCGATTTGATTTTGCTAGAAGGTTCTATGGTACATGTGGCTAAGCTAGGTGTTAACATGAAGAGAGAAAACCCTAATTAGAGTGCACTTTTCATCATGACGGTTGACTAGTTGTAGTCTAATCAGGACTCTCCTTATATATGATAAGATCAATTTTATAAGGAACTAACTCTTATCAAAATATGTTTTCCTTTAGGATCAAGATTCAATAAGTGTCGTTCAATAAAAAAGTCTAACCCAAGGTAAAACTCCTCCAAATGTTTATAAAAGTAGCCCAAGTCATTATAGATAGCACAATCTAACTCTCTTCGCTCTCTTTATTTAAGGCCTATAGATCGCATTAGTTTCAAAAATTGGATCCAATCTAAATTCCTGGATAAGTTTAGATCTTATATTTTCAACTAATTGAGACCACTCTAGGCCCATAATTCATCCATGCCTAATTTTGGTCAATAAAAAATGAGCTTGACTTGATTTGAATCTAATCCAGCCCAACCCAAAGATTCAAATCATATAAAATTCAAATCTAATCCAACCTAAAGATTTTGAATACTTTCTCAATCAATTCTTATGATGTATATCTTGACAGATAAATATTAACCATTACTTTCTAAAAATGATATATACAACAATAATAATAAAACCTTAATCTCAAACTAGTAAAAAAAGATAAATGACTTTGTAAAAAAAGTACGAAGGGAAAAAATTATTTCATATTTCTTCTTCTTAGCTAAACAAAGGATATTTTTTTTGTTTTTTTGATGAAAGCATGTAACAAAAGAATCAACCAAGGGAAAAATGGAGTTATGAAATAATAAAAATTTTGGAAACATAAGATGTGGAAGGGAGATGCATGAATGATAATAATAGTAAAGCAAATATGATGCAGTAAAATCATAGTAAGTTTAATTGGCTGATTATGATAATATCATGCATGATAATAGTACTCTAAAATCCCTTGCAATATGTTTAAATTAAAACTCTAAAACAAAGAGTGATAAGAATGATAATTATGTCATTAAAAAGATAAGATGTCAAAAACAAGTTAATACAAGGAAGATGAAAGTAATTTGTATACAATAAAGGTTTAATTAGGAAAACTCAATGGTTCATTATTCTAAAAATAGGATTCTATTAATGATGTTTTCTATTAAAAGGTAAACAAATTTTAATGAGTATGTTATTATAGAATAATAATTCTTTATATTACAAAAGACTAATTAGAACACATAAAGCAACATATAGACTAAAATATAACTACTTAAGAAATGGGAATGTTCATGCCAAGCATCCTTTTGAGAAAAGGAGCCTTAAAAGTCTAAAGAAATAGTTGAGTTTAGACTAGACAAAATTCAACAAAGAATCCTGAGTTATTTGAAAGTTTATTTTTATTGGCTAAATTTTCAAAATATTCTTTCTCTAACATTTCTAATTTTATAAGTAACAGAATTAAGCTATGAATACCATTAAATAACAATATATTCAATTCAACTCAACTCAACTAAGCCTTTTCCCAACTACATGGGATCGGCTACATGAATTTGCTTCTTCCACTCTGCTCTATTCAGGACTAAGTCGACACTCAAATTATAAATAGTTATATATTTTTAATTATTTCTATTCATATTAGTTTAGATATACATCTATCTCTATTATTATCATGGATTGTTAAAAGATCACTCTTTATTACTAGAGCATCTAAAGGTTTTTGCAGTATATATCCAAATTACCTTAATCGATTTTCTTTTATTTTATCTTTAATTAAAGCTACTCCTATCATATCTCATATATGTTTATTTCTAATTCTATCTTTTAAAGTCTTATCATATATCCATCTTAACATTTGCATTTCTGTTACACTTAATTTATTTATATGTTATTTCAATATTACCCAACACTCTATTCCATATAGCATAGTTGGCCTAAAATGGTTTTATATATTTTTTTATTTTAATAGAATGCATTGATCATACAATACTCTTGAAGCACTTCTTTGCTTAATCCATTCTACTTTAACTCTATGATTCACATCTTTAGCTATTTCATCTTCTTGCTTGATTATTAATCCCAAATACCTAAAATTTTTACTTGGTATCTCTTGGCTTACAATCTTCATTGTCTCTTCATTTGTATTTCTACTTTCATTAAAATTATTTCATGTATTTAGTCTTAGTTCTACAAATCTTGAAACCCTAAAATTCTAAAGCCTTTCTTCAAATCGCTAACTTAGTATTTAATACATATTTAGTTTTATCAATCAATACTATATCATCTGCAAATAATATAAACCATGGGATATCATCTTGAATATGTTTGGTTAATTTATCCATGCCTAAAACAAAAAGATATGGACTTAAAACAATAATATAAACCATGGCTTCCTTTTTTGCCTTAAACCTCACCATGTTGTCCTCCTCCTCTACTCGGCTTCTTCCTTCTTTATTACTACCCTACTTCCTTTATTCCCTCCATCTTCTCCGTCCTCCTTAAAGTTTGTACCACCATAAGCACCCTCCATATGAGCAACCAAGTCTTCATTTAGTATCTCACTATTGTCATCTTTGACACCAACTTCTTTGCCCATAACACCTTTGTTTGTATATTTTTTGAATGCTTTGATTTGACATCCACTTGTAAAGGTATTTGATAAAATGCCTATAAGAGACACTTTACTTTTTCCTAGACTCTTCTATAAACATAAGAGGTGAGATTCCTTGTAAGCCAACTATTGTAACTTAAGTTCCATGTGAACTGCAACCTTAGTGATAAGGCACTAAACAACCTCTTAATTAGTTGCTGAATATTTTGAGAGAGGTAGCATCTTATATTATGATCACACAACTGATCCATCATCATTGCTTTAAATTGCAAATTATATCACTTCATTTTGAAACTATTTTTCCTTTTATCATAGAATAAATTTTAACAACAACTTCTTTGCTCATAACACTTTGTTTGTATATTTTTTTAATGCTTTGATTTGACATCCGCTTGTAAAGGTATTTGATAAAATGTCTATAAGAGACACTTCACTTTTTTCTAGACTCTTCTGTAAACATAAGTGGTGAGATTCCTTGTAAGCCAACTATTGTAACTTAAGTTCCCTGTGAACTGCAACCTTGGTGATAAGACTCTAAGCAACCTCTTAATTAGTTGCTGAATATTTTGAGAGAGGTGGCATCTTATATTATGATCACACAGCTGATCCATCATCATTGCTTTAAATTGCAAATTATGTCACTTCATTTTGTAACTATTTTTTCATTTATCATAGAACAAATTTTAATAACAAAATTTCTTGAGCTAACAAAAAAATATGCATGAGATTGTTGATGTGAGAAAATATATTCATGCATGTTTACAAGCAAAGATAACAACTTACCAGTATTTCCTAGGAGATACATTCTGTCATCATTATTCGACCAAAACCTAAAAGATATGCGCCCAATTAAAAAATGATCAATTAAATTTAAAAATAAAATAATCACCAAATAAATGCAAGATAAAAAATATCACCCGAATCTCATCTTCCAAGCATTAGAAGAGAAGATATCTCTCACTATAAAATGAATTCCTTGTTTACTACGTAGATATGGTAGGTGGTCCTCTACATCCCACTATTATTTTTCATCAAATAGTTAGTATTCATGTAACTTTATAAATATTAAAAGAAAACATTAAACATAGGAATAATAAGAAAAGATAGACTTTAGGTTGGCAATAGGGCAAACTGGAATTCATAATTATGGAAAAGAAAAGGCACTTGGCCATTGGTATTAGCTATGTGTTAGATAAGATAATACACAAAGATATACCTTAGGAAGAATAATCCTGCTGACATTCACGTCAGTAGTGCTTAGTTTTTTGTAAGTAGAAATGTTAGTTTCTGCAACACAATGACTCCACTTTCATCATCTTTTTTAAAATATGTGAAACATATACATTAACATGTAGGAAAAAATTAAATCATTTTAGAAAAAAGTAAAAAAAAAAATTACCTACTTAGTATAAGGAAGTAGTTTATTAGAAATAAAGGATGTAGCAATATCTCTCGAGGAGTAAGTAGAGGAGCTTTTCCAAATGTAGTAATTATGCATAAATCGCTCTATCTTCTCTTGTATTCTTTGTTTCTTTGACAAATTTTCTAGACTTGAGTGTTTCTCATTCTTCTTTGGTTCAATTTCTTGCTAAGAACCACTCACTTCAAGGGTAAGAGGAAAATTGTCAAATGTTTCATTAGCAGTGCCGTTGCAATGTTTACTTTCTTCCATTGTTGTAGCATGAGATGATGCATATATTGGCATTCACATGCTCATTTCTTGAGTCATTTGCTCTCTGAGAGGCCAAAAATTCAAAGGATAATGTGATCCATAATTGAGCCATCCTTTGTCATGCATAGAGAAGAATGGTGATGAACTATATGAAAAGGTTGAAGAAAAAGAAATTGGCGATTTGTGGGAATTTGAGATTCATATGTTGATAATGCGAATGGAAGTGGAGGTAGTGACAATGAATTCTTTAAGGATTCAAAATGATGAGGTATCACCAAAGGAAATGGTGTAGGTATAAGTGATGTAATGCTTGGATAAGAACATATATTTAAATCTAACATTGTTTGCTTCATAGCTAAGCATGCATACCTTTCCCTTGTACAAGAACAAAGGTAGCCATGAAAAAAAAAAAATCAAGGAGGCTATGGACAAGGCTAAAATAGAGGAGGTGGGGGAGGGGAACCAAAAAGATGACAAAAGGAGAACAAGAACGAGAGGAGAAGAAAGTATCAACAAGGGAGAAGGCTAATGAAAGAGATGCAAATGGGTGAAAGAGGTCTTATGAGTAGAAAAATTGTGGAGGTAAGGATAGAAAAGGGAGAAGAGAGTATAGTGAAAGATAATAGGCCCCCTTGAACGATGTGAACATGGTGAATATGTGGGTAAGAACCCATAATTTAATAGGTGCTTTAATGATAGGGCACTTATGCATAGAGAATCTAAATCATATCATCAAGCATATCTACAAAGATATTGTTTCTATCTTTAGGCACTAGGGGCTATAACTTAATTTTGGCCCATCATTTAGATAAAAAATAAAGTACTTAAGGACTATAAACTAGATTGGCTCCTAATTTTCATTTGGTCCCTCTTGTGTAGGCATTTTGGTCTCAACCCTTACCTTAAATGATTGTTTCATTCCTCATTCATTCTTTTTGTGTAACGAAGATTATTGTGATGTCAGAAAGATGAATTATTGTAATGTTAGACTGACGGTTTGATTTATTCTAGAATAGTCCATATCCTAGTCTATATTGAATGTTTATTATATAATTAAGGATCTCCATATCTACTAGCTATCTAAATTGATAATCTAGATGCCTAGAAAGGGAAATTATTTAGAAAACTCATTTATGAAGAATTGTCAAAGCTTAAAAAGAATCTGTGACTACATTGAGAACTATATTTAGACGAGTCTAAAAGACTATCCTTTGAGATTTATACTAAACTAAGATAATAGGATAAAATACATTTAGAAGACTACCAGATTAAGAAACACTTTTTCAAAGAAGAATACAAGTTGGTACTTTTATATATGTCCATTGATCTTAAATTTTGAAATTCATCTCTAATTGTATTAGGAAAGGTAATCCAATACACATCATTCTAAAAGGAAGCCTTCCTAATATTGATGTAATCAAAATCTTCATTTAAATATACTTCATGGTGTCAAGCATTAAGTTACCATTCTATTACATCTTGAGTAAATACCATTAGTAGTTAAGCTTGCTTGGGCTAGTGGTGTAGGATGGGTATGATTCATTTTTTTCTCTTTAGAAAATATAACAAGATTTTTACCATTTCATTTGCAAAAGGATAATGATACAGAACACTCTTCCAAGGGCTAGGACATAGATAATTGATTAGAGAAATTAACTATTATGACAATTCTATAAATGAAAAAGGGAAATAGAATGCACACTCTATTAACTAAAGTTTTAAAAATGTGGTATTCCATTAATTATGAGCACACCTCCTTGAACCTATCTATTGGCAATCATAATGGTTGTAAAAACCATTATGTGCTCGATTTGAATTAATTAGAAACCAAATAATAATTATTTCAATAACCATCATTTTCCTCCATTACAATAATAATAATAATTAATAGTATTTATGACTATATCATTATTTAAATAAAAGAAAATTTCTTTTATTTTCCATGACCAATTAGAGAACAAAAAGTTATTTGTCCCAACCTTTAAAACTATTTAAGTTCAAAGATGAAAATTATTAACAAGAATTGAAAATGTTGACTAATGATAATTATATGCTATTATACTATAATATTTAATATGAAATAACAATCTTTTGTTGTTATTAATATATAACCTAGTTACACTCTTCTAGACCTACTACAATGATTATATCTAAGATACCAAACTCCAACAAATAATTTCATACTTTACTTTATTTATTATTTATTATCTAGCTTCATGTGAGGTTTTAGATTTAGTGCTTTTTGATGGGCTCTAATTCAACTATCATTTTTTAATTTTACTTTATATTTTTACTTAAAGTACTCTTATTTTTATTTATGTATGATTATTCTTCCGATTTTATTTTATCTTAATTTTGAGATTATTTTATTTTATTTTTATTCTTACCATTTATTTATTATTTTTAATTATCTTTTGATCTTTTATAATTTTCATAAGAAAATAAGGCCAATAATGAGATCATGATAACTATCTAGGATGAACCAAGATGACTAATAAGTGACACATATCTCATAAATTGATAACTATTATATATTTTATAAGTTTTGATTAGCATGTACTAACAATTGAGGCAATAATATATCTAATTAGCATTAGTTGAATGGGATGAGCATTATCAAACCATTGTGAGTGGGAAGCATGTAATTCCTACCCACCAATTTAATGTAATGACAAAAAATGTTTATATTCTGTTAATTAGTATGTATCTCAAAATGCCATAATGCCATAGCTTTTCTTAAAGAAAGGGAAAGCAATGGTAGATAAGATCTCTCACCAATTTGATACATTTTTGCTAAAGTAGATTGCTTCACTACGGAGATTTCTTATCAACTTTGTAGAGTTTGGTCTACATTTACAACAAAAGACTATTAGCCTTTGATATTACAATTCCTTGCAATTCTTTCTGATAGTGCTAGTGTTGAAAGAGGTATACAAACCATTAATCTGTAAGTTAATCATTTTGTAGGCTACAGATATACATTTAAAAATTTTTAAAATAAAAAGCAACCGAAGCAATAAGATATTAGATCTAATCCAATATTAGCCTATAACATGATCAATATATAAAAATTATATATATAAAGGTATAAAAGAAAAGTATATAGATCAAATCTATATAAATATAATAACATAGATCAAATCTAAGTCACCAGTAACTATTGAATCTTTTACCTTTGGATGCTAAATGACTCTCGCAGCAATAAAAGGCGATGGTAGGTACAATTTCTGCAAGCCACACAAAGGTGATGGCCTCTACAGGTGATCCACACTGGGGTTCTAGTCCTGACCAGCTTCTTCGGAGTGCTAGCTCCTCTCCAAGGCTTCGACGATAAAATTTCTTCTTTTCAACGTCCAGGTGCTCTTGGAGTTGTCTAAAGAAAACCTTTTACCCCTGGCTTTATAGCCAGAATCTCTTTCATCCTAAAAACTTTTTATGTTCCTATCTTTTTCCTTTCAATGTTTCAAAGATAAGGAAGAAACCTTCATCTTCTTTTTAGCCAAAACCGAAAAAGGTTGAAAGTTCATCTTCTTTTTTAGTTAAAAATCGAAAAAATATTAAAGTGAAGTTAAGGAAGAAACCATTCATCTTTTTCAGTTAAAAACCAAAAAAAGTTAGAAGATAAGAAATGAGGGATAATTAGGGAGAGGTCATTAATATCCATTTTAAATTCAAACTTCAAATTTTGAATTCAAAATTTAAACTTCAAACTTGAAATTAAAATCAGTTTGAAATTTAAATTCATAATTTGAATTTAAACAGGTAAGGATGTTAACATTAGGCTTACCTAAATTCAAGCTCAAACCAAATCCCTTTTGATTTGACCCAAATATTCATAGCTCAATCAAATTGAGCTAGCCAACAATCATATTGCCAATTTAATCCTTCAATTAATTTACTAACATTTAGTTTCTCAATTATCCAGTCAAACATAATCTCCTATGGTGTATGACCCCATAGGTTCGAACACTAAGCCGATAGCACTGGAATACTTTCAATACTAATCGAAGTCGCCATCTAGCAATGACACCCGATGTTCGGATAGGCCGAAGTTTGCAGAGCAACAATCAAGAACCTTTGGCATATGGTTACCATATAATTCATCCCTTTGACTTAGATTTAATTGCCAACCCTTAATCAGCTCATCCATAAAATATCTTAATCTTCACAAGTCCTGACTTCTCACAAGGACTATACTGGCCAAGGTTTTGCTAAATTGAAATATAGTGAGGAATTTACTTCAAACTATTTGGAGGGGTCAATCCCATCTTGATCCACTCACTGCTTCACAAGTACTTTACTGCACCTAGAAACCTTTGTCACTAGATTAAAAATTCAGATAGTCCGATATCAAAGTACAGTAGGTTGCTTGCAAGCTACCATGGTGATCTTAGGTCAGAGAGATACTTATATCCATATCCTTCATGAAACTTCTTAGCAGAAGAGTGTTCCGCAGATTGGTCACATTCAGTGAGATGTCATACACCTCATCTGCATGTCATACCAGTGTCACCACACTCTTGGTAAAAAGGACAACCAAGCCATATGACATACAATGACCTTTACTTGATACATAGTTATCCTATAACTATATATCATTTGATCATGACTATTTTAAGAACCACTCAATAAACCCTCTCTTTATTGAATCGATTATGGTTCTAAGGACTCCATCACAAAAGAATTTATTTTAGAAAGATGCAATGTGATGAACACCAAATAAATATTTTATTAATTAATAATTCATATATATTTATAACTTGCATAATCATTTACATGTTAGTTGATTGGCTTTAAGACACAATTTCCAACAACTCCCACTTCGACTAAAGCCACTCAGAATAGTATCTAATACCCATCTTTCATTTATGGTCATGAAATTCTTTGATTCCGAGAGCTTTAGTGAATGGGTCGGCTAGGTTCTCCTTTTCATCAATCTTCTGAAGGTTGATGTCATCTCACTCCATGATTTCTCGCACAAGGTGATAATGGCGTAGAATTTTTAGTGCATTGATGGGACTTTGGCTCTTTGGCTTGAGCAATGGCTCTGGTATTATCACAGTACACCAAAATAGGACCATCTAGAGAAGGTATCACTTCCAGTTCTCCTAGGAGCCTTCGCAATCATATAACTTCCTTTACTGCATCGATGCCATAATATATTCCGCCTCACAAACGAGTTCGCCACAGTGTGCTGCTTGAAACTTTTTCAGCAAATCGCTCCTCCATTTAGGGTAAAAAATCTTGACACACTCTTCCTGTTGCTATCTGATTAAAAACTAGTCAGTATGTCCCACAAGTTTTAAGTCAGATTCTTCATAAATTAGCCATTGGTCCTTAGTATGTCATAAATACTTAAGGATAGTTTTTACTACTTTCCAATGAGCTTCACCTGGATTAGACTGGTATCTGCTTACTACCCCTAGTGAATATGCCACGTCTGGTCTAGTACATATCATAGCGTACATGATAGAATCCACTGCTAAAGCATATGGAATCCTACTCATACGCTCTCTTTTCTCAGGAGTTTTCGCACAATCCTTTTTAGAGAGATAAATCCATGGTCTATTGGGAGAAAATCTTTCTTGAAATTCTTCATGCTGAACCATTTTAGCACAGTGTCTATGTACGTAGATTGGGATAATACCAGAAGCCTCCTAGATCTATCTTTATAGATTTTCATACCAAGTATATAAGAGGCTTCACCCAAGTCCTTCACAAAAAACTGAGATAACAACCAGACCTTTATTCCTATAGTGCTGGGATGTCATTTCCGATTAAGAGAATATCATCCACATACAACATAAGGAATACAACCATAGAACCATTAGTCATTTGTAAATACAAGGTTCTTCTCTATTCCTAACGAAAGCATACGTCTTGATACATTTATCAAAATGCATGTTCCAACTCTAAGATGCCTACTTCAATCCATAAATGAATCTTTGAAGCTTGCATACTTTTGACTCATCTATGGATGTAAACCCTTCATGTTGTATCATATACATTTCCTCTTCTAGCTTACCATTCAGGAAAGCTGTTCGGACATCCATTGGCTAGATTTCATAATCAAAGTGTGCTGCTAAAGCAAGTATAATCCGAATGGATTTGAGCATTGCCATAGGAGAAAATATCTCGTCATAGTCTATACCATAACGTTGACGATATCCCTTGGCAATCAGATAGGCTTTATAGGTCTCTACCTGCCCATCTGCGCCTCTTTTTCTTTTGAAATCTATTTACACCCAATGGGTTTTATCCCCTCGGGTGGATCAACCAATGTCATACATTATTGATTTTATAGACTCCATTTTAAATTTCATGCTTCTAGCCATTTATCAGAGTCAAACCTCTGCATTGCATTCATATAGGTGATCAGATCCTCATTGTTCTCATCGAGTTCAATAGGATCATCGTCCCGGATCAAGAAACCATAGTATCTATCCGATTAATGTAGTACCAACTAGATCTTCTTAATGGTTCTTGTATGGTCTCTGGGTTTGATCTAATCAAATCTACTTCTATATTATCTCTTAAGTGTGTCGATTTTTCTCCTTGTTGAACTTTACTAAGTTCAATCTTAGTAGCTCCAGTTCCTCACCAAGAAACTCCTTTTCTAAAAAGATAGCCCTAAGACTGATGAACAACTTTTGTTCTTCAGCAAGTAAAAGTAATACCCCTCAGACTTTTTTGGATACCCTACAAATAGGCACTGATCAGACCTAGGTCCAAGCTTATCTATTTTAAATGTTTAACATAAGTCGGGTAGCCCCAGACCCAAAAGTGTGAGAGTATTGGCTTATGCCCAGTCCATATCTCATATGATGTTTTTTAACGGACTTACATGGAATCCTATTTAAAAGATAACAAGCTGACTCTAAAATATAACCCAAAAGGAGATCGATAGAGAAGCAAAGCCCATCATGGACCGAACCATATCTAACAGGGTTTGATTCCTCCTTTTAGATACTCCATTTAACTGAAGTGTCCCTGGAGGTGTCCATTGAGAGAGAATCCTATTCTCCTCAAGATATGTTAGAAACTCACTGGAAAGATATTCACCACCTCGATCTGATCGAAGGGTTTTGATAAACTTTTTAGTTTATTTTTCTACTTCATTATGATATCGTTTGAACATTTCAATGTTCAGACTTATATTTCATCAAGAATATATAACCATACCTCGAAAGATCATCTGTAAATGTAATGAAATAATTATGCCCACCTCTGATACTAACATTCATAGGTCCATATACATCAGTATGTACCAGACTTAGAATTTCATTGGCCCGTTCACCTTTTCCATCAAAAGATGATTTGGTCATTTTATCTAGAAGACAAGATTCATAGTTGATAATGATTTGAAATCATTAACCTCAAGTAGACCTTTTTCTTAACCTATTTATCCTGTTCTTGTTAATATGACCTAGCCGGTGGTGCCAAAGGTAAGCATTACTGATATTGTTTATCCTAGGATATTTGCTAGATGTATACATTACACTAACAGGTCAAGATAGTATATATATTCATTACTCATATATCCATTCATCATAACATAACCATTCATAATGATTTTGCAAATGTCATTCTTATTGATAGTTCATAACCAGATATGGCCAATTGGCCTACAAAATGATATTTAAAATGAAAGATGGACAATAATGGCATTCATTTAAAAGATTATACAAGACTCAAAAATAAGTTTGATGACTCCCAACGCTAGGACTGGAACTTGGCTTCCATTTTCCATGTTTAAGAATCTCTCACCATCCTCGAATCTTCTACTAACTTGAAGTCTCTACAAAGAATTGCATATGTGAATTGGACTTTTGGTATCTAATACCCAATTAGTAGTATCATAGATAGAGAAATTATAAGGCATTATCATATAAATACCTTGTTCACATTTTCTTGATGCTTCCTCTTCTTGGACCTGTTCGGGTCAAGGATGCAATTTAAAGAGGACAATTCATCTTCCAATGACCTTGCTTCTTGCAAAAGAAGTACTCCATCTTACTCTGATCAACTTTAACCTTTTTAGGCTGATTAGTCCCAGTATTTTGCACCTTCTTCCTTTTATTTTTTTTCTTTCTTAAAGGAACAACGACCTCCCAAAGAACCTCCCACTAAATTCACCACTCCTTTATTGAGCTGGTGATCTTTCTCATAAGTCTGCAGTAAATCAAGTAGACCATGGTAGTTTATTGCAGCTTATTCATTCTATAATGATTGAGAAAGTTGAGATAGGAAGGAGACAAGGAGTTAAGTATCGCATCTTTCCCAAGTTGTTCATGCAAAGAAAAGTTTGCCCAAGCGCTCAATCATCTCGATCATGTACAATACATGATCAGTGATCGAGGCTCCATCAGCATCCGCGCATTGTAGATGGCACAAGAGACCTTGTACCTCTTAACGTCGTCTAGTGTCCCAAAGGATTCCTTCAACTTTTGAAGAATTTTCTCTGGCTAAACTTTCTTAAATTTGTGACTGAACTCATCGTTCATCGCTGCTAGCATTACGTATCGAATAGTGGTCCGATCAGAGAGCCACTTCTGATAAGTATCCCTGATTGAACCCGAGCATTAGGAGCAGGGACTTCAGGTGTTGGATCCGTTATCACATAAAGGATCCATTCATACTCTAGGACAATCCTGAGCCTTCGATACCAGCTATCAAAGTTGAGACCCATAAGTTTTTCATTGTCAAGCAACGATCAGAACGATAAGTTGGTAGAAATTAACTAAAGGAAAACCAAAAACCTATTATTGTATATGAATTATTAAAGATATGGACTTTAGTCTTAAATATCCTCACACTATTTTATTCAGACTGGTAGCCTCTACCTCCAATCCAAGGAATTACTCTTAATCCCTACTAGAATCCAATTGATAATACATGAGCCCGACTTTGGCCAGCCCACCCATGTGCATCTAAAAGTAGGTTCTTTAACCAATTACTTCTCCAAGTAACTTTTAGTAATTAATTTTGCCCCATAGAGTAATTAATTTTCCCCATGGTGCACTTCAATCGGCCTTTGGGCCTTCTATTGAAGGTCCTGGTTAGGTCCAACCATTAACATGATAAAATTCAATGCTTCTAACTAACAAATAGTCAAGCCCGACTTTGGTCGCCCACCTGACCATCGTTAAGAGAGTCACATTGAGCCATCATATTAGGATTGTCAATTTCAATAGCCTGATGAACATTCGATCTTTGGGTCTGCCAATGATCACTTAACTATTGGACCCATTACCATCCAATTAATGGGAGGCTAAGACTTAGTTATCCCCATAACTTTATCTTTTTAAGGACCTAATAATTTAGAAGGTTTCACTTTAAAGTCTGATATATGAAAGAGAACACATGGACCATAATCAAGAATCCTCCCACTAACTTGTAGAAAGATTCATGAACAATTAGTCCATGGGTACCTAAATCAGTCATACTGATTCATCTTAGGCGATATGGGCTAGCTTGAATCAATAAGTTGCCCAATCAATTCTGATCGACCATTTTCTAGGTAAGTGAGATCATAGGATAGGTTCATCGGATTTGATTAAATTAGCTTAAAGACTTAAGCTCACCATTGAGCCACAAATCAGGTCTATTTAGATTTATGAACTGATCAATCTAACTAGTTAGAGAGATCTAAAGAGAATGTAACCTAACTCAACTTTTGATTAAATTTAAGTTCTCTTTTTAGTCCAATTAATCTAAACTTAGGTCTAACTAATTAATATCTAACTCAAGCTAACCCATGACCCTTAAAGCTTATACAAATGACTTAAGATCTTCAAATCACATTTCTAGAATCGTTGTCATTTAAGATAATTTAATTTCTCAATTAAATTCAATAAAATTTTAAATTGAAACAATTTCAATTTAACGTGCAAAATAAATTTTTTAAAAATTAAAATAATTTATGATCATACCATCCAAAAATAAGATTAAAATAGTTTTAATCTATATTCTCTTTATTTTTCTTCTTCATGGGTTATGACACAAGTGGCACCCCTACACGCCATAGGAGACCTCATTGAATGGAAAAAGAAAGCCCTACTTCTCTCCTATGATCGGACGGCCTGGTGTAATAGAAATTGATATTTGGATGCCATAAAGTATCGTTAGTTTTATTTCTAAAACTTTATGTTATTCTATATTTTCTTTAATACATAGAATTTTATGTTTATTCTTGAAACTTTATGTTATTCTTTAGGTGGTTGTGCATTTATTCTTTCTTCATGAAGGATAATTTGATCCTTTTTTGTATGTCTGCCAATCCTAAATTTGGAATATGTTAATCACTTGAGAATTTAAATTTCAATGCAGGCATAAGTGAAAAAACTTAAATAGAAGCATGATGAGGAAGAGATTTTTCTTGATGATGAAGGAATATTTATGTATGTTTTTGGCCCAAATAAACGTGGTCATCTTCTTTGTGAAGAAATGGGTTTGAATCAATCTACTTTGAGATATATTCAAGCCAAACAATCAATGATCATGATTGTAGATGCAAATTGTAAAGTTGAAAAGGCAATAAAAAGAGCAAAAAATGTTGAGATAAAATTAAACAAACCTAGAAAGAGCTAAAACTACATAATTAAGACTTAAAACCACTGAAAAGGAATTGCATGACATGAAGAAAAAATTTAGGACACTGAAAAGGAGTTGAAGATGTGAAAGAGAAACTTACAACGTTAATGAATTTGATAGCAAAGCAAGTGGGAGGGCAAGTAGAACAAACATCACTTTTTTGAGGTATATTTATTAGTGTAAAGTGGTTTCTCTACATTAATGGATTTGACATATAAATAGTTTTTATCTAAATTCTAAAAGTGTAGCACTATAAAACATGATCCTATTAATACTTTATATGCTGCTTATTAATGACACTTGTATTGCATGGTTTCAAGTAATTTATCACACAAGGAGATAAATTTGATCAGTTTTTAATTTTATAAAGTATTATTTTAAAGATTAATTTACAATATTTATGTAATTGAGATTAATTTGCATGTTTGTTTGATTTGGATGTAGGTGGAATTATTGCGCATAGCAAAGGAACGAGTCCAAGCATCTTTATTATTACAAGCATCTTCATGGCTGAAATATCATATAATGGAATCAAAACTTTCTTTTATTTTATTGGAATTTAGCTAGTCTTTTGGTGGTTACTAGTTAGGTTAGGTATGGCTATATGTAATTATGTTGATACATATATAAACTTGTAATATATCTATGGTGGATAAATTGCGTAGTTTGATTAAATTTTATGGTTTGATTAATTAAGTTTGAGTTTTTATTTTGAATTTTTTAGCATTGGCAAGTAATATTTAATAACTGATTGAATATTAATTTTGTAACTTATCTCTTCATTTAATGTAAGGGCAAATATAATTTGGATACTTTTTTAAACCAAAAAAAAAAAACTTATTTCCAGCAAAGTACATTCATCAATAATTAAATGGAAGTATACTTTCCCAACGCGTTGCAAAAATAGGTATATATAAGTTGATACATAAATCTTTTGCTAACGGATATATATATTTGTTGATAAAACTTTTAATTATTGTCAACAGTAATTCAGTTATGTAAAGAAGTCTTTTTTTTTTTTTAATGGATAACTTTTCGTCATAAATACAGTTTTTTCTGGCAGATAATTTTTGTCATAAAAACTAAACTTCTTTTAATGGCCTTTCTCTCGTCATTTTTTTTTTTTTTTTTGGCTAACAAGAGTTTTACCAATGATTTTCAATAAACTTAAATTTCATCAAGAAAACTTTATTTAATAATTTTTATTATTTTTTTCAATGAAGTTTTCCGTTGGAAAAACCTTTAGACCACCCGATAAGTATCATCCTTGCTCTCCACATGAATTCCATCCTTCGAACTCAGATTGGAGCTAACAGATGGCAATCACCTGTTAGCGCCCAACAACCACCCTTTGAATGTTAGTGCGAAAGCAACCAGCAGTGGATGCGAGCCACTACTCACCGAAGGTCATTCCAGGTCCAATCAAGGAAGCAGCTAAGAAGGCAGTTGAGCAGGGATCAAAATCTCAGTTTGATATTCCTAACTTATTAGATAATCTGAGCATTTCATTAATGAGTTTTTTATTGGAATGGACGCTCCATTGTAACGGATAAGCTTCAGAAACGAGCAAGGTGGCGTCATTTTGGGTGGCTTCAACTGCTCCCGTAGAAATGACTGGTTCTCTCACATTATTGCTTCTTTTAGAAAAACTCGGCTGTATGACATAATAGCTTGACTGCTGATTTCTTCTCGAAGTTTGATCGAAACCATTATTGTTGAATAAATTAACGTTTGCCATGGAGTCTGTCAATTCTTGCCAGGCATTCCCTAACAACTCGATATGTAGCTTGGTTTAAGGAAGAGTGCCGCTGATATTAGACATTATAATAATAGAGAAAGAGAAACCATGATCCGCGTATGGATGGTTAAACTTGACACTATAAATAATCTCTCGTTGTCCTTTCTCTGAACTACTTCGTCATAATTTTCCACCCCCCTATTATATTATAAGAGTGACTTTGTCAAACTTTTTACTTGGTCAATAATAATAAATATATGAGGATACATTAGACAACCATGGCACGCGATTTACCTAACATGCTTTACTCTTCCTCTTCCCAACTAAGTCGCGCGACTAAATGAAGCATTATAACAGCCCTATTCCCGCATCTCCCTCTATATATATATCCATCCTCCAGGCCACTGGACCATAACACTTTGTTCCATATCCCTTGGCCATTCTTCTGCTAGCTAGTAGCTAGAAGGAGACGACAGATGGCTGCCCATGTCCTCGTCCTTGCTCTCCTTGCTCTGGCTTCGTCTCATGCCATTGCTTCTGATCCTAGCCAACTCCAAGATTTCTGTGTTGCAGATCCGAATCAGATGGTACGATCCTGTTCATCAACCATTTTATTAGTTATAGTTACGGAATTTTATTTGTGTAACTCACTAATTAGAAGGGACTTGCTAACCAAAATTCATCGATGAGCTTCTATATATATTATCGAAAGTACTTATCTTTTTTCGCAATTGTTGCAGTATTTGTGAATGGGTTCGTCTGCAAGGACCCGAAACTTGCCAAAGCCGAAGATTTCTTCTACTCTGGCCTGGACAAGGCCGGTGATACGGAAAACAAAGTAGGGTCTAAAGTGACTCCAGTCAATGTGATGCAAATTCCTGGTCTCAACACCCTTGGGATCTCCTTAGTTCGCATCGACTTTAAACCTATGGTGTCAACCCTCCTCACACCCATCCAAGAGCAACTGAGATTCTTACGGTGTTGGAAGGCACGCTCTACGTCGGCTTCGTCACATCCGACAACAAGCTCTTCACGAAGGTCCTTAACAAGGGCGATGTGTTCGTATTTCCTCAAGGTCTCATCCACTTCCAGTTCAACAATGGGAAGACCAACACCGTTGCCATTGCTGGTCTCAGCAGCCAGAACCCTGGTGTCATCACCATAGCCAACGCCGTCTTCGGAGCAAAGCCACCCATCTCTGATGATGTTCTTGCCAAGGCCTTTCAACTGGACAAGAAGACTGTAGATTGGCTCCAAGCTCAATTCTGGACGGACAACTAGGATACCAAACAAGAACTATATATTTGTTATGATATTTGCACTGGTTTCTTTGTACTGGTTTAAATAAGCAAACGTACGTACGTGGTCTCTCCGTTTGCATGTATTTGTTTGGAAAAAGAATATATATATGTTCGCTATATATACCTGCTAGTATGTTATAAAAGTGCTGGGACTGTTCATTTTAGTTTGTCTACTGAATTCCAAAATCTTCAACATGCGCGCAGTTTTGGAACCTCAAAAAAATACCATGCATGCATGCTGAATCTGTTAATTAGCTTGGTACGTATATGCTTGAATTTAGTTGTGAACTATTTCGGATGACATTATTTTAAAGTGGTAATTAATTTGTCTCATATAAACAAATTTGAAGCATCAATATTGGGAAATACTGTCCAATATGTATACATAAATTTAATTCCGTTCCCCCATTTCATGCACATGATAGATGCTTAAATAGAATGAACATTCAATTATGGACTTCCCTGCTCCAACCAAACATTGGAGTGACTGAAGTGGTTAATATGATGCAGCTATTTGGGTCAAGGAAATCAAGTTCAGATCTGATATCTCTCCCAAATGAAAGAGACATATAAACCTCAAGTACCATATATGGCAGCATTCAAAAACTTATACGAGAAGACTGGCATGGCACATATACACATGGATGTACGTATATGCATATATATATATATATATATATATATATGCAAATATAGATAGCATAATATTAGTTGTATCTAACATCTCTCCATTCGAGAGAGACGTATAAACCTCAAGTACTGTATATAGCAACGTTCAAAAACCTATACAAGAAGACATGCATATGGCACATGTACACATCGACGTGTATATATATACACATACATATAAGCAAATATAGATATTTATTTTGACTTTTATTGAATAAAAAAATAGAAGGAAAAAGAGAAATAGATTCTATGTAATAATTAAATTGATCCGGGCAAAACAATTTTTTTTCCCCAAATCTCACGTAAGCCTACTGGCTTGTTCGGACATAGCGTGAATGATTTTAACCCGTACGTAGAAGATCCCCGGCCCGTTATTTTACCTACGCCTCCCGTTCCCTAACAAGAACAAATTATATTATCGTGGTCACTTATCCGTGCAGAATTTTGGAGACTAACCATATAATAAAATAGTTAACTAAAAAATTCTATAAAGACGGTCAAGCTTCCCAGATAAGTTGAAACATGCTAGAACCAGCGTCCAAAAAAAAAAAAAAAGTGTGTCGTTGCCGAACTAGCTATTTCAATTTTCAACCAGTTTGGTTGTTTCAACTGCTACCTTTGAAAGCCCAGATCTTTCTGCATCACGTCATTCTCTTAAATATAAAATAGGTGATATCTTACCGAGACCGGTTCAAAACCTCGGTTGGATATACCAAGCCCACGGACTGCATCGATTCGCTTCAAGCGTTCACATGAGACTCCGCATTGGTTGCAACGAAGACCACCATTGATATAAGAAACTATATATATATATATAATAAAAGAACACGGAAAACCATGGGACGTGTGAACGGATGGATATAATAATTTGCGCTTTTCTTCGTCTTTTCGACCTGCATACAACAAAAACGCAAGCATGCATGAGATATTCCTGCACTCTTCCTCTTTTCGATAAAGTAGCCCCACTAATTCAAGAATTATCGGAGAGCACGTCCCACATCGCCCTCTATGTATATTCATGTCCTCCAAGCCTTTGGACCATCATACGTAGTTCCATCTATCTGTTCTTCTGCACGAAGCTAGAGAGAGGTAGAATATATGGCTGCCCGTTGAGATTTTTTACAATACAAAATATTTTAAAAAATATTAAAAATTATCAAAAAAATAGATTTAAAATTTTATCAGCACACATTTTTTATTATTTTTGATTCTATAACACTTTAAATATAATGCTTCTCATACAAGTGAGGCTAACATATCCTGTATAGATTTATACATCAAAGCATAATAAAATAGGCCCACTATGTGTAAGCCCAACATATATTAAAAAAAAAAAATAAAATAAAACATAGCACTAGAAATTAACAACCATTACATTTTTAACACTATCCTTTAATGGTTGTTCTTGGATACCCATAAAATTTCTAAAGTGAAAGAATTTTTCTTTGGATAGTGCCTTGGTGAAGATGTCTGTCATTTGGTCTTGAGTCCTCACATACTTCATTTCAACTTCTTTTCCTTCTATCACATCTCTTATGAAATAGTACTTGATTTTGATGTGCTTGGTGCAGTTATGATATATAGGATTCTTTATTGTAAAAATAGTAGACTTATTGTCATATAGTAGTGTAATAGCTTCTTCTTACATCTCACTCATATCTTCGAGTATTCTTCTCAACCAAATTATTTGTTATGCTGCCAAAGTAATTGAAACATATTCAGCTTCGATAAAGCCACTGTATCTTGCTTTTTGGATGCCAAGATATGATACAATCCAAAAAAGANCTAGTGGTACGTCATGCTTCAATTCGTGTGTTGTATTTCTTGTAGCACAACATGGTATGGAGTTGCAGCAGATGGAGTGAAGACGACTTTAGTACATGGGAGTCTAGAGGAGAGGATACATGAAGCAACCAGGGTTTCAAGGAATCTGATTGGAAGAAAAGTGTGTCTACTAAAGAAATCGCTCTATGGTTTGAAACAGTCACCCCGTTAATGGTACAAAAGTTTTACACTTTTATTTTGGACCTTAGATTTTCTAGATGTGAACATGATACTTGTGTCTAGTGAAAAATGTGGATGAGGATGATGCACTGTATCTCCTTCTGTATGTGAATGATATGCTCATTGCCCGCAGGAGTGTTGAAGCAGTGAATGGACTAAAATATGCATTATCAACAGAATTTGAAATGAAGGATTTGGGGTCAGCTAGGAAGATACTTGGGATAGAAATTTACAGAGATAGGACCAGGGAATTCTACACTTGTCATTGGGTGAATATATTCACAAGGTGTTGGAGAGGTTTGGGATGGATAAGGCCAAACTAGTTCGAACACCTTTGGCTAGTCACATGTCTCTTTCTAAGTTAACAGAACCCCCAGACAGATGAAGAGAAAGAATACATGGAGAAGTTTATATGCCAGTGCTGGGGGAGCATTATGTGCTATGGTGTGTTGTAGGCCTGATATAGCATATGCATGAGCCAGGTGAGCAGATTCATGACGAACCCAGGGAAGGAGCACTGGAAGGCACTCAGTGGATTTTGAGGTACCTTCAAGGAACTCGTGGACTTGATCTAATTTTTGGGCAGCAAGAAGGATCTAAGAAGAAATCTAATATCCTAAGTAAGTCATTAGGTCCATTGGAAGGATTTGTGGATGCAAATTTGCAGGTGATCTGGATACAAGAAGGTCTACCACAGGGTATGTGTTCAGCATGTATGGTGGATTAATTTCTTAGAGATCAACCCTTCAACCTATTACAGCTTTGTCTACAAGAAGCTGAGTATATAAGGATTACAGAGGCTGCCAAGGAGGCTCTTTGGTTAAAGAGACTCATCATGGAAATGGGGGTGAAGCAGGGTACAGTATTGCTACAGTGATAGTCAGAGTGCCCTACAGTTAGCTCAGAACCCAATCATCATGCACGCACAAAGCATATAGATGTGAGGTATCACAGGATCAGAGAAGCGGTGGAAGAAGTGAAGTGGAGCTGATAAAGTTTATACAAAGAAGAACCAGGCAGATGCACTTACGAAGACTCTTCCACGGATAGCTTTCTCTCATGTGTGACACTGATGGGTCTGACGGAATGTGCAGATTTTCAGCAGCTTTGAAACACCAAGGTGGAGATTGTAGAGCCTGGTGTGGTACTCCAAAGCTTAAATCATAGGGTGGAGGTTTGTAGGCTCCACACAGTTAAGGCCCAGGTTGTTGGGTCTTGAGGGGGCTAACTTGTATTGGGCTGGTTTTTTGAGTCCAAGGGTTGAGATTAAATCAAGTCCTGGGTGTACATGGACTTGGGGATTAATTTAATCTCATTGGGTTAGTCCATGGAAGTTTTGTTGAGTCCTGGTCCACTTCGTGGATGTATTTAAACTCTAGTCTCTAGGGTTTGAAGGAATAGAGAACATATTCTTTTCTTCCAGAAATTTTTCAATCAAAGGGCGGCAGCCCTATTTCCTCCTCCTGATATCTCCCTCTTCCTCATCTCACGTCGTGTTCCCACGGAAGCCTCCTTCCAAGAAATGGTGTGACGTGCTGGTTGATGCTACGTGAAGAAGCCAGGCGTCGGGGAAGAAGCCAAAGTGATTGTGAGGCGTGGCTTGAGACTTCACGGGAAAAGTCAATCAAAAAGGGAAGCAGTCAACGCGTCTTATGTTGGATGAGACGTGAGGCTTCAAGAAGGCTTCTTAATTGCATTGCTTGCTCCCAGGATAGAGCAGCCAATGCACGCGTGAAGTTTTGGACGTTCTCATGGGATTCCTAGGCAAGAAAGCAGAGGATGCCAGCAGTTACATGGAGAACTGAAGAGTATTAAAGAAGCAGCCGTTTTGTTTCTTTGAGAATTAATTTCAGTGCAATTAATTCTAGCATCCATAAAAATTCTTCTCAAGAAGAAGGGCTGTGGAGATTTGACATAGATTTGACCCAGGATCTGTTCATCAGGGATAAATTCCCAATAGAACAGATATGAGCATAACCGCAAGGGGAATTACTGTTAGAGAAGCCGGAGGGATCTTGAAATCATTGGAAATCACAGTGTTCATGATTGTTCCTTGTTGCACAGAAAATGTTTGAAGCTGAGCCAAACAACAGTTCATCATGATCGTACATGCAAAGATAGTTAGGAGGCTGAGGAAAGTCTTTGTTTCTTCCACTTGCATAGATCTAACATGACCACCATATGTTGCCTTCTCTAAAAACCTGTAATACCAATTCCCATTCATCATTCACATTGTTTCAAAGGAAACTATCATGCTTCTTTTTTTTTTCCCTACCTTTTCATTTGTATATCCCTCATTGAAGGTTTTGAATAAGCTAAAAAAGTTTTAAAAGATAAGATTTTTTATGTAACCTCATTTTGTAATAAACTAATAAAGTAAAAACTCTTTCAAACTTTATTTTCAACCATTCATAACCTCTTAAGTCTAAAAATGTAATTCATGAATACAAAAAAGTAAAATGAGGATAAATGTAGAATCACATTTCCTGTTAACTATATATGTTATTTCAGCATTTTGATTACAATGTTCATAGATATGAATGTTAAACATGTATTTGTGGTCAATGTTTGACTTTACCACCATGACCTTTCAGATACTTAATGAATTAGCAGATGTTAAAACAAATAGGAGAGTAGAATTCATGCCTGAACTTGTTGTGGGATCTTCCTCGAGACCCTTCTGTATCAGTTATTTGCACCGATTTGGTGCAGTACCGGAAGCTATAAAACAGTACCTGCATACCAATGCATTATTGATAAGATGATTTCTCCAAACATGTTAGGCATGAGCTGAGAAATTCTGACAATTCTTGTTACAACAACTGCAGATATGCATGAGACATTATGTGCGATAGAATTTGCTTTGCCATATCACTTCAAATTTTTTCTGGTGTATCGAATAGAATATTTGTACAAATAAGCAGGCCCATCGAAGTATAACTGTTAAAATCTTTGTCTGTTATCTATATTCATATAGAAAAATGGTCTATGAATATATTTTGTCTGTTTTTTGTAAGATGCCTTGCATTCACATATCACATCAACTTTTGATAAGTTTAGTAGAATAATTGTACAAATAATAAGTGACACATCTATCAGGCAAAATATTCCATTGAGGCGTAACCACAATATCTTTCTCCATTATCCATATAGATGTGAATAAATGGATGTATAAAATATCTGTACTACGCCATCCAAGAAAGAAAACAAGTCGTAAAGTTCAATAAATTTGATGCTTATAGATAATTTACCTTAAAAATCCTACTAAGAGGACTCCCACTTGGTATTTTAGTCTTATAATACTTGCACCCTAAAAAAAGTATAACAATTGCAATAAAGAGTGAGATAGAGCAAACTGCTAAGCCCCACTGCCACCCCTTGTTCTCCTGCACCCATACAAGGACTGTGACTGCCAGCATGCCACCAGTGCAAAGGCAAAAGAAGAACCAATTGAAGAAGCTAGAAATGAGGTGTTTATTTGCTGGATGAAACTGGTCAGCACCATGTGCTGGTAAGTTTCCCTTCACACCTCCCACACCAAAGGCCATGAGATAGATCCCCACAAACAGAATGGCTGCCTGCATGCTTGAAGGTCTTTGTCCTGGGCCGGGCAGTAATGATTCTTCATGCGCTTGGATTGTTAAAATGATTAGTCCCTATATCACAATGATATTTTCTTTAGTACTACTTTTAGAATTTCCCAATTACATAATTGCATAATTGTGTGCTCATCCAAACTGAAACAATAGCAAACATAGGATACATGGTTAGACTGAAGAGAAAGAGAGAGAGAGAGAGTTGCATGGTCAATAAGCAAACAATAAATTAAATGGCTGAGATTTATATTCTACACAAATATATGTTGTCTCTACAAACTTTATATTCCAGCAAGTGAATATGTGTATTTCTAAGCGGGAAACTATAATTGCAATTATTTTTATGTTGCTAATGACTCAAATGAAGAAAGGTGGAGGGAAGAGATCGCACTACTCAGGATTTCTCTAGGCATTGTATTGGTTTTGCAAGTTCCCACTAACAGAGAACAATAATATTTAAAATATTAAGGTTGATTTTCATTCTTGTTAATTATTAAATAAGTCATGGAGACCAGAATTCTTCCATGAGATTTGTATCCAACAATTTGCTCATCAAAATCTTGAATTGATTGAAGAATTCATTGTTGAACTGCTGAAAAAAAGAATTCAGCCTTGTGACAGCATTGATCAGATAAGCAATTAAAATATTGAATTCTAATGAAGAGATCCCTGATTTTAATCCATTGATCAACCTTTTCATTGAGACCAGATGTCCTCATGATCTGATCAGGAAGAAGGGATTTTGAACCTCGGAAGTTCAATTTCCTTTCGATCACCATGATATCCATAAGGAATAATCCCTCTTATCACGAGAATTAAGAATCAATTGGCTTCATTTGATAGATAAAAAGACTATTTCATATTTGCCAACTAATTGAATGAAAAAAATGCAAAACTAAGACAAAAACAGATGAATAACTCTAAATAATAAGGGTTGGTACCCAAGAATTCTGCTCATAGGAGCTTGCTACCCACGCACATGGCCCTTAGCCCCTGTAAACAACTGTTAGTCTTGATTTTTCCTGGTTATTCATCTGTTTTCAAGTTAACTTTAGCATTTTTCTAGGATCACCGAGGTCCTCCAAGTCTATTAATTACTTTCAGTTTGCCTTTGTTAACAGAAGGGTCATGCAAGACATCATCATCTAATCCTAGAAACTCATGCTTCAATTTTTCAAATTGATTGCACTTAAAAGGCCTACATGTGCTTTTTTAAGTTAAACCTTAAATGCAATAATAAGACCTATGGCAAGGTTAATTGGGGAGTTACTACAATAATTTAACTCCAACCTAGCTTAGAGATAAGTTCTCAATCATGGACATGTTCTATCCTGTGATCTCTTTCATATGCAATTTTATCTTCCACATTAGTCGGGTGAATTTCTAACTGGGTCCCCTACAATTGTTGGACTCCTTAGGTTACACAGATCAATATTCTTGTAAGCTCATCAAACAACTTCCTTTCTTTCTAAAGAATAGATATGAAAATAAAAGGTTCTATTTCTTAGAAATAAAGTTGGATGACTAGTATTTCAGCCAATTCTAGACTCGTTACTCCAAACCTCCACACAAGAATTGGAAGAATAATTGTGGTTCGCATAAATTCTCTTTTTTTCAACAAATTTTTAAAGGCTTCCACATAAATAAATAAATTCAATTTCCCATGGATTTCAGTGATTTTTTAATTTCCCTATGAATTTTAGTGATTTTGAGCTTTGACCAACTTAAACTAATAATGCTTCTCCATCTTTTTTAAGAAAAAGAAAAATGTCAATAAAATTCATTAAAGAGGAATATGCACAGATTTGCCAAAATATCTTTGGAGGATAGTTTCCCTCAAAATTAATCTACATTTTAATGTCTATTCTCAAATTGGGCCACTTTGTTACAGGGACCACTAGATAAAGGAAGGTTCACATAGGCTTGGTTTCCAAATTGAGTTTCTATAGCAAATTGAATGCCAAAGATATCCATGGAAATTGTGCTATTCTAATTTGCAAAGCTTTTATTTGCAAGATCAATAATTTTTTAGATTAATATGATCTTAAAAACTCGAGTGCAAATTAATTAATAGCAGATGAATTGAGCTATAAGTACTTTAAATTTTTCTTTTTCATCCGATGTGAAACTATTGGGGTGTTACAAATAATTTTGAATTCATAAAACACATGCATAAACTTATCATATTTAGTTTACTAGTCCATGATGGCAGAATCTTGAAAACTAGAAAATACCATCTTGAGCCATTAAAGTGGATGGTTCAATTAAACTATTTAAAACTACTATATTATCACTTTAGATTAATGCTGTGAAATTGCTATAATAGAAACAAACATGTCATGAAGAATCGCAACAAACCTTGTATTTGCTAGCATTTTATGCCCCACCTAATAGGTGGGGAATTTAAGGATTATTAAAACACAATAGCAGAGATACTTAATGTAACTTGTCATATTACAACAGCTAGTAGGATTTATGGTAAGTGTAAATAAAAAAGTATGGATTTGAGAAGTCTTACAAATAATTGTGCAATTCCAAAGGCGATAATAGACCAGAACCTTGAAAGAAAAGAGTCAGATATAAATCACCTAGCAAGGTCATAATGAAGGAAGTTCCCATCTAATTTGTAAGCATGTTGGAAGATTGTGCTAGTGAATAATGCATATAAAAATGGAAGTAGGTGACCAAGTTGGATGCATTTGAAATGAACACCATGTTTTCAAGTATCTCAACCACTGCACTCACAACAGTAGAAAAATGATGTTAGTACTATAATCATTGGGCTTATAAATAATGAGCTACTTTAGATTGTAACAAAGGCAGAGGTATGTGTGTGTGTGTGTGTGTGTGTGTGTGTGAAGAAATGAAATTTCATTTACTTAAAGGAAAAACAGAAAAACAAGGATGACACTTGCAGACATATGTATTAGTTAAAATTTTATTTGCATGTGCCATAAGATATAGCTTCTACATACATTTCTTTACTATCAAGTATCAACAAATGGCAATGCCTATGGCGAACTGGATTACCTCAATGAGCATGATAAACATTGGTTATATATAACTATGTATTAGGAATGGTAGCAAAAAAATATTTGCTCATTGTTAAGGAAAAAAACAACCCAAAACCTTAATTAAAGCAAATAAAAAATAAACTATATATAAGTTTTGAGCTATACTTCTTTTATTAATTTAGGTGCTGTAAAGGAGGGTAGATCTTGGCATAATAGTAGGGTTGCTCCATTATAACCATTGTATTATGATTTTAAAATATAGAACTAATCTTTCCACATGTGAAGGTAATTAGATTATACATACTTGACTCTCTTTTGAACCTGTAGTAAGGCTTATGCACTGGAGTGCCCTGCCAACCCTATCTTTTAGGTGCCACAAACATATTATTAGTGGAAAAGATCTAACATTTGCCTTCACTATGTGTCTTTAAAAGTAAGAATCATTTAAGTTACAGATGTTATGGATAAATTGGATCAAGAGAGTGTGAATTTAATTAATTGGCACAAAAAATATTTCCATAATAAATGACGAGTACATGTGTGGCTATATGTTATCGGTATGATTGGAATGCAGAGGACATGTTTCCTAGACTTCTGCTAAACCCTTATTAATCACATTCATATTAGTGAAAAATTTTCAACTAAGATGGCTAAAAAACAATATTTTTATCTACCCAACCATAATTGCAGTAAATAAAATAATGAATAAATATAATTCTTGGAGATGATAACATAAAATGACCAAGATGCCCCTGCACATATTTTATTTTTGCTAGATTTTGGTAAGCATGAACACTTGAATATATTTTAGCATTCACTATAGACTAAAATGACTGGGATCTTTTACAGTAAAAAGGACTATCATAAGGTAATCTAAACCTCAAAATTCTTAGTCATATCCAAATTACTGATGAAGAACTAGTCATGTGCAAGCAATTGCACAAAGATTGCATTGGTTTCAATGTTGTGTGGGGATAATTCAATTAAATATATTAGACCCTAATACCTTAAATGATCAACACACAAATCGAAAAGAGCATTGATAAGCATATATAAAGGATTCTTGCCCACCAAAGAAATTTAAGTAGTTAGTTATTGACCAAAACTAGATTATTAGTTTTTAGAAGAACAAAATTGGATTGACTCAAATCGAGCTAAATGGAAAAAAAGGATCCATGTAGTCGACCACAACTAGTTTAGGATTAAGGCTTTATTGTTGTTATCGTTGCTATTGTAGAAGAGCAGAAATGGAACAAGGTTTGTATTATTTGAATAAGGGACAAACTTGGTAGTTACTTGGAGTTAAATACTGAAGATAGTTGATACCTAAAAGCTCACGAAAATATACAGACGGGTGATCCAAAATTATTATGATGTCGACCACTTAATATAATGATTCTCCACACATTCAAACAATATTTCCAAAAGCAACCAGCGACCAACCACAAATAATGGATCCTGTCTATTCAAGGACAGGAGTCATGATCTTTTAACAATATACTAGAGAAACTCAAAGAGCATAGTTAGGTGGAGAAAATTTTAAATGGCCAGTCAAGGAAGGATACCTCAGAAAACCAAAGTATAATATGATGGTTACATAATGTTTTCTCTACTAGAAGTCATTTTCTCAAATTATACATTTATTTCACTTTCTGGTAGTGACTTCAACAGATTTAGAGATGTTCTTACCAACCATGCTTCATGCATATGGGATTAAGAAACAATAATTCCCTATTCAATTTATGATGTGAGAATATGAAGATCAAGCAAAACTGCAAGTCATTTTGAAGAACCGCATTCTTTTAATTCCTAAAGCCTATTTGTAACATCCAAGCTATCAAAGAAGTCCCTCTTTCACCACAATTTAGGCCTTATAACCCTAGAAGTAAGCCAAAACTTGCACTTCATTTAATCCACAAAAACCAAGGGTTTGTGATCATTTAGAATTTGGTACATAGTTTCAGCATAGGCCAATAATTTTCTTTCTTTAAACTCAAGCCTCCAAAAATAAGGATCCTAATAATATGTTGGTACTAAGGAGATGAATCTTATTAGCATTATCGCTATATCTCCATCTTCTCTAGCACCAACACAAAGTTACATTTTAAGGAATCACATAACATAGAAGTTTTTTCTTCTTGTTGATGAGGCTAGATGAGATAAAGTCAATGATAAGATGAGAGAAATGATAGCAATTGCCACATGAATAAACTGTCAAAAAGGCAACAAAATTCTTTCAAATGAATAGATGGATTAGGTCAATTTGCTCTGACTTTTCAATGGATGAAATTGACCATCTAGTGGCTGCAAAATTCTTTCTAATAGACCAGTGGATGAGATTAGCCAATCCTGTCTATTTTAATGAACAAAACTAGTCATCCAATGGTTGCACATGGGTCAGGTAACCCATCTTTTCTATTTTGTTAAACAAAACTAATCATACAATAGCTACAAATGACTTTCTAATAGACAGATCATCATATTTGCACAACATATCTATTTTAATGGACAAAACTGATCACCTATGGTTGCATAAGATATTCTAACTAATAAATTGGTCAGATTAGCCAATCTGTCTATTTCAATGGAAGAAATTTATCTTCCAATGGCTCTAAAAGCCACGTTAATGGATAGATAGACAAGTCAGATTGAGTCATCTATCAAATGGGACAGACTTACAATTCTAATGGCTTTGAAAGCTACAAATATTAATGAGTGGACTAGAATCGATTGTTTCATTTATATACTAGAAGAAAGCTACAATCCAATTGCCCTTAGGTAGTGTTCGAAATAGGGAATAAGAGGGATATCTCATGAATATCCCCTCTTATTCCCAAAAGCCATAACTATAAAGGATAGCTGGGAATAAAGTTAACCAGAGGGATAATCCATGGTTAACCATGGGTTATCCCCTCAATTTATTCCCTAGAAAATGCAGAAATAGCTGGTTATCTCTCCAAATAAAAGTAAAAAAAAGTTATCCTATGGATTTACCTTTTTGCATTTTGATATGATGAATGGGATAGCCAAGGGATATCCCTAGGGAAAGCCAGGGGATAAACTCTATCCCGTACACTTATCCATGGATAATATTTTTCTATCAAACACTACCTTAATGTCACACCTATTGATAAATGGGTGGGATTGGACTGTTTCATCCAATGGAAGAAATTTGCAATCGTATGGCTCTAGGGGCCACATTGGTTCATAAATGGACGGGATTAACTCATTGGCCCAACTTTTTTACTTTTAATGGCAGCTACAAATAATCCCACTTTTAACCTTAGTAGCAGGGTTGTTTCACCAAGAATAAAAAAAACCTACTTTGGAAGCTTCTTTGAGCTTGAACCTGCAACCACTTTCTAAGCAGTACTTTATTTTTAAGTGTTACTAAAATACCATATCCGCTACCACACCCACTCCCAATTTTGGCAACTAAGATCATAGCATAACAGATTGAATTTCATCTACCATCTTCTATTGACAATGCATCCGAAAAGGAACCATTGAGTGGCAATAAAAGGCTACACTTACAGTCTAATGGTTTTGCTTGGATCAAGACCTAAAAAAGGCATTATTATAGTTTTTTCTAGATTTATTTTAGTTAAGAAAGCCTTTTAACTATTTGAGCAATCACTCTGTCCATATATTCTAGGAAATAATTGATTTTTTGTCGAAGGCATCATAAGGGTCCTTTCTTTTGACCAAATGTCCAAAAAAGAATAAACTGAAAATTAAGCAGTTGTCAAATGGTTATACTTGGATTTCCTATAAAACCTCTAAATAAAATACTCAAGAAGTTAGCGCCATTTGAAGGTTATATAGACTTTATTAAATGATATTATTGGTGTCATAATTAGACAAAAGGCTCGACCACCTTGCAAGGTTTTATGGGCTCTGTCAATAGTGTTAAAGGCTATGTTTGATAGCTTTTTAGCTATCCCTGGTAAATGTACATAATAGCATTTATCCAGGGGATAGCTGAGGGGATAAGCACCTTTTTAAAATTACCACTCTGCCATCAAGGGATAACTTTAGTTATTCCTGGGTTCCCTAGGGAATAAGTTCAGGGGATAACCGATGGTTAAACATGGGTTATCCCCTCTGGTTAAACTTTTTCAGCACTATCCCTTGTAGCTATAGCATTTGGGGATAAGGGGGGATATCTAGGGAATATCCTCCCTTATCCATCATATCAAATACAGCCTAAGTGCCTCTAACTGTGGATTATGCTTCTCTCTATAATTAAGTCAGAAGTTAATTGATTTAATTCAATCTTATAGACTTCTTAACGTAAACAAATGAAGCCTATCAATTTTCATTTAAAGACAGAGGGTGTAGTCTCACCTCCTGGAATGGTGAACTTTAAAATCATAAGAATTTCAAGAGCAGATGAACTTTGAAGAATCAAAGCATAAAAATTTTATGAGAAAATGAATAAACATCATAGAGAACCTTGATTTCCTATGATTTACATGAAAGTATGAACATGGTAATCCCAATCTAACTATTGAAAATAATAGAATCTATAAGAAAAATATTCTAAAACTTGCATATTGAAAAGGAGTTTCATTCATGAAATAATGATTAACTATTATTATGACAATATAAATAAGATCTTTAAAAATCAAAAGAAATTTCATCATCAGTTATGGTAATATAACTAACAAGAATATCATTATTTGAAAGATATTCATCTATGATAGTCTAAAACTACCAAAAAAAACTTCAAATCTTAAACTTCAAGTCAAAAGCATCATCATAAAACTCTTGAAATAAGAGAATTTCATGTTATTGAAGTACATAATTTACAATATAAACTTGATACTCCAAAATGCCAACAAAATTTCTGATATGAAAACTCTAAGATAAAAAGAATATCGCAATACTACTTTTGAAAATTTTAAATTAAAAACATCATTGCTTCTCCATGCTCTCAGATAAATAAAGAATTTTATCTGACTTGAAGAATATCATTTTTGTACACTGGAAACTGAGTATCATCCAATAAACTTGAATTTAGAATTTTATATTCAATAAAATTATAAAATCTAAGCTAAGAAATGAGTTTCATTTTGGTGCATTCAAAATAACAGAGCTTAGAAAAATTTAAATTTTAAAATATAATCAAAGGTAGGCAGGCTAATGGAGTTTCATTAATGGGACTTTAGTATATAAATGCCACTTGGATGCCTTCGAAGAGTAGATCTATATTCTTGAGGCTCTAATACATATCATCATTCTTAAGACACCAAAAGTAACATCAAGATATGCATATGTCTCATTTTGTCAAACATGAAAGGCATATTAGTTCTATGTTCTAAGCTTGAAATACCATAATGATATGTCCAATGTCAAAAATATGGTTTTCAGAAACTTTAAATTTGGATTATTAAATTCAATTTTCTATAATGATAAAGTTTCAATTTTAAGCATTACTTAAAAGAACATTGTATTAATACTTGAAGAATTCTCTACGGAATTTTGAATTCAAAACCTCAAATATTGTATTCAAAATTAGATAAAACTTCAATTGCAAAAGTAAAGCATTGATGCCACGATGCATCATATTAGAAATTTTGATAGCAAACAAAATCTACACTCTTATAAAACTTTGATATCAAAATTGACTCTTCAATATTTAGTAGCATCCCAATAAAAAACTTTTAACCCAAATTTAACATAATGATTGTCTTATAATATAAAAGAACTTTACGATAGAGACTTGATGTCAAATTGCTAATTTTGATATCATAGATGTAAAAATATCTTTTTAATATCTTCAAGTTAGAAGCTTCATCTACCAGAATTTATCGTTAAAGCATCAACATTTAATGAAACTCCAAAAGTAACTTAAAGATATATTTGAAATATTAAACCTTGATATTCTAAATTTTTTGAAATTTAGATAAAAAATTTTAACTCAATGAATGCCATATAACATTCATAAACTCATTTTACGAAAATATATCATAAAACTGGCATTTATAAAGATATGTCCATTTTTTTTTTTTTTTTGGTTACAAACGGGCGATCATATAATTCTAGAATGAGTCAGCCCAGATACATCAGAAATTAAGATCTGCTGTAGAATAATAGGACATGGGTCGCCTGGCTTCCAATTCCATGGACCCGCATGTTGAGCAGCAAAGGATGCCACCCAGTCCGCCGCCGAGTTGGCCTCACGATAAGTGTGGCGGATCTGGGCAGAATCAAGCTCCCGCAGCATAGACCAGCAGTCCCTCAGGATCGGATTTGAGGAACCATCTATATAGCTCTCATCTAATAACCAAGAAATAACAGTCATAGAATCTCCCTCAATCATGATCTTAGGAGCATGGAGGATCCTAACAGCACATGAGAGCCCTGCCCAAGCAGCACCAAGCTCCGACAAAGGAACAGTAGAGTCCAGGGTTCCAAAGCCTCCCGCTGCCAATAGATTACCCATCGGACCCCAAATGATGAAAGCAGATCCAGCAGCTCTATCCCGGACACTCCCATCAAAGTTAATTTTGATATACCCTAGAGGGGGGGCTCCCAAGAGACAAAAACCGTGCGACGGTTCGCTGTCGGAGCAGCAGGGGATCCCCAAAGGCCAGAGGAGTCAAAAATAACATCATGAAAGGCACGGGCACATTCCGAAGTCAAAGATCTAATCTGCCTCACAATCCTGTGAAAGGAGAATCTATCGTCGGAGAATATGATCTGATTCCTCGACAGCCATATATAATAAGCAGTAACAGACCAAAGACCACGCTTGCTCATAGGACCGCTCCGGATATCCTGAAGGAAAAGAGAACGCGAAAAATCCATTACCTCCATATCCCTAGGATAGCCCATAAGAGTCCAGATCCTTCTCGCTCTGGAGCAACAAAATATAGCATGGTCCACAGATTCATCCACCTGCCTACATAGAGGACAGCTCGGCTGAATAGGCAGACCCCTTCGAGAAAGAAGGAGGCAAGTAGGAAGACAGTCCCAAAGAATCTTCCATATGAATAACTGAACCCTGGGGAGAACAGGAAGCTTCCAAATCCAAGCTGCATTCTCCGTGTGCTGAGCCTGCGGCCTGTATATGTCCATAAGATCCCTAATGGGAGCCTTGGGGAGACAAGAACGCTGCCAAATCCTGGAATCAACAGAGGAATCAGGTAAAAGAGGCATCGAGAGAATCCAACGAGAAAGCTCCTCCCCAAAAAACTGGGTCACCGAGGGAGTGTGCCAAGAGCGGGGATTTAAGGAGATAAGATCCTGAACCCTGAGCTTAGGGAGAATATCCATGTTGATAAAGGAGGGCCATCGCATAAGGGGGAGCTCAGAAATCCAGGTATCATTGACAGCATCAATAGACCAGCCATCACCAATTATCCAAGAGGTATTGTGCATAATGGGCTGACTATGTCTACAAATCTCCTTCCAATAGGAAGAGGAACCACGGGGCGGAGTAATAATCGAACCAGAAGCCCAGTCACCGTATCTCGCATGCATCACAGAACTCCATAAACTATGAGGCTCCAAAAGGAAACGCGAGGCTTGTTTGGCAAGAAGAGCTTCTCTTCTAACAATCAAGGATTGAATCCCCAGACCACCTTCATTAATAGGCATGCAGATCCTGTCCCAAGCAACTAGATGCATACCATGTCCCTCCTACGTAGAAGTCCAAAGAAAATCTCTGAAACATCTCTCAATCCTCCTCAGACAAGTGATCGGCAGAATTTGAAGGAGATACATGAATGATAGTGATCCTAGCCATCATAGATAGACTAGTCATCTGCCACCCCTCAATACGCTGGCGGACCCTTCGCTCGATATCTGCAAAGTCAGAACAGTGAGCCCGTCTGCCAGTAATAGGGATCCCCAGATACTTGAAGAGATCCGATAAGTGATACCTGATAACTCCATAATGGCCTCCCTAATAGATCTAGGGGTCTTGGCGCTGAAGCAGATAGAAGACTTGAGAAAATTTATCCTCTGGCCCGACGCCTGACAGTACCGCTGCAGAATGGAATGAAAAGAAGCAGCATTGTCAATAGAAGCCTGCCCCAGAAGAATACAGTCATCAGCAAAAAGAAGATGAGAAATCAGAGGGCCCTCTCTCCCAGCCATGAAAGGAACAATCCAGTTCTCCTGCTGAGCAAGATGAAAGGCACGAGAAAGATCGTCAGCGGCAAGAATAAATAACAAGGGGGATAAAGGACATCCCTGCCTCAAACCCACGGAAGAGTGGAAAATTCAGTAGGGCTCCCATTGATGAGCAAGGAAAAGGAAGGCCTCAGAATACATGCCATAATCCATTCAATAAAAAGATCATCAAAACCGAACTCCTGGAGGGTACATTTCAGGAAGGCCCAGCTCATTCTGTCATAAGCTCTCTCCATATCCAGCTTCACCGCCAAGAGACTACAGGAGCTCTTTGAAGATCATGCATGAACTCCTGAGCAATGAGGACGTTGTCTGATATAGAACGCCCTTTAATAAAAGCCCCCTGCTCTATAGAAATAAGACGGGGGATCACAAGCCGAAGACGGCCAACCAGGAGGCGAGCACAAACTTTATACAGAGTAGTACAAAGGCTAATAGGTCTGAAGTGCTGCGGAAGAGAGGCGTCTGACTGCTTGGGAACCAACGTAATAAGAGTCCGGTTCCATTCCAAGGGAATGATGGAAGACAATTTGAATGGCCTGAATAACCTCTTGTCCAATGATGTCCCAATAGTGACGATAAAATAGAGGAGGAAATCCATCAGGCCCAGGAGCCTTGTCCGGACCGAGCTCCCAAATTTCTTCAGCAGTGACAGGTCTGCAAAGCTTTTCATTATCCTGTGTGGATACCCTTCTGGACTCAGGAACCCTGACCACCGGATCCCCATCAGCAGAGGAATCAGCCCATCTGGATTGAAAGAACTGGAGAAGCATAATAGATAGGAAATCCTCCTGACCATGCCCCTCTATGTCAACTAGTCTCCGAATCCTGTTCATGGCCCGACGCTTTAAGGTAGCCTGATGAAAGAATCTGGTATTACGATCCCCCTCACAGATCCACTGCGCCCTAGACCTCTGTTTCCAGTACATCTCCTGTTGGCAAAGCAGAGAATGGTGACGAGCCAGCAGTTCTCGCAGAGAGAAAAGATCCGAATCCAAAAGAGATCCATCCAAATCCTCCTTACCCTGAAGAACAGTAATATCAGCTTCCACCAGATCAATCTGTCTATCCAAGTTTCCCACATCAAGCCTATTCCATTTGGAAAGACGTCGTCTGGCCAGCATAAGACGACGAGAGACGGTAAATAGCATTGCCCCTAATCGGAAGATGCCAAATTTGAGCAATAATGGATCGAGCCCCCGAATGGACTGTCCAAAATGCTCAAATCTAAACTGTCTAGGCTGGTGCACATCAGCCTCAGTAGAGATCAAAATAGGGCAGTGATCCGAAGCAATCCTGGGCAAGTGGGAGAAACCGCAGGATGCATATGAAGCCATTGGGCCGTAGCCAAAGCTCTATCGAGTCTCTCCCAAACACGAGCTGAGCCCTGACGGTTATTACACCAAGTAAACTGGGTTCCAGAATACCCCAAATCCATCAGATTAGAAGACCGAATAAAGGAATTGAATTCATTAATATCAGCTGAGGCCGAAACCCGTCTGCCCCCATGCTTTTCCTTTGCCTCAGTGATACAGTTAAAATCTCCCGCAACAATGGCAGGGATCAAGGAGGGACATAAGCTCAGCCCAAAGGATTCGTCTCTCTCTATAATCCGTACTGGCATAAACCGTCAAAAGCAGCCAGGGGTCAGAGGACCCCATAGAGATAAGAAGACCAATCTGCTGGTTGCATTGATGAAAAGCCTTCATGCCATATGGCCAATAAACCACCCGACAACCCTTCAGCCTCCACCGCATACAAAGACCAAGATCGGAAAATCTGTCTCCGAAGAGAGTATCCCCGACAATCTGGTTTCTATATCAAACTTATATAATTGCAGTCTATTGAAAGAGGATTTTCGAGCTCCTCGAGTATTCCATATAAGAATCTTCACTAAAGTAGTTCATCATCAGAAGGAGTTCATAGGTTGATGCATTATCTCAGCAGAGCTTATAATGTCTCAGTAATCAGCTCGGATCTCTATCAGGTCATTAGACTGAATAAGAACTTACTGAATATTAAACAGTATGAAACCGGCACTGTGATTTCATATCTCAAGCTTCATATTATGGTGGAACTATTGAATTGCTTTATGCCATATGGAGTACATGATCAGTCATTCTTCGATTTCTAGATGGAATATGAAGGAGCTTCATCTAGCGATAATCCATTTTCTAATCGATCATTAGAGTGGAGCTCAAAATTTTCTTGGCATATTAAATGAATTGATGAGGACGGAACAAACAGGACATATTTACCCTGAAATCTTGAAAATAAACTTGTGATTCCGGATAATTCCATACTTCAAGACGATACCCATTAAACTTCTGCTCACTCCATCAATAGATTTTCATTTCTGGATCTGAAACTGGGTGAATATGCACAAATTGCTTAACAAAATTTTTATAATCTAAAAAGAGCTAATTGACGGTAGGAGTCTTGATTCTAGTGACAATCATGAATCTAATCAAATAATAAAATCTTATAATATGTGTGATTTTAAATACATCATTCTTTATTCTATCATAAAATCATATGTCTATCCATCCTGACAAACAAAATTCTGAACCCACACTAAGTTAATTAAAATTCAAGACATATTTGTTGAAGCATATATAAGTTTCACTTTAAGTTAATCTTACTCAAATAATAAGAATATCATATGCAAAAAAAAAGGAAAAGCCTTATAAGACTATCAAATGCTTGTTAAGTGTATGCTCACAATATTGTCTTATAAAAATAAAAAAAATTAGTCTAAAATTTATCCATATATGATCCTTGTACATAAGATGTGAATCATAGAGTTAAAGCAGGATGGATTAAGTGAAGGAGTGCTTCGGAAGTATTGTATGATCGGCGTATCCTATAAAAATTTAAAAAAATTTTATAAAACCGCTATTAGGCCAGCTATGTTATATGAATAGAGTGTTGGGCAATATTGAAACAACATGTAAATAAATTAAGTGTAACGAAATACATATGTTAAGATGGATATGCGGTAAAACTTTAAAAGATAGAATTAGAAATAAATATATAATAACAATGATAGGAGTAGTTCTAATTGAAGATAAAATGAGAGAAAAATAATTATGATGGTTTGGACATATACAACATAGACCTTTAGATGCTCCAGTTAGAAAGAGTGATCTTTTTAACAATCCATGGTAAGGATAGAGGTAGAGGTAGACCTAAACTAATATGAACAGAAATAATTAAAAAAGATATAACTATTTGTAATTTGAATATCGACTTGCCTGAATAGAGCAGAGTGGAGGAAGCAGATTCATGTAGCCGACCCTATGTAGTTGGGAAAAGGCTTAGATGAGTTGAGTTGAGTTGAGATCCTTGTACATAAGATAGTTATGTAGAAGGGTAAAGCATCATGTTATCATAGACCTTAGGAGCTAGCAATGTTTAGCTATCTAGGATGTTGTTTGTAACTTAAAGCACCCTTATTTGAATCAAAATCTTGGATAATATAAAATAGACTATAGCATAATTCATTTATATGGTGTAGTTTCAGTCAAATTCTTCGTTGAGGAATATGAGGATATTCTAGCAAAAAGGATCATACTCATTCTAATCATCATATAGATAAAGCTCATTTTCAATTATTATTAAAAATAAGGAGGGGCTAGGATTTATTAGCTAGGATGCCTTGAAAAACTTGTGCTTGATGCCAGAAAGGAATACATGATCACTTCAATATTTTCAAGTTTCTGGATATAAATTCCACTACGATAAAAATAATTTCCCAAATATTTTTGGGATCAAAATCAAAGGACTTTATCTCCAAAGGATGCTTCAACCAAAAAAACATATATCTTGTACCTGAACATCTTGAATCATCTCTTCCTTTTTTTAGTAAGTAAAGAATTTTACCAATTGGTGGGAAAAGAGCAGCTGTACGTTATTGTCTGCCATAGGTTCTTTTCCTTCCTCTCCTTTGTTCATGATTTTTAAGTAGTAATCAAATCATAAAATATCTATTAATATTCCATGATTCTTTTTACCTTTTTTGTTTTCACGTAGTCTCAAAATAGAAATAGAAATTAAATGTTACTAAATATTCAAATATTAATTAAATCGTACAATATTTTATTAAACAACTAGGCCAGCCAATTTGAAATTTTGAGCAGGCCTTGCCCAACGATTAACTTTCACTTGATCCAAAAATTATAAAATTTGGTTTGGTCACACTTATATGCTAAGAGAAATTTTACCAACTAGATTGAATCCATCTTCAAGAATCCTAGTTATTTATGGTAATTTCCAAACAAGATAAAGTTATTCTCTCTTTTTATATCATTTAATTTCATTCCATCATCTACAAAAACCCAAATATGAATGGAATTTAATCTAGTAGCTCTGGCTAGTATGCACAATACATCATTAATCAAACTAATTATTTGCAAAATCACAAATGAAATTTAAAATCAATTTGCGAAGAAAGTAACATTTGAAAATTACCTTTTAAAAATGAGGAAATGAAATATAAAAAAGATTAGAAGATTTTAGAGAATTATTTATTTCTCAGTTTAGTGGTCATTAATATCCTAAGGGACTACAAATAACGTCTCTTCTGAGGTCTATAACAAGGTCAAAAGAAAAAAAAAGTAGAGAATAACCTAATTTGTTAAAATTACTTTCTTTCTTGCTAGTAGGCAAGTATCATTCACATCTATTTTATTTTCCATTCTAATTTATAATTCATCCTTATTTCAGTCACCTCTAGATCGGTGAAAACCACTACAAAACTGTTAATTTGTTTCATTAAAACAAGAATAGGAAGTAGAGATTTTTTTAAGCAATTAAGAATATCTCCCTGATAAATAGGACAAAAATATAGTAATATTAAAAGTTGAGTGCAGTTGTCAGTACAAAATAGACCTATTAAAAGTTGAATGTGGTTGTGAGTATGAAATAGACCAAATCATTCTTTTAATCCTTATATATTTGTCGTCCAAGAATAAGATATCAGATAGACAGCTTTTAAACCCTAAAATGGGATCCAAAGACACCGTCAATGTTAGAAGAATAAAGGATAGACTCAAATGGTTAGTCCCCAATGGTAAAATAATTGTTGTTTGGACTTGTAATATTTGGTTAGGCCTAAGTTGTTATATCTAAAAATATGCAATGGAGTCTAGAGCATGAGCTACTTGTTAGCAATCAAGTAAAAGTTAATTAACTTTCAGACCAAACAACGTCAAAATGATCATCATAAGAAATATAAATCATTAATATGCTCATTTCCATGCTTTTGAACTAACATCACGGTAAAATTCTAATCCATCTATCCTAGATTTCTCTTAGCATATAAGTGTGACCAAACCAAATTTTATAATTTTTGGATCAAGTGAAAGTTAATCGTTGGGCAAGGCCTGCTCAAAATTTCAAATTGGCTGGCCTAGTTGTTTAATAAAATATTGTACGATTTAATTAATATTTGAATATTTAGTAACATTTAATTTCTATTTCTATTTTGAGACTACGTGAAAACAAAAAAGGAATAAAAAGAATCATGGAATTATTAATAGATATTTTATGATTTGATTACTACTTAAAAAATCATGAACAAAGGAGAGGAAGGAAAAGAACCTATGGCAGACAATAACGTACAGCTGCTCTTTTCCCACCATGCTTATTCAGTTGCACATCCCTCCCTCTCCGGTCCATATATTTACCATGGTCTATATGCATTTCCTACACCATAGTCAAGAAGGAAGAGAAGATTTAGAAGAGTTTTAAACTGAAAAAAAGACAGATAAATAGACAGATAGATATACATCTACCCAAATACAAGATACAAGATGGACATTTCCAATGAAGAGCATTGAGACGATTTGTTATTTCATGAAACTTCAATACATAAATCTACAAAAAAAAAATCATATATTAAATGAGATCAATCTTGTTTCTTTTGTTTAATCATAAGTGCTGTACTTTAAGAAAATCAAATCCAAAAAACCCAATTTTCATTAAATCATAAGAGTCTTTTGTATGCTTTTGCAAAACAAACCAAAGAGAATATATTTTTATTATTCAAAACTCTGAATATGTGAAAAATCAAAATGATAATAAAATATTCAAATCAATTATAGAAATCAAATGACAAGTCTTCCGTAAAGAACAACAAAAGTTTTAAGGTTTGCCAATATATATTCATGATGAACATATATAAAATATGCATAAACTATACCATGATGGATTGTAGCTGAGGGAGAACCAGCTTTCCACACCAAAGACAAATAATAGATGAAATTAGAAAAGAGTGATGCTTATACTTTCGGCCAGAGTCATTAGGTAAGAGGATATATAAGGGGAGTTTTTTGAATACTAAAGCTGGATTAGCACGCAATGTGAAATATATAAGGGTGGGGAAGGGGATACACCTATAGAAGTGGCTTAATGGAATTAATTGCATTGGGCCCACTTTATATCTTTAAACATTCAAAGGATATCTGGCATCTAGTGGAACAAGATATTGCCTTCTATAATATCAGATACACAAAAGATACGAAGATAATGAGAACACTAATGGTGCAATTAATGCCTAGGATTCTAGGAAATTTTCAGATCATTGAACTCAAGTCTCTACGTTGAACACGTCTCCTCCCATGGAGGTTTTAGGCCCCATGTAGCTTTACTTTATGTAATAAATATTTTTTCTATCAAGTTTTAGGAAATAGAGCTTTCACTAGCAGAGATATTAACAAAAAGTTTGCTATTTGATAACCACCTCTTCAAATGTTGTAAAATTTTAGCATCTATTGGGTGATCAAACCGATAAAAGATTTTTGTAATGTGAAAGGACAATAAAAAAATATTACATAATGCTTTCTTCTTGTATGAAAATTTTTATCATAAAATATCCTTAGTTTATAAATTATTTACTTTGATATTTTAAAATCGATAAATATTAACTAAAAATCATATTATTTCTCATAAATATATGATAATGTTTATATAATATCATTATATTATGATAACATTATTATAATTATATTGTATTGTATAATCTACACTATTACATTGCAATCATCTAATATAATATAATACAACATAATGTAACATAATATCATTATTATATCATATCATAATATAATATAATATATTATATTACATAATTTATTATGGCTTTTGCTATAGTACTCTTTGATTTTTTAAATATTAAAAATATCAGTGGCTGATTGCATTTTAAACCATATAAATGTATCCTTAGTAATCGATTTTAATGGATTATGTGCATGGCTGGTCTGGAAAAAAAAATTGAACTTTATGTTTTATCTTGGCACTCTTCTCTTTCATTGGATTTTATGCTATTGTCGCCGCACCACATCATCTACTAGGGAAGGTTTTGAGGATTTTGTAAGATCCATCGATGAAAGGAGACGGGATGCGTAGATAGTTGGTAGGAAATAACTTAAGGATTTTGTAAGATCTATCAAATAGAAAGAGAGGAAGATAACCAAATAGGAAGAGGGAGATGATTGGTAGAACGAAGTTGATGGGGCAAAAAAGTAAGCAATTATAGGAACGAGAGTAATTGGTAAGGGAACGATTAGTTCAACGTGAAGGTGCATTTAAGATTTAAAAGTGTATTGCTTATTGCTACCTCTGAACAACATCCTAACAAAGATGAGACACAAGAAGGGTTTTACTTTTGCATTCTGGAATGTGGTGATGGATGATCAGTTCAATGGATCAGAAATATTAAATGACTAAAATATCCTTTACTGCTTTAAAGAGTACCACAACATAACCCTTTTATAATAGCTATAATATTATATTTTATTGTATTTATTCTATATTACCATAATAAGATAATAATATACTATAATAATATTAGTAAAGCAATTATTATAATATAATGTTTTATAGTATAATATACCAATATTGTATTATAATAATATTTCCATTAATACACAATTTTTATTAGAATTCTTTCTAGGTATACCATTATAAATATATGAAATTATATGCATACTCTTACAAAATTTATTATTTATCTATATACATTTATAAATTATTTATTTTGCTTGCATACCGTTATAAATATCTAATATTGTGTACATCCAAAAATAATACATTTGTAAGAGTATATACCCAAAAAGAAATAATTTGAAAAAGTATTCAAGTTGTAGGAAATCTCGGATGAACAATCTTAGAAGAATTTTTAGAAAAGTTTAGTGAAGAAAATCAGCATCAATAATATGAAAAAAATCAGGATCAATGATCTCTCTAAGTTTAGTGGAGAAAATCACGGTCAATAATCTTTCTAAGTTGAGTGAAGAAAATCAGGGTCAATAATTTGTCCCTAAAGTTAAGGGAATTAACTATATTTTTTTCTTATTTAGTGTAATAGAAAGTTGTATATATAGAGTAGAATGAATTGTAAATTTTTCATACAGAAATAAAAAATTCTCAAGCTTTTTATTTTTCTTTATGGTATCAGAGCCCTAGGCTTTCATACCTCTAGGATTTTTTTTTTTGCCTTCATTGTCAAGCTTCTGCCTACTTTTTCTCGGCCTTCATTGTCAACTTATTGGTGGCCTTCATCGCAGATTCAACCTCCCTCTATTCCAGCCTTAATCGTTGGTTTCTTTTTTATTCTTTTCAGCCTTCATCGCTAATTTTTTTATCCTTATCATTTCTTTATTTTCAACTATTGTTCGGTCCTTTTTCAATCATGATGGATGCTGCACATTCAATACCATCATCTCAATTATCTTCAACCATGAAGAAAATTGAGAAGCTTAAAGGCATGTTGAGAACTATTGAAAAACCAGCAACAAATAACAATCCTCATGCCGATGAATCAAGTTAAGTGTTTAGTGACGCTTTCGGGTAAGGCTCTAATCTCTCTTGGATTGAATGTTCTAGGTAATGAGTTTAGGAATGCCTCGATACTTGACTCCGGTGCTACAGACCATATGACCCATATTTCAAATAAATTTAAAACCTATGACCCTTGTCCTGCACTAAAAAGATTATTGTTGCTGATGGTTTTACAACCATAGTAGCAGGAGTAGGCGATGTCTAAATTACTCCAAAATTGGTTCTTAAAAATATTTTTCATGTCCCTCAATTATCCATAAATTGGGTTTCCATACAAAAGCTTACCAAAGATCTAAATGGTTGTGTTATATTCAGTGCTTCCTATTGTGAATTTTGAGACCAGGTTTTGGGAAGAAGGATTGGACTTGCTAAGGAGCATAATAGACTCCATTACTTAGATACATTAAGTCAACCATAATTGAATAAATCTGCTTTATCTAGCTCGTCTTTCTCTTTCAATAAAGATGCCATTTGGTTACACCATAGACGTTTAGGTCATGTGTATTTTTCAGCATTGAAACTAATGTTTTCCTCTTTGTTCAAGGGATTTGATATTCAATCTTTTCATTGTGATGTTTGTGAGTATGCGAAACACACTCGTGTACCATTTTCAATTAGTAATAAAAGATCTTTTCCTTTCTTCTTAATCCATAGTGATATTTGGAGACCATCAAGTATTCCAAACATCTTAGGATCTAAGTAGTTTGTGATGTTTATTAATGATTATACAAGAGTTTCTTGAATCTATTACTAAAAAATAATTCTAATGTGAGTCATATTTTTCTATCTTTCATGCAATGATTCAAAATCAGTTTAGTATCAAAATAAAGAACTTTCGCTCAGATAATGCTCATGCAATCTACAACATACATTATCTTGTTCACTCAACAAAATATACTAAAATCATATTAGGGAGAAGTTGTACTCACATCAGCTTATGTCATAAACAAAATTTCTTTCAGGGTCTTGGGATTTCAATGTCTATTAGAGGTCTTGTCTAAATTCTATCCTGACATACGCTCCACCTTCAATCTTACTCCTTGGATTTTTGGATGTACATCTTTTGTTCATGTTCATAGTCATAACCGAGAAAAGTTAGATCCTTGAGCTCTTAGGTGTGTCTTTGTGGGGTATTCCTCCACTCAAAAGGGTTATAAATGTTATCATCCACCCACTAGAAAACTATGTCTCAGCCGATGTTACATTTGTTGAAAATAAGCCCTATTTTTTCACTCCTTATCTTCAGAGGGAGTTACCTATACTTGAAGATAAGGAGTCAAATTTTTCATCACTAGAGATATCCCCCATCTGAGTCGTCCAAATCTAAATATCGAGAGTCAATTCCACAGTCTGAGTTGAAAGAAAAAAGGAAAGAAGATGATAAAATCTTTGACTCGTTCTGGTTTGATCAAGTATATGCAAGGAAAAGAGATTCCATCATGACTACAAGACAAAAATAACCTTCTAAACTAAACTTTGAAAATGAAGTAACAATAAGTGAATCAAACCTAGATTACACCAAAAATAGATTATCCTCCTTCCAATCCTGAACTACATTATACTGAGCCACCTAACCTTGATTAGGATCTACCTATTACTGATCCTGAACCAACTTGTCCCGAGCTTCCTAACCTTGATCAGGATTTACCTATTGCCGTGAGAAAAGGAACCCAAGAATGCACCAAAAGACCTCTATACCCATTATCTCACTTTGTATCTTTTGAGACGTTTTTCCCAAATCAACGTAGTTTTCTTTCAACTTTAAACACAGTTTCTATTCCTAACTCATTGTCTGAAGCATTATCAAAGAAAGAATAAAGACTTACTATGGAGGCAGAAATGGATGCATTACAGAAGAATGGGACTTAAGAATTAGTTGATTTACCTAAGAATAAGAAAGCAGTGGGCTATGAGTATTTGCAGTAAAATTTAAGGCAGATGGGTCTCTAGAATGCTACAAGGCAAGGCTGGTTACAAAAGGATATACTCAGACATATGGAGTAAACTATCAAAAAATGTTTGCTCTAGTTGCAAAGATATATACAATGAGAATTTTGTTATCCTTGGATGTTAACTTTGATTAAGAATTACAGCAATATGATGTGAAAAATGCCTTTCTTCATGGAGAATTAGAAGAGGAGATCTATGTGAATATTCTACTAGGGTTCAATAGGATTGATAAAAATAAAGTTTATCGATTAAAAAAGGTATTTTATGGGTTGAAACAATCCCCATGTGCTTGGTTTGGACGGTTTGCCAAGGTGGTGATTACAAACAAAGTCAAGGAGATCACACGCTTTTCATCAAACATTCAGCTTCAGGGAAAGTCACTATATTAATTGTGTACATAGCTGACATTATAGCGACAAAAAATGATGAAGTGGAGAAGGAAGCTTTAAAGCAGTGTCTAGCTAAGAAGTTTGAGATAAAAGATTTAAAAAAATTAAAATATTTCCTAAGAATTGAAGTGGCTCGATCAAGACAAGAAATTTTTATTTCTTAATAAAAGTATGTTACGGACCTACTCAAGAAAATAGGTATGATCGCTAGCAAACCAGTTGAAACTCTTATTGAACAGAATCAAAAATTAAGCGAGACCCTTGAAGATAAGGCAGTGGATAGAGAAATGTATCAAAGGCTTATCGAAAAACTCATCTATCTTGGGCATATTAAGCCAAACATAACCCATTCGGTCAGTATTATCAGTCAGTTAATGCATGATCCTAGAGAAGTTCACCTACAGGCAGTCTACCGAGTTCTTCATTACTTAAAGGCACATCTAGAAAAGAAAATTCTATTCAAAAAAGGATCTATAATTGATCTACCAGTTTACACAGATGTTGACTTCGCAAGATCTCCAGTCGATAGGCGCTCAACGTCAGGCTATTATACCTTTCTTAGAGTAAACTTAGTATCTTGAAGAAGCAAAAAACATAATGTAGTAGGAAGGTCAAGTACAAAAGCCGAGTTCAGAGCTATGGTAGCAGAAGTATGTGAATTACTGTGGGTCAATTATTTTAAAGGACATGAAGATTCAATGGAGCAAACCTATTAGACTATACTGTGATAATAAATCAGCTATAAGTATAGCTCATAACCCAATGCAACATGATCGGACAAAACACATAGAGATAGACACTTCATTAAAGAGAAGTTAGATAATGGATTAATTTGTACTCTGTATGTACCTACAGGACTTCAACTGGCAGATATGATGATAAAAGGGTTGTGGAACAATATATTTCATGAGAATATTAGCAAGCTGAGAATGAAAGACCTATATTCACTAGCTTGAGGGGAAGTGTAGAAAATCTCGAATGAGTAATTTTAGAAAGATTTTTAAGAAAGTTTAGTGAAAAAAATTAGAATCAATAATATGAAGAAAATCAGGATCAATAATCTCTCCAAGTTTAGTGAAGAAAATCGGGGTCAATAATCTTTTCAAGTTTAGTGGAGGAAATCAGAATCAATAATTTGTCCCTAAAGTTAAGAGAATTAGTTGTAATTTTTTTTTATTTAGTGTAATAGAAAGTTGTATATATAGAGTAGAATAAATTATAAATTTTTTATACAAAACTAATAAAATTCTTAAGCATTTTTTTTCTTCACAAGTAAATAAGAAATTTAAGAGCATATGTTCATAATTTTAGTTATTTATAAGAATATATACACAAAGTCCTTTTTATAATATTTTTTACTATATTAATATAATAATACATAATTATTATGTCATATCACATTATAGTTGTCATAGTATTACATTATTATAATAATTTATAATAACATGATCATAGTAATATTTTAATATAATAAAGTCATATTAATATTAAATAGGATTATTTTGGTTATTAAACTCGTGACCTTTGAGTCTCTATAGAATTTTTATTAAAGTGGAAATAGCTTTCAAATGTGCCTCAAATAAAGTTCTAAATTGAGACTCTTTCTTAGAATTTTTTTTTTTGACTTTTTGATTAGCTATAAACCTATCAGGCCTTAACCTAATGTAGATATAGAATGCAACAATCCACCACATACCCTATAGCATGCAAGCCATCTATCACAATATATTAACATTTAATTCAAGTAATAAAAATTGAATTACTATTCACTAAATCAATAATGCTAGCAAAATAGTGATAATCACATACTCCAATATCATTAAAATTGATAAACATTTATAGACTATCAACATAGTCAAAAACTATAACTAATAAGATAACTAAATAATGTGGCAAGTGATTGCTTGCCCATATTTCCATTTTATTTCTCTATGTTAGAAAAAATAATAAGAGTTTTATGAACTTTCACCCAGTAATAGTAAGGATAAATTAGTGAACCAAGCAAGTAAAGATTCATAATACTTTTATAAAATAACACATATCATTAATTTTAAAAAAATGATAACGTACAGTTCGCAACTTCCCATATCAATAATATACATACTAATACTTATAAATTTTGAAATATTTTCAAACTAACTTTCTACATAATATAATAATATCATTATTTCAAATTTTAATGTCATCATTTATTAGAGTTTTCATGTCATCTTTAACTAAGATTTTTATGTAATCAGTTTTCAAATACTCTATGGTCACAAACTACGATCACATTTATACTTATGATAGAGCCAAAAAATTATATTTAATCTTGTGGGTGCGGGTTTCTACTTTCATATATCTTCTATGGAGGTGGATCCTGATATTAGTTATTAGTCATTATATAATGGACCGAGAGTTTCATATTTTCAGTCTTATCATCAATAATCTATATTCATTAATATTTTCTTATTTATATAATCAAATAATTTTTATTTTTTATTTTAATAAAATTCTCATAATAACAATAATTCTTGACATTCATAGTCTACTCACTTGATTTAGTATTTGCAATAAATAGCTATACAAAAATAATTGTAGTAAGCATTAAGACATTGATTATACAAAATAATAAAATAATATTTAACCAGTAATTCATAAATTCTTAAATAGATATTTATAATTAAGAAATTTATAAAATCTTTTAATTTATAATTAGCCTACTTGATTTAGATTTGTAATGAACATACTATGCAAAATTTAAAATTTTAATAATATTTTAAAAATAATTACAAAATTAATTATTTCAAAATAATAAAATATACGAAAGTTTAGCAATTACTTTAATTCAAATAATCATTCATTAATTATAAAATAAATTTTTAGTAATCACGCAACATTATAAAATTCTTAATTATGGTCAAGTTACTAAAGTTTGTAATCCTTTTAGCAATCATAAAGAATTTATAAAATACTCTAATTTATTATTAGTTACTTCTTCAAATAAAATTGGAAAGAATAAATAAAATTGATGAAATCTAATCCTCACACTATAGGCTCCTTTAATCTTTCTAATCCTTCCATCTTCACATTCTTCATCTTCATGAACTATTAATTTGATATCAAAAGACCTTAATTGAGCCCTATTTATATATAAAAAAAATTCTAGAGCAAATAGGTTCCCTACTTTTCTTAAGATATTAATCTTCTAAAACTAATAAATTTTCTTGTTTTTGAAGGATACTCATTTTTAAGAAAAATAAAGAGATAAATATCCATTAAATATTCAAAAATAGATTCTTCACTAAAAACTAACTTCTAGCTCATCTAACATAATTTTAAAATATAAAAATTTGGTTAAAAACATTTAAAATCATCCTTAATCATCAACAATATTTTAGTAATTTATCAAAAAATTATTAACAATGATACATTCATAAAATTACTTCTAACTTCCTCAATTGACCTTCGATTTGAGTGATTCAAGATGTATTAGTAGCTAACTCAATACTAAATATTTAATAAAAAATTCTAACTATATTAATTTTTATAAATTTTTTATTTCGATCCAGTCAAATTGTATCTTAATCTAAAGTGAGTTGGTAATATTGTAATACAATGCAATCATATTAATATTAAATGTGATTGTTTTGGTTTATAAACACATGACCTTTGAGTCACTAAAGAATTTTTATTAAAGTGGAAATAACTTTCCAATGTGCCTCAAATAAAGTTCTAAATTGAGACTCTTCCTCAGTAAACTTTTTTTTGACATTTTGATTAGCTATAAACCTATTTTAAAATTTTTACCATATATCTTGAAATCTTCCAAAGGAACTTTTGACCTTCCTAGAAGTACTTTTTCACTTTTCAAAGACAATGTCAAATATACAAAATATTAGTTATCTTATTTAATGAAGAATTTCATGTAGCTAACCCCATGTTGTTGGGAAAAGGCTTAGATGAGTTGAGTTGAGTTATTTAATGAAGAAGAATAATCAAAACACCATATGGTACTCTTAATATAGAGAGATGTTAGCTTTATTCACATACATATGCTTTAGTTATATAATATGGCGCAAAAACATTAATCCAAGTATACTCTGGAGAAGTAATAAAGCCTGATTGCATTGTTTTTATTATAGCCATTCATTCTTAGAAAGATAGCATTATTGGAAACTATCTTGATCAGCATGCCATTACATTTTTGGAAGATTAGTGTTCACATACAAATGCTTTAGTTATATAATATGGCGCAAAAACATTAATCCAAGTATGGTATTCTTTAAGATGTAATAAGGCCTGATTGCGTCGTTTTTATTATAGCCATTCATTCTTAGAAAGAGATCATTATTGGAAACTATCTTGATCACATTCCTAGCATGCCATTTTATTGTTGGAAGATTAGTGTTCACATACAAATGCTTTAGTTATATAATATGGCACAAAAACATTAATCCAAGTATGGTACTCTTGAGAAGTAATAAAGCCTGATTGCATCGTTTTTGTTGTAGCCATTCATTCTTAGAAAGATAGCATTATTGGAAACTATCTTGATCACATTCCTAGCATGCCATTACATTATTAGAAGATTTAGTCTGATTTGCAACAAATTTGATCACCTTTCTTTTCATGGCCATGGGCCCAAGGTTACTTTCCTACATTGCCAAATTTCTTCATTCTTATTGGAAGGAGTCTCCATTGCGGGACTCTCGTCTTGCTGCGCCCCCTCTCCCGATCCATCTCCCTCGGTCACGGTCACCTGTGTCTCCTCTGCAAGCTCTGCCGAAACCTCTATCCAACTTTCTTCTTGAACCGCTGCGGGCGACCTAACGTCGCCATCCCCAGACTCTCCCATAGGAGGCCCCAAAGCAGGGAGCTCGCCCCGAACCTCACCGACTGCGGCCGCTCCCTCTTGCTCTCCTACCGAGGTCGGGAGTAAACCCGCGGTCGGAGAGAGCCCCCCAGAAACAACGACTTCCGCCGAATCCGTCGTCGGCTCGTCTTTCAAAGGGGATGCAGCCCAATGAGCCAATGGAATCTCGTCCGAGCTATCTGATAGTTCCACCACAGGGGGACAAGGGATCTCAACTGTCCTCCTCAAATCCTCCCTCGCTTCCGACGCTCCCGCCGTGATCACTCCGATATCCGGCGAGCATCTTCCAGAAGTATGAGCCCTCTTCTCGGGCCTACTTCTCTCCGCGCCACTGCTCTCCCATGGGTGCTTGCCCTTCTTCCATCAGTAGAACTGTAGCACAAATTTTTAGTATGTCTGTCTTGACTACGGGGAATGGTTTATTCTAACTATTTGTGCTAGTACACTTTGTGCGTATTGAACAGGACCCAGTTGAGTTAATTATTTTATACTGACTTTATAAAATAATTTAAACCTCATGAATATTATGATTACTTATGCTCTTAATCCGAATTCTATTTCTAGACACGTGTATGTAGTGATTATTGCTTTGATTACATATAGAGTGAGATTCTATATGAGTCAATAAACTCAGTGGGTTGGGCAATAACATTATATATATGGTGAATATTAATAGTTGAAGGAAACCACGTCCTGATAAATTAGATTGATGATATCCCCTTGAGGAAGCTTATAAGTTTTGATTGTATCAAATCTTGCAAGTGGATTTTGAATCCGATACATCAAATAAGTTAAGTGGATAGGTCTCAAGGATAATAAAAGCCAATTAAATTATATTGTCAGTAATTAAATTTAATTGATGGATATCTGTAATCTTAACGTGGGGAGATAATAAGTATTTAATATTAAAGGCTCGAAAATATAAATTCGAATATGATTAGGAGTACAATTATAATTCTTTAGTGGAATGAATTGTAATTTACGTAATTGAATCCTAACCGGGATAGGATTGGAAGATTTAATTACGTGGGAAGTCCTTTTCATATTTGCCTATTGGTCCCTGTTGTAGCCCTATAAATACCCTCTCAGTTGGTTGCTAGGGTGAACGTTTTTTTTTTAGAAAGAAAAACAAGAAACCCTAGGACGGCCAAGAGATTTCACTATCTTGTGAGAGAAAGAAGGTATTTCCGGGAATACGGCGGAAGGCTAAAGGTTGAGGTCGAGCAATCGAATCAAAGTGATCCAAAGTTCAAATCTGAAGGTATGATCTTGTACTCATACATTAGAATGATAAAAGTTTTTTTTTTTTGTATTACTCATATACGCTATAGCCGTGATCTTGGGGGTATTCCGAATTCCCCAACCAAGTGACATCCAATCTTTTGCATTTCTAGTTATAAAATTTCTTAAAAATTTATGTAAATTAGCACTTATATTCTCACTTTCAAGTTTCATCCACTGCGTTGCTCATCTTCTGTCATCAAAGAAAACAAAAGTTTAATTTTTCTCTAAGAAAGATGCATTGGAAAATGGAAGTACCTATAATACGCGTTTGGAGAACGAAGTTTGGTGGAGTTGATCCTCAGTGCAGAGGATTAGGCCCGGGATATGGCCACCAAATTCAATGAAGCCCGTGGAGAACTACAAAAGCCACTGTAATGGGTAGAGCCGATCTATTCAACTCATTGAGGACAAAAAATAAAAAAAATCTGCCTTTCATAAAACTAAAGACAGAGGTGAAGATTATTTTATTAACTTTATTCTTAAATGCTATAATAAATTATATATATATATATATATATATATATATATATATATATTTATTTATTTATTTATGCAAATTCATATGTGTTATAAAAAAAAAAGTATATTTGAATAAAGATAGAAGAATGATAGAGCAGAAATAAAAATTTATTATTCTTTATTCAAGAGATAAAAATAAAATATTTTATTTTTGATGGCAAGTGAGCTTCATTTTTATTTCTAAAAGGACGTCAGTTAAGCCTTCTCACCTCACATCTTTTTTAACGAAAATGAAAATAAATATATCCTGCCTCACCACCATTTTCATTCTACCAGTTCTATAATTAAATATATATATACTTTTATACTTATAAAATCATTTAAAAAATTCATATACGAGAAGACTGAAACAGAAAGGATGGAATTAAGATGGTATAGGACAAAAATTTATGATTCTCTACGAGACAGAAGAACGTGATGAAAAAAATTCTACTTAAGAGATAGGTGTCATAACCATTCCTTAAAAATGGGTTAACTACCTCCTCACCTCAGCTTCTAAGAAAAAAACTTGCTGCATCACATTTCGATGCAACAAGCACGCATCGGATGCATAAATTAATCGTTCATGCATGTCGTCATGTATGCGATGCACAATAAGACCTGTTAGGGGGTAAAATCATCATGCGTCATTAATCGTGCACGCGGCTAAGGTCAGCCCTGATTCCCGTTCGATTGAGCGACGCCCGCCAAGGATAGGTCGGTGAATTGAGATGCTCCAGCCCCTCACCAAACCAGGGGTCCTCGAGGTGCCGACCTATTCCGTCTCTCGGCCCCAGCCGAGCTATCGGCCTTCATCTGTCGGCTCCTCCAGCCGACCTATCCCGTCTCTCGGCCCCAGCCGAGCTATCGACCTTCGTCTGTCGGTTCTTCTAACCGACCTATCTCCCTCCTTGGCCCTGATTGCCAGGCTGCCGTTTTAGCTCAGCTCAGTCCGAGCGACACTACCCCCTCCGCAGAATTCCACGCGAGAAAGCCCAAACTCCCGAGATCCTAAGCGGAAATCATATCAGAAAGTGGCCTAAGGGAGCCTAACACTTTGGGACCTACGCCCCCGTCAGACCCCTAGGCAGCAACAAGCTCTCTCAGCTATCGATCCACTAACTAACCGGATACGGATCCTACCAGACTCGTAACAAACTGGATTCAAATCCCAACGACCTTTGGGCCCACGACGCTCCTCCCTAACGATCAGGTGATCCTCTATAAATACTGCAGTTCCAGACCCCCTGAGGTACGCGGGCATTCTCGGACGCTATTCCCCTTCTTTTCTCTCTGCGCACTTGCTCACTCTACCGCTCTTAGCCCTCTATTCCGCCATTGTTGCTCTGCCCAGAGCTCTCTGGAGGAACTCTTCGGTGAGAGCCTTCTCCTCTCATCTTGTTGCCCGTCGGTCCCTTACTGACTTGAACGTCGAAGGGTCTTCCGCGGAGGGCCACCCCCAGCGCCTCCCGCGTGTAGGCTTCCTTGTAGGTCCGCCCAGGAGGGAGCTCGATCAGGAGACCGGACGCGCCCGAGTCGGAGAGCGGATTCCAGCGACAACAAGACCCATTAAATATTGGCACATATGGCAATATGCGCGCATATGAAGATTTAATGCAGCAAGACTTTTCTCAGCTTCTAGTGCCATCAAGCTAAATATGGATGACTATTTAAATATACTTCTATTTATACGAGTACATCACTGAACGATTGCTGTGAATGAAGCTATACAACTAGCTCATCCAGATCAAAGGGGTTGCTCTTTAAACTCTTGTCCCCTCCATGACTCCACTTCCCACTTTTTAACCGATCCAAGAAAAATTTGTTGTATCTTTTTTTTCGTGCTTTAAGAATCATGCAGCTTATGCTCCGGTTCTCTTAGCTTTATGTGCTTTAAGATTCATGCAGTTCTTTGCTTCTTCCCCGATCTTTCGGCGATCGTTGTCGACTGGTCTTCGCCACTGCTCAGGAGTTCCTTTTTGCTCTCTCTGTCTTTCCTATGGCCTCGGATGCGGCTAATGATGGCCGGTCTTCCGGGAGGAACGCGGCGGAAGGAGGTTTTGTTTTGGTGGCTTCGTCCCCGTCGCCGGCTACTGTGGCGAGGTTGGAGGCTGCTTTCCCTGAGGTTGTGACCCTCCCAGCAGAGGAGCTTGCAGAGGAGGTGGCCGGATGGAAGCAGACAGCCATCATCGCTCGCTCCTATCATCGTTGGGTTCTGGCTGATGCGTTCCTCAGGGAATTTCGGCGCGCCGGAGTTCCGGGAGAAATTGTTCCGACCAGCATGGCTTTCCGTTGCCATGTCTTTCGTTTCGAATCTCCCGAAGCTCGGGAGTTAGTGATGCAACGGCCGTGGGTTATCAACGGTCAGGTTATTGGCATCGATGGATGGCGGCCGGATTTCTCTCCGGCTGAGGACTCTATCTCGTCGGCGTTGGTCTGGGTCCGGCTGCCGAACCTTCCCCTCGAGTTCTGGAAAGTTGATTTCCTCAAATCAATCCTGGTAATGGCGGGGGAATTCGTATGTACTGATGCTGCAACCCTGGCGAAGAACAGAGGAGGAGGCTTCGCTCGGGTCTGCCTGCGGATCGACCTTTCTCGTCCTCTTCGTCCAGGAGCTCGAGTGCAAGGTCTCAACCAGAGGTTTTGGCAACAATTTTCTTACGAGAATCTTCAAGGGATTTGCTGGAACTGTGGTTCACTTCATCTGGGAGGTCCCTGCTCTCTCCCGTCTCGTTCGGCTGAGGAAGATTCGGCTTCGACCTCCGTTTTTGGGCCCTGGCTTTCAACTGTTAGGCAGCGGAGAGGTGCTCCTGGTACTCAGCCTTTGGGAAGGAGGAGCTCTCAACCGAAGGAGCCTGCGTCTTCTGAAGCCTTTGTCTCTGCTTCTCCTTCCACAGTGGATGGGCTTCGCCTTGGGACGAAGGGCCGGCGTGATGTTTGGAAGACTCCGGTGAAGGTGGCTCGCCGGCAGATCTCCTCATCCAAGATGGCGGTCGATGGGTCGGGAGTGGCGTTGCTTCAGCCGGGGAAGATGAAGTCCCCTTTTTCTTCAAGGAAGGGAGGTGTGTCGTTGCTGCCTGGGCGTGCCGAATTGAAACTCTGTGAACAGGAGCCGCAGCCAGTGACTAAGGAGAGCTCCTGTGATCCTCCTCTGATCAGTGTGGTGAAGACTTCCAATCCCTTCTCCTCTCTTGATCTGGAGCTGGGAGCTGAAGGCCATATGGACTGTAGGGATGGGTTTTCGGGTTCTCTGAAACAGGCCAGACCGGAGGTGACTATGTCTCCAAGGTCTTTTCCTAAATCGGTGCTCCGGAGGGAAAAAGGTAAGGCCTCTGTGTTGAAAAAAGGGGGGCCTCATCTTTACCTCGTGTCGGACTTGACTTACCCCCTTGTGGCCAGGTACGGTCAAGGGCGCAGTCTGATCAGGGTACTGGGTCCTTTTCGGAGGAGGTTGATGGAAGTTCTGTTGGTCAGGGTCCTGGTTCCGTGTCAAACGTTACAGCTTTGGAGATGGAAGGGCCGCTGGTCTGTTCAGATCTTCAGTCTGATGTTTACCCTCCGATGGTAGGGGTATTGCTGACAGCATTATGATGGAGGACCATGGAGGGGTCCTAGTTTCTCCCAGTCTGTAAAATGAGGATTCTTCTGTGGAATGTGAGAGGTGCTCGCAAGCCATCTTTTCGTTCCTCTTTTGGAAGATTGTTGCAGCTGCATAAGTTTGATATATGTGTCCTTTTGGAAACGAGACTGTCGGGTGAGAGTCTGGCTCGGTTTCGTAAGCAGATGGCCCGATCTTGGTCCTCTTATGCTGTGGAGGCTGAAGGATTGTCAGGAGGTATGTTGGCTCTTTGGCGTTCCTCTGCGGTTACGATTGATGCTTTTCATTAGTGTAGTCAGCAGATAAGCATGATTATCTTGAAGGTGCTTCTGACCCTTGGCTCTTATCGGCTGTCTATGCCAGTACTGACTATCGGGAGAGAAGGATTCTCTGGTCTGAACTTCGTTCCCTTCTTGATCAAGGTATTCCTTCTGTTATTGCTGGGGATTTCAATTGCATTACGGAGCCTAATGAGAAACGAGGGGGTAGACGGGTTACTGGCTCAGCTGACATAAATGAATTCAGATCTTTCATTGATTCTGCTGGATTGCTGGATTTGGGGTACTCTGGACCCCAATTTACCTGGTGTAATAATCGGCAGGGTTCTGCTCGTGTTTGGGAGAGGCTGGATAGAGCTATGGCTACAGCTCAGTGGTTTCATTTGTTCCCTGCGGTTACCGTCACTCACCTTTCTAGAATTGCTTCTGATCACTGCCCTATTTTGATCTCCACGGAGGTTGTTCAGCATCAGCGTAAGCAGTTCAGATTTGAGCAGTTTTGGACTGCCCATTCAGTTGCTCGTGCTATTATTCATCACATCTGGCATCTCCCTGTCAGGGGTAATGCTGTTTATCGATTATCTCGTCGTCTTAAGATGACCAGGCATAGATTATCCAGATGGAGTAGAGTGGAGCTGGGGGATTTGGTCAGACATATTGAACAGGTAGAAAGTGACATTAGCGCTTTACAGGCTAAGGAAGATCAGGACGGATTTCTGCAGGCCTCGGACCTCTATTCTCTCCGGGATAAGCTTGCTCAGCATCACTCTCTTCTTCGGCAGCAGGAGGTTTATTGGTGGCAGCGATCCAGGGCTCAGTGGATCCGTGATGGTGATCGTAATACCAGATTTTTCCATCAGGCTACTTTGAAGCGGCGTACTGCCAATAGGATTCGGAGATTAGTTGATGATGAGGGGAATACTCAGGAGGATACCCAATCTATTAGGGAGATGCTTCTTCATTTTTTCCAGTCTAGATGGGCTGATTCTTCTGGTGCGGGGGGGCCGGTAATTCCGGTTTCAGATTCTGTGAAAGTCTCTTCCTTGGATAACAGTATGCTGGCCAGATCTATTTCTGCGGACGAGATTAGGGCGGCCCTTTGGGACCTTGGCCCGGATAAGGCCCCTGGGCCTGATGGGTTTCCGCCTTTCTTTTATCGTCATTATTGGGACATTGTGGGTCAGGAGGTGGTCTTGGCAATTCAGTCTGTTTTCCTAGCTAAACAAATTCCTGCGAAATGAATCAGACCTTTATTTCTTTGGTGCCCAAGCGTCCTGATGCCTCCCTTCCTCAGCATTTTTGGCCCATTAGTCTTTGCACTACTCTTTATAAGGTCTATGCTTGGCTTTTGGCTCGCCGTCTTTCTCTGGTGATTCATCGCCTCATTTTAGCTGAACAAGGGGCGTTTATTAGAGGGCATTCTATTTCAGATAATATTCTCATTGCCCAGGAATTTATGTTTGCCTTGCAGAGAGCTCCGGCCAGGAGAAGTCTTATGGCTGTTAAACTTGATATGGAGAGAGCCTATGACAAACTGAATTGGGCCTTTTTGCACCGCTCTCTTACGGAGTTTGGATTTGATGGCTTGTTCATTGAGTGGATTATGGCTTGCATTCAGACGCCATCCTTTTCTATAATTATTAATGGGAGTCCGACCAGATTTTTTCACTCTACTGTGGGGATCCGACAGGGTTGCCCTTTATCCCCTTTGTTGTTTATTCTAGCTGTGGATGATCTATCTCGTGCTTTCCATCAGGCTCAGCGAGATCGGAGGATAGCCCCATTTATGGCTAGTGCGGAGGGCCCTATGGTTTCCCATCTCTTGTTTGCGGATGACTGCATTCTCTTGGGCCAGACTTCTATTGTTAATGCGTCGTCTCTCTATTCTATTATCCAGCGATACTGTCAGGCTTCGGGCCAGAAGGTTAATTTTCTAAAGTCCACTATATGTTTCAGCCCGAAGACTCCTAGATCTATCAGGGAAGCCATTATTTCTTTATCGGGTATTTCTACTCAGGCTGACAGATTTATGTATTTGGGGATTCCTATCACAGGAAGACGTCCCCGTTGCTCTGACTACTATGAGCTTGAGAGGAGGGTTCATCAGCGTATGGAGGGGTGGCAGGTTACTGGCCTTTCGATGATGGCCAGAATTATTATTATACGCTCGGTTCTCTCCTCCCTTCCCATGTACCTTCTGTCTAATTCTATTATTCCTACTACTTGTCTTAAGAGGATTGAGAGAAGTTTCCGTGATTTTCTGTGGGCTTCTATGCAAGAAGGTCATGGTACGCATCTTTTATCCTGGGAAACTGTCTGCATGCCTATCCAAGACGGCGGGCTTGGGATCCAGTCTCTGATTGTTAGAAGGGATGCCCTTCTTGCCAGACATGCTTCTAGATTCCTTCTGGAGCCGCATTGCCTTTGGAGTACCCTGATGCGTGCTAGGTACGGTGCCTGGATGTCGGATTCATATATCAGGCCACCTCGTGGTTGCTCCTCTTTTGGAAGGAAGTTTGTAGATTTGGTCAGTCTATCAGGGGTAATGTTACGTGGATGATTGGAGATGGATCATCTATTGATGTTATTCAGGATATTTGGTTTTCTGAGATTCCTCTCTCACGATGGCCCTCTTTTATCAGTATTGACGTCCCTTACAACCTTCGGATCAAGGATTTGATTTCTTCTGATCCCCCTGCCTCGCATATCCCCTCAGTGACCTGTTTCTTCGGGTTGGAGCTTTCTAGACGTATTCTCTCGATACCCCTTATCCCAGGTTGCTCATCTGACTCCAGGCTTTGGCAGAGATCTTGTCTCTCTAAGGCTCCTATCAAGGATTTGATGATGATTTTCAGGCCGGGTTCCCAGCGTTCGATGGATGCTGATTGGATTTGGAAGCTTCCCACCCTCCCCAGAGTGCAGCTATTTATGTGGAAGCTTCTGTGGGATTATCTCCCTACTTGTCTTCTTCTCTCTAGGAGGGGTCTGTCGATTCAGCCGTGCTGTCCTTTATGTAGGGTGGAGGACGAATCCTCTGAGCATGCTATCTTTACCTGCCCCAGGGCGAGACGGATATGGCATAGGGTGGGTTATTCTTTCAGGATGGACGATCTGGGTTCTCCTCGCTCTTCTTTCTTTCTGGATATTCGTAGAGCTTCTCCGCAGAGGTGTAGCCGTTGGATTGCCACGACTTATCATATCTGGTTATCGAGAAACCAGATTCTTTTCACGGACGACCCTATGTCTTCCTTCAGGATTATGAGGAAAATCAGATCTTTGGTCATGGACTGTGCCCGGATTGGTTCTGACGTCTCTGGCCTCTGGGGATCCCCTGCTGCTTCGGCAACGAACCGATATTCGGTGTTCATCTCCTGGGATCCCCCTCCTCCAGGGTTCGTCAAAATCAATTTTGATGGTAGTGTCCGTGGCAGAGCTGCTGGTTCTGGTTTCCTCGTCCGAGGCCCTCAGGGTGAGCTTCTGGGAGCGGGAGGTTTTGGTTCTATTGACTTCTCCGTCCTGATGTCTGAGCTTTATACGGCCTGGGCGGGCATTTCTTATGCTGTCAGGACTCTTCAGGCCCAGAGGGTTTTCATTGAGGGTGATTCCATGTCGGTTATTTCCTGGCTGCAGAAGGAGAATTGCCATTCTGGCCCTGCTAATCCGATGCTGACGGACATTCGTTCTATCCTTTCTAAGGTCGACTGTACTCAGATTCGTCACATTTATCGAGAAGCCAATTCAGCGGCGGACTGGGTAGCGTCCTTTGTGGCCCAGCATGCTGGATCGTGGTTCTGGAAGCCGAGCGATCCCTGTCCTTCTATTTTACAGCAAATTTTGTATTCGGATCTTTCTGGGCTGACTCGCACTAGGTTAGTGTGATCGCCCGTTTTTGTACCGAAAAAAAAAAAATGGTGGCTGAAGCTGACTGCCAAGCTTCCGTCTACTTTCTGGCTCCACAGATGGATTCACAAATATGTTTAGAGTTGATAACAGGGCAAGTGGTTTGCCTAACCTAGCCTACCTAGTTCAAAATATTGTAGGCTTGGATAATAGAATGATCTTAATTAGATAATAAATAAATAAATAAATAACAGAAATTCAAGCTTGGGCATAGACTCGATAACCAAATTGAGTTTGAGCAGACTTGGGCATGATAATTGAACCTAGTTGCTAATGTAGCTCAACCTAAGTTAGATTAGGATATACATTTATAACCCCAGTATTCTTAAAATAGAGCATGCTAAGATTTTTATATGAAAATAAAAATAATATTTTATTATGCAATAAGGGGGAATTGGTGCAAACTTTTAAGATAAATTATCATTTCATATTTTGACCGTGAAATTACTAATAGTGACTTTAGGTTGAAATATAATATTTTTTTAGATTAATGATACCAAAAGTGTGTGTTTAGTGTTTGAAAATAGTTCTATTTTTTATTTTTATTTTTATAAAAAATAAAAATATTTATAAAAATGAGTTTGATGATTGAAAATGAAAATAAATTTTTAGAAAGCATAACTTTAAAATAGTAGAAAACTGAAAATAGTTTAAAAATATTTTTTTATTATTTTTTCATCAAAAGAAAGAAAAATTAAAAATAAAAGATCTATTTGATATCACTTTTATTTCATATGTTTTTATTTTTAAAATAAAAATATGAAGTCAATTGTTAAAAAATATGCTTGGTTAGATTCTTTTTACTTTTTTTATTTTTAAAAGTAACTTTTTTTTGAAACCAAAAATAATATTTTTGGAAAATAATAATATATATTGTTAATATATAATAACATATATTAATATATTATACTTATATAATATTAATTATATATATAAATAATTGAATTATCATCAATTAAAATAATAGAATATTAACATGTAATATATTATAATATTAATAATATAATAATAATATTACTATTTCTGTATACAATTGATATTACATTATAATGAAACAAAAAATAAATATATTGTTCGAAAATAAATATAAAAAAATGAAACCAAAACGTTTTCGGAAATCAAACGTAGCATAAGCTTTCGTATCTGTTCCTTCTCTGGGCTTACACCCGACGATCACCGTCGATCAGGATTCCCGAGTTACGAGTGCACGAGATTCTTTTGGTTCTCCCAGGCCCAGGCGGAGTTGCATTGCTTCGCGCTTCCTCGACGCCTTCATCTAGTTCGACGCACCGTCGGCCATCCAACGTTCTCCGGCGCTAAGGTCCACCAAGATCCCAAGAACTCGAGATCGATCGATCGAGAGAGAGGAACGGAGAACCCTGAGCGTGTCCCATCGAGAGGAGAAAACCAAACAGCGGTGAGTAGTGATCCTATCCGCGTTCTCCCGAAAGAAAGAGCTGATCTCCGGGAAAATCGCAGGCATCGTAAAAAATAAATAAAATATAATTTTAGGGGGCAACGAAAGAAAAGAGAAAAGCAAGGTTCTTGCATTTTTCTCTTCTCTTGCTTCTCCGGAGATCAACTCCGCCTTTAGGAGCCAGAGCGAGGTCATTTTTTTCTTAGATTTTCGTTTCATTTGATTGAATTGGTTTTTCCTCTATAATAATCGGAATGAATTAGGCTCTAGCTTTTTCTCGTTCAATCCCAGTTCTGCGTCTCGATTCCATAGTTTCTTGATCCGATCGCCCTCCTCTTTTCTTTTCTTTTTTTTTAAAAAAGAATTTATCAATAATCATATTATTCGATTCCATGTTCAGATTGGAGCTATTTGTTATTCTATTTATCTTTGTTTATTTTATATAGATAGATCATTTAGATATTGATATAATTTTATTCGATATTTTCAATTTGTTCATGTTTTGGCTGTCCCCAATGTGAGTAGGAGCAATAGATGTGTTTTTCTCGGATTTGATATTTGTTTTCGGTTCTTGCATCTAGACGCGATCAACTTACTGTTTTTCTTGCAGTTTCTTGATTTTAATTGAATCTTGTATGTGATGAATAGCTTATAAAGACTTCGGGCGACTTCCCTGGTTTCAACGATAGATGGAGTTCCAGAGGAAAGCTCCTCCTTTGCTAGAGCTCTGCAAACAGTTGGCAATAGATAATGCTAGATACCTCGGCAACGTTGAAGGAGTGGATTTGGATCTGTTGAAGGATATTTTACCACATTGTACGATTGATCAATTGATTCGCATTGAGGATGCTACAAAAGTAAGTCATAAGATAGTTTGGGCTTTATTAGTTTTCTGAATTCATGTTTCAATGTGTGTTTTTAGATAGAACGCGCTCACTTGAAGGTTGTTTGTAGACAATTATCGGAGTTTGTTTGACTTCCCCGCATGGTTTCAGGGAAGGGACCTCAGTTCGGTGACTGACAGTTTGTGGAAGAGATTCTTTGAGAAACAGTTTGGAGTGGATGATGCAAACGAAGTTATCAGGAAGATGAAGCAGAAGCAGATAGTATTTAAGTGGAGACGTCTTTATGAGGTGATTCCTTTTTTCCCATGAATTTTGCTCACCTTTAGGTTTAACTAAGGCTGCTTTGACCAATGAATTATAACTTGAAGAAAGGATTTTGGATTGAATTTGAGTCGTCTGTTTGTAGGCAAAGATGGAAGTGATCGAAAAGGAACAGAATGAGATAGCTAAAAAAATTAGAAGGAGATATGAAGAAAGCGAGACTCGTAAGTTATAGTTCTTCTTATTTCATGGCTTCAAAAGCGTTGCTATTATCCATTTATTATGACATAAAACAGAATATGGACTGCTATTATATGACAACAACATTGCCTGTACAACTTGCTGCTTACATCCTAAATTGCAGTGCCATCTTTTTAACAGGGCTGCTAGCTGTATGAAGTCGCTTAGAGCACATATCTTCCCTCCTAGCGTGAGTAAAGCACAAATGTTCAGAAGGCCTGTGCAAATCCATCCTAGAAAACTGGATTTTTTAAGTAGTTGGTCCACATGAATGTCGCCATAGCCCTTGAAAATGGAAAAGAAAAAGAGGTGAAAGGTGCATGGTGGTTTAACTTCAAGGGAGTCAGGAAATGACCAAAGGTGTGCAAAATAAGGGAGGTTAAATCAGTTTAATGTGATAGTCCCAACTCATTACTCTAGCCCTAGACTTCCTTTATTGAATTTTCCTTGAAATACTATCTTCATTGTATCATTCAAAGGTCTGCAAAATCAGTACGGAAACACATATTGGTACTTTATCGGTTTGATACAATATTGATCGGTATGGTATAGTATGTATCCCATATCAAGATAGAGTGCCTATTATTTTCTCACTCTTAACTATAATACCACTCGGTATTGAGTACGGTACATGTCTGTATCGAGCAGTACAAGGTAATTTAGCTTGATTGGATTGGATTGATGAATTGAATCGAAACTCGGTACCGTACTAGTACCTTACTAATACTGTATGATACGATCAGTACAAGTCAATAAAGCAGACATTGGTTTCGATCATGAATCTAAATTAGCTTAGCTTTTTTCCTTCTTAGTCCCTTCACTAAATGTAGGTGTTGCAATATCTGATTCTGGATTACCTATGAAGGCAGGTGTTTGGAATCTCTACCAAGCCTAATGTGTGTGCTTTGAGAGAGGAAAGGGAAAAGAGGGATAGTTGGGGCACTTGCTGGCCTTGTCTTGACCAAGGGTCATGATATAGAGAAAGAAAAGAATAGAAATTTGGATAGAAAGGAAAAGAAAAGGTGGAAGAAGGTTGTGAAGGATAGAAAACAAAAAAGCAAGGTCCATTATACCGTTCCATATCGACCGTACCATATTGTACCAATATCATATTACGATATTAAGGTTCAATTTAATACGAACCAAACCAATTTGAACTTAGCATAATTGACCCATACTGACCCATACCATTTGGTTTTGAGTGGCATTATGGTTAAAAGGTAAGAAAAGTGTAGGCACCCTATCTTGATATGTACTGAATCAACAATATACCAATAAGGTTCTCAACATCAATTTTGTGGATCTTTTATAGAAAGTAGATATACAAAGAATAAAATAGATGAAGCACATATTGCTTATCTAGAATTATTCCATGTTATATAACAAATCTAACCTGGGGTAGGAGACCCAAATGAAGAGGGAGAGAGAAGGAAAAGGTGGTATACATGGAGGCCAAATAGTCAAATCTGATGGTTTTTTAGGCCCTAGGGCCTCCCTTTGGATCAGCCTATTACATTTAAGCTGCTATATGGTAGCCCTCACTGAGATATAATGTGCAGACCAGTGGGCCATGTTTTAGTAGTCATGCACTAGTCAATGGCAGCTTCAGTGGGGATTTGGACTGCTTCAACATGATAAACGTATACACATCCTCCAACAACTGTCTATTCAATGGAAGCATTGCTTCTTTCGACATGGTGAAATTTTTTTTCACATTGATTTGGTTTACTTGATTTTGTGAAAATATTCCATCTGTCATTGCATTGCAGCATTTATTATATCTACTGCTTGCCTGTATTTTTTATTTTGCTAGATAATTGACAATAAACTGTCAAGAGATACCAAACTTCGTTGGCTTTTCTGTTGCATCATCTTCACGTGCTAGGTGCTCTGAATGAATAATTTGTTTTTGTCCTTTTCATGCAGAGAAAAAAAATCGGCAGGTCCAACTTTGTAACAAAGCTCCACCTTCAAGCCGTAAAAGAAGCTTTTATGGAGGTATCAATTTCATTATCTTTTTGTTCATGTGCTTTAATTTGAAACTTGTGGACACCAAAACTACATCACATGCTGGCCACCATAATGTGTAATCATAAATACTCGATGATGTTTGTGTAAAGAGATGTTGCATGTTGAATGGTTTGCAAGTTAATGTACTTGATGAATGCTTGCAGGAAGCGGACCTAGCAAAAGCTGTTCCAGTTTGAAGGGCAACCTGATGAAGAAGGCAAGAATGGAATATCTTAACAGGTGATGTGACATTATCAGTTCAGAATTTAGATTATCATCTTTCTTTGAATACTTTTCCCCCATGTGTATGACCTTTGATGAAGTTGGCTACCATTTCTCTTTGACAGCCATGAGGCAAAAATACATGTGGCCATGAGAAAAAATGCTTTGCAAAGAAAGATCTTTCCATCTCAAAGGTATGCCTTATTCTTTTTCTCACTCCTAACTTTCCATGGGTTTGTATGTTGTGAGACTGTACATGTATACTGAAATGAACCAACATTTTTAAATGTGTGCATGGTGTGCATGCAGAAGTGACATGTTTGTCTTATTATCTTCCACTAAACGGAGTTGCTCTTGCCTTCATTTCTTTAACCCATGCTCTTATTGCTTCTTTTGCAGTGCCCCTCATTCATCAAAACCTAATAATTTTCTTGGAAAGTCATTATCGAGTTCCACTTTGGGAAAGGTGGTGGCAAGAAGACAATAGCAATTAAACTCTGTTTCAAGATCCCCTGCCAAGGAAGCAACTTTCTTTGTTATGTGCCAGGGACTCTACTCATAGAGTATGTGTGCTGCATTTTGCATTTGGTGCATCCTATGTTTTGTCCCCTGGTTGGTTACGTCCATGTTTTTTGGTCCACTAGTTTTTGATTCTTATCTCTCCTTTCCTAAGATAAGAAATTCTTTTGTAACAAGGGAGAAAGATCTGGGGTTACATTGCTCGTGCAAGTTTGCAACATTCTTTCTTTATATGATACCATTTTGCAACATTCTCTCTATATGATACCATTTTGTTGTCTATGCATTTTTATGATGAATTTACCTATATATAGTTCCCTTTTTTTCAGTTCTTGATTTCAACTGTTGTATGAGCTGATTAACTTTTTGCATTTGTCTGTCCAATGCATTTTGCTTTCTAATGAAAGCATGCTTAATATTGTTATTTCTCTGCTGCAACTCATTTCACATTGATAGACTAAAAATACTTCTGTGGTGCCTACCTCAAGATATTGAACCTATCCATCAGGGGTGTCTGACCTCCCAGTTAATTGTGAATCTTTCTGTGCCACTAAACCTTAATAATTGATTCAGGAGCCCTATTTCAGTTGCATCGATGTATAGGTCGCTATCTACTAACTTTTCTTCTTTTTTGAGAAAACCATACCAACTCTTTTCCAAGACGAAAAGGAAACGTGTTCCTTATAGCCATCTTTGTAACCTCACTTAAATGCTATGTTTGAATACCTAAATTGGGTCTACAAGAAGTTTTCCACATTTATGGTATAACAAAATGTAAGTTGCATAGTTTAGCATTGACTTCTTTCATGCAAACTTGTGATATTTGGCACCTTTATATCTTGAAGAGGTCATTTGGTGATGGAGTTCATTATTATTATATTCAGTGCATTATAATTTATTCTATTACAGTTAATAAGATAACTGCTACTAAACTATAAAGGCCCATCCACATTGCATTTCTTCCTCATTTTTTAAAGCCATTTGCTGGCTCATTAGCAATTATCTTGACATGCTGACTGTAAATGTTCCATTAGATAGAATTGTTCCTGCTCCAAACATAGAGAGTGAGAATCTATGGTTCATATCCCTGGGAAACCGATCCAATGACATTTAGATAGTGCTTCTGTTGTTTCCTTGTTACTATTTTTATTGCTAGTGGCATAGATGACGCAACTCTACTACAAAAGCATTTGTAAACCCTGTATTTCTAATATGTGGTGTCCATGCATATCTGATAATGCTTCTATATCAAGGCGGCAATTCTTGTCTCCACAAATTCAAATTGGTCTTTGCAATGCGTTAGAGCTCCAGTCCAACTAATATTTATCGGCAGATATTTCTTTTAGCATACTGATTTTAAAATCACCCTTCTAAGTCATTTGGTTCTTATCGACTTTATATTAATTGTGCTACTGTGGTTTTGTTATTTCAGTGATCAATAGTGCTGATCCATGTTGAATGGCGATTCCAAAGATGAGCGGTTTAAAATTATTGCTACGCAAGATCATTGTGATGCAATAAAAAATGATCATCTCATCATTTCTATTTAGGTTATTGGTGATTTTGAATAATTCATACCATATCAAATGATCTTTTAAGCTTCCGTTTCTCTTGTTATAAAAATGCAGAGATACTCAACTTGTGTGACCTCATCAATTGTTTTTAATATGAAGTATTCCATGGCAAGTGTTGTAAGTAATTGCAGCAAGAAAAGTGAATTCTTCCTCATAGAAGCCCAGTGAGTGTACAATGTCTGCCTCAAGGCAAAACCTCTTTCTTGTCATTGTGGTCTTTAAAAAAAAAAAATGTTTTTTTAAGCGATACATGGTCTATGCCCATGGTAGATTATGTTGTATTTATTCATGATACAAACAGGGTTCACTAAAGTTCAGTAATGGAGAAGCTTTGGGGTGTAAGATGTGTAAAGAATTAAAATAAAGCAAAGTACATGTGATAAAATTTTTTAGCAGAATAAAAATATGTGAGATGCCCAAAAGAGCAAAGATGCACCATGATCTTGATGTGGTCATTTTCATCATCTTGGATTTCTTTTATGGAAGAAAGAAGGAACGGACGAACGTTGTCTGATAAAATAAGAGCCAAATTTGGGATTCAAACAGAGGGTTAAACCTCATCATTCCTCCAAAATGAAACTAAATAGATTAATGGAAGCAGAAGCAACCATGAAAAGAATCACGCCATTCTGGTAATGTCAAAATATTGAAAGAGTGGTGACATAGAACTCTATATGTTTAGCAGGTGACTAAAACATCTAAATGACAGCAGTCACGGCTAAATAAAAATGAAAAAGAAAATTAATATCATGACTATATGAACTATGCGACATTTACTCGTTGGAAATTTTTTCAATTTTTGCAGTTCATGCTTGTTTCCCACTCTTGGGTGATCTAAATAGGTTTGGCCTCCTCCGAGCTTAGAAAAGGGTTTGCCTCCTCCCACAAGTGTTTAGCGATATCCCTTGCAGGGAGAAAGCATCCTGGTACGAGAAGTCATGCACCAAGAGCCAACCATGTGAGGAAGAAATGCAATTAACGTCGTTCTCTAATTGGGTTGGGAATATTAGATCCGATCCGTTCATCCAATTTGTAATAAATGGGTTTGAATTTGAGTTAAGAAAGTTTGAGTCATCAACCGATTATCCCATCTTGATTCGTTTATTAAGCAAGTCTAATTTAGATTTTATGTCCTTAACTCGTCAAGCCTGTTTAAATAGCTAGAAGGGTTGAGTCAAGTGTGGCCCATTTTTCTAAACCATCTTATATTATAACTTATAAGAAGAAAGCACTTATATACTTTATATTATTGCTGTCAATCTGATCTGTTATGACCTGTTGAATAAATAGATCAAGTAAATTGGGTTGTTATCTGCTTATTAAATATGCTAATTTTATGTTTGAAATTCTAATCTATTTCATAAATAGATCGAATTTAGATTGATGAATTTTAAGATCAACCTGCATTAGACTCGATCTATTTTTAGCCTAACCCCATCTAATTACCATCCTTACTCTGTGATGATCCCTCTAGCTTCGTATCAATGTGGCATCATCTGTCTTCTAACGGGCAAAGAAAAAGCTCAACCCAATGAAATCAAAAATATATAGATTTATTCGTAGTAGTAAGTAGGATATTTACCACTTTCCACGACAAGATTTATAATTGGTTATATCAAACCGATTTAATTTAAAACTAAATTATAGTAAATAGGGATATCATTAATTATGATTTGAAAATGTTATATTAGAACATATGATGCAGGGAAAATTATACCATTATTACAGTGATTTTTGCTAGACGGGAGGGGCATTCGACACAGAATGACTATCAGGAGCGATTGATTCTTGGTCTTCCACTCTCCAATTATACCGGGCTGGAATTATCACGGAAGGAGCGAAGCAAAACAAAGCTTTTGCTCGATGTTTTGGTTTTGTTCGGCCAGCTTGGAACGCATTATATATCTCGAGTCCCCTTTAATTCAGCTCCAGTTGATGCACAGGACCTATCTATCTCTCCATCTCACGGTCACCCAAACTAATTCACGGGAAGAAAATCAAAATTATAAGGGATTGTTGGGTGATGTAACGTGGGATTGTCCCATGACCAAGCAACAAGAAGTATTACACTTTTTTCAATAATGACTTATAATTGTACAATAATTAGCATCATTAATTGGTGTTAAAATATGTACAAACTAATGATGTTGACACTACTATGCCTATTATGTAATAAAGCCTTATTTATTTATTTATTTATTTCTGATAATAGTTCTTAATCGGCAACAAATAGTATTAAGATCTATATTGATTGATTCTTGGCAACAATTGATATCATAGTAAATATTTATAGCCATTTTGATACTATTGTGCTTATTTTGACATGAGCCATACTTTTTGGTAGTATTACTTTGACTTAATAGTTAATATATTGCTATCATCTATCTATCTCTCAATCAAGTACATTTAATATTTAATTCATTTTTTATGATTCCAAAAAGGAGGAGAAGTAGATTGATTGCAAGATTGACTATTATTATTTGATACGATTGATTCAAATTGCTATTTGATGATTATTTGATATGATTGATAAAAATTATTATTATTTGATATGGTTTATGAAAAAATATTATATTGGTTTATAAAATTATTGATTTATATGAAAGCAAAAAAAAAGGAATTAGAAGAGAAACTTTGATCTTCACTTGTATTGACGACATCACATTGATGTATTAAGTATATTAGTACATTATTTTGGTGCTAATGGTATATTGTATTAGCTATGTTAGGAAAAGGAAGTATTAGGAATAGATAAGAATTGTTATTGGCTCATTTTTAGCAAAAAGAAAAGCGTAGATTTAAAGGGAGCATGCTTGCTAATTTGTACATACTTAATGATGCTTAACTTAAGTATTTTTTATCATCCCATATCATCTCACAATCAATAATTTTTTTATTATAAAAAAAAAAAGTTGTTGAACCTAAGATTCAATATTATTTGTTTTGATGGTAACAAAACATTGATCAAAGAACTGATATAATAAGTTTGTGATGATAAAAGTATGATAGGTCGATCCAAGCCAAAATATGATCAAAATTTTATCAAATATATACTTAATTAATAAGAAATTTAAGTAGTTTGAAAAAAAAGTCTAATGAAAAAGAACAATGAAAAATCAAATATCATATTCAAAAATATCTAAAGGAATGGCTTCAATCTGTAATTTTTTATTTTTCTAAAAATAATTATTAAAACTTAGTAAAAGAGTGATTGGCACAAAGCTTAAGAATTATTAAAGTCAATTAAATTTAGTTTTGGATTGAAAACAAGATTAAAAAGACTTAAAAAGATTCAAATTTGCTATAATACTAGTCGATCGCTACAATAACATGCTACAGTGACCTATCGATCGCTACTTAGTATCAGATGATTAAAGCATAAGTGTCAAAATAAGCCGTTCAACCAAGGCCAATGATTGACTGGCTTAGGCTAGTATGGTCAATCGGGCATAAGCTAACAGTCAATTGTCTCAGATCAAATCATTCAACCGAAGGTTAGTCTAACAGACATAACTGCTAGTTCAACTTACTATTAAGCTACTCTTTTTAGTTTCTAATAGCTAATTTTTGTTTCTCTATAAATTGAAGAATTGTGCATTAGTTTTAAACATATTTTAGAATAGATTAGGTCACATGAATGTCTTTCATCAAAGTGGTCTTCTGAAATCATCCAGGTCACATGAATGTTTGTTCAAGCAAAAAAGACTAAGATAATAGCTAAAATTATTTTATCAGAAGAAATATATATATATATATATATATGGATTTAATGAGAGCCGGATAAAAATTTTCAATGCGGATGTGATATAGTTTGCGAACGTGTTGAGATCCTATCGAGATGGGTCTTGCAGCATGAAACTTAAGTAGCGTGCGGGAATCATATAATCATAATTAATAACAGGCTAGAACTACAAATGATCCAAACTGTACATGAGAACCTCGAGCACAGCTTAACTAGAAAATAAATCAAGCTTAAACAATTTTGAAGCTTAACTCATAAAAATTCTTGAACATGAGTCAATCTCAGAAAGTAATAAGAGAAACTCAGCTTTACATACTTAGCTCAATAAAAACTTTGCCTGGACTTTGTTTAGGTCCACTTTAAACAATTGAAGACAAGCTTGGGTCGAGTTTGAGAGCCAAGCTCAAATAGCAACCTGCTACTCGATTCAGGTAAGTTTACACCACCACCATGTGATTCATAGATTGCCCTGATTCATGATTAGATAAAGTTAGATAATAATTAAAAAAAGATTTAGAGAATTTTTCCCTCTTTTTAGCAAAGTAAATAAATTTAAAGGTCTTAATCCACATTTTTCTCATTCATGTATTATAAATAGGTCGCCAATAAATTTTTTTTTTTTTTTTTTTTTTTTTTTTTTTTTGAGAGGCTGGCTCCCGGAGACATGAGGCTGATATTGATTTAAGATATGATTAGTTTTATGAAAAAATTGAAAAGATATGATTTTGTTATTTAAAGACTCTCTCTCTCTCCCACCCCTCACCACCTCCCCCCCCCCAACCCGAATATGCAACCAATGGTTAGTTTCTTAGAATCATAATTTCTTTTCCTTATACAAGAATCATAATTCATGATTTCAAAATATAATTAAAATAAAAAAATACCATAATTTTGGAGTACATCAAGTAAGACCATCTATTTCAATAATATTTGGGCTTTATTTGATTTATGAATAAATAGAAACTTGAATAAATTCCATTATCCAGTTTTACTTGGTCTGGTATTAAAATAAATCAAGTTACAAGAAACAGTATCCGGGCCTGTTTGGTTCCAGCACATATTTTCCAAGACAAACTCTATAAAATTAGCTATAGAATAGCTATCCAGACATAGGACCTCATGAGAGGACAAAAGAAGACCAAAAGAAACCACCACTGACTGAAAGAATGAACAGAAAGCGTATTCCGAGAGTCCCTATTCCATTGGACAATCCATATCAAAAATACACAAACTGGCTAAGAGGATCTTTTCCAATGATACACCTGCATATAGTGGAAGCATCCAATCTCTTTGTACCAGACAATTCTCATCCCAAATTAAGCATGGTCTTATGCATTTGGTTGCTCCATTGGTTTCTTCAAGGTTCTACATCTAGTTTCAGGTGGGCATTCCAATGCTCCAGGTCACAACACTCTAGCAGCATCAGTATCACATCTCATATAACATGAGAAATTCATATAACATTTCAAACAGGATGAGAAATGAAAGAACATTGAGAACACATCATTTGATACGTGCAATTTGCATACAAACTTGAAAAATAAAAATTTCTAGTAATCTTACTCTCTTGAATGATTTGAGTTTCTTTTACAGTTTACAAATTACAAGCACCAGAAAGTATGTTGAATTATAAAAGTTAGTGTCATCTAAGAAGAAAATAAGGATCAAAACTATCCCAGATTGAGTAACCTCCCCGAAATTCAGGGGTCTGCAAAACACCAACCATCTTCTCATGTGACTGGATCACCAAGAAATACAAGTTAGAAATTAAAGGATTTCCAAGAAATGGTCTGATGAGCACTCTAAGTTCCTCAAACTCTGACACATAAATCTTATGAGTATCTGATAGTTGCAACGAGGAATGGTAATCTTCACATGGGCACTGTATGAGCGCATAGAGGCCAAGCAGATTGGCAAATATGGATACAAAAGCATCTTTATGGTTGCCTATCCCTCCAATCCAATCTGTTCTCCCCTCAGTGTTGAGAAAGCTCTTGATAACTGATATTAATTGGCATAAAAATCTGCTCTCCAACTTTGTAGAAGCGCTTCAATGGTGCTCTCGCTGAAGCCCTCATCAACCCTAACCACCCAAGGTTTTGATGTTGAGAGCTGCTTTAAATGTGAGCAACAGATTTGGCATATCAACAACTTTTCTTCATGGTGGTTATCAATTTCTTTGTCAAATATCTGTCGCACTAGATCTCCACGGGAACTCACAGAAGTGGCACTGCTCAAGACCAATCTTGATAAGTAATTGAAGTATCCTAGCCAATGGCCAAATATTGAAGATAGAAACTCAAAGCTTGATTCAATCACTCTATCCACTTGGGTAGGTACAGCATCATTGATGAGGCTTCCATTCAATCCTTTGAAATTTAGGCACTTCTGGACATTCTTGGCAAGTCTTTGTCTAAGCCCAACATCTTCATCCTCTAACAGCTGGATGCATGTGGACCACAGATCTAGTATCCTGCAAGCATAGAGATTGATGACTTCCAACAACTTTAACTGGGAAAATTTCCCATCCATATCAGAAACATATGTTTCTTCAGATGGGACATGGCTGTTTGACACAAATGAAGCAACTGACTGGGCTTCTTCCATCAATCCAGATGCGACAATGGCTTCAGCAGTTGCCTTACGCATGTTTAGAGGTTCAGATGGCAAACTATGATGCTTAACTAGGCTAATGAACAAACTAATGTTTCCAAAGGCTTTGGCCCAACTCACAGCTTGGTCAACTCTGCTGTCATCACCAGTAGTCTCTTTTTCTACCTGAGGTTGATTACCGTAAACAAAGCTCCTCAGCAATTCCACAAAGTGCTTCACACAAATGCCCATGCAGCACAGAATACTTTCTCGGGTCTTTGCACGCATCATGGTACTGTTCAAGTGAACCAATCTGTCCCAGAAGCAAATTACTGAATCAAGATCTGTCCCAACATAATTGGACTTTTCAACTGGCAAATCATTGGGCATCGCAAGTTGCAGGCCATTCCACTTAAAGATAATCCTTAAAATAAAACACACACATTTTGGATTCTCTTCCACAAATAAGACATTTATCAGCATTGGCTGCAGATTGGACCTAGCCCACTTGTAGATAATGCCATCTTCATCACCAGGTTTCATAGATTTCACTAACCGAAGAAGGCTTTTTAGTGTTGCAATTCTAACTTCATAAGTAGAATCAGAGATGCAGGACATTATCCTTTCTTGCAATTCAAATGGAGAAATCTCAACTTCAGACATTCTTGCCAAATTTAAGGGGGTTAGAACAAATCTCTTTAGCTGGATATCCTCCTCGGGATCTTCAGGAATTCCACCAAACAGGCAACTAAAATAGGATGAAGCTGCTTGCCTGCGGAGTTCATCTTTAGTTGGATCATGCAGTAATGACCCAATAGAATTTTCAGCACCCAAGCATTCAGAGGCTAACTCAAACAACAAAGTTTGGATTGTAGCTAAATGCTGGCTTGGCGTGTATGTTCTTGCAATGTCAAGCATCAAATCTAGAACCCGTAAGTATGAGCTATTTAGGGTAGGACAAGGGCATAAGTTGATGCTGCCAATCCATGAACACTTCCCAAGCACCTCGATCAGTTTGCCAAGAATCTGATCTTTCTTCGCTATGTCAATTAAGTTTCTGCAGTTGTTATCAAGAAGAGAAGACAACTGCAATAGAAGGCCATGAATTGAGTTGAAGGAAGCAGCACAAATAGCTCTAGTTCTATTACCATTGCTCTCATTAGCTGAAACTGAGGCTCTGGATGTTGGCATCTGATGTCTTCCATGAGGCAATCCATGGACAATTTCATGAATGACTGTCTGCAATTTCTCATTAGATACCAGACCAATCAAAGCTCTTGATGCAAGAACACGAACTCGGAAATTACTTTGGGTTGCACATCGCCGGATAAAATGCATAAACAGAAAGGGATCCAAAGGATCATCTGTTCCACTGCTGATAAGTGAAGGCTTCAGTCTGGATAGAAGAATAAGAATTGGGCACAGGCTTGGGTGAATGGCTTTTGCCATGTTCAATTCCATATGCCTAGAGCACCCATCACCAAGCATATCAGTGGCAATCTTCAATTCACGAAATAGGAACGGATGCAAAGCTGGATACCTACATAAGAGATTATGGTCAGATATTAGTTTAGATATAAATGAAATAACTAGCATGGCTGGAAGTAAATGACAAGAAGGTGATGCCCCCGCAGTTGTCCGCTTCTTGGCCAGGATTGGCTCATAATTGACAGCGAATGATAACAATCAAAAAGTATTTGTTAACAAAAAATTGATGTAGGCCAATATATATATATATATAAACCTAACTCAACTAATATCATATTGCATACTCCAGATCCAATATCCTATCACTAAGATAATTTCAGTAACTTTATATGAATATTTTATATATTTATTGGAAATCAGTAATATACTCTCAAGTTACAATGTTGTTGCAAATATAAAATGTGATTGCATTCGTTTAAGTCTTAGCACTTTTGATTGCATGCCATGCATATTTCCCTAAATTAAGGAAATAGTTAATTTTTTTCTTTTTTAACATGTAGATAAGCCAAGGATAAACTGAGGAACAACCGAAGGGCTCAGAACTCTCATTTGGAACAAGTACTTTGCAACCTTGACGAATGCCTCAATGGAGTTGCAACATCAAAAGGGCATTAATATCATTGACTGCTACAAAGCGAATAATCAAGTCATTATGCAATTTGGAAAATATATTGTCATTAAAATGCATGCCCGAACTTTCAAAATGTTGCAGTAACTCAATGTAAAAGCAATCTCAATCCTTTGATTAACAATAAATTTTACTAATATTATCACTATAACATGTACAATACACCATATCCTATTACTTGAATCCAGACCAGCCACTTGAGGCACATTATGCAGATTACAAAGCTTTTATATAAAGAGTAACAGTAGGGCTCAAGTTGACTTTGAATTTAAAATGATTGATTAGAAGCTTAAAACATTGCAATGCCTCTGAAAACATTATTTAGTCTATCTACCTGAAAAAGTATTATTAAGCCCAAACAACTCCTAATGAAACCCTTAACAGAATCCTATTAACAAATATTTTCTGTAAAACTTGCATCACAAAATACAAATTAGAGTCTATTAATGACATAGCATATGTTACATTACAAGAGTAAGATCAGAAGGGCATTTGATGCCTCAGTATCAACTTGTCAGATAATTCACTCTTCACTCTTCTTGTTAAATTCACCAGTAGCTCAAATGAATCAACGAAAATAAAGGACTAAAGAATGTTAATAAACAATGCAAGTATTGGATGGTTACGACTGAGATTTTAATAGAGCAAAGAAGATATGCCCTAAAATTTACTCCATAATAACTATGATACTTTAAACAACAGTAGCAAGATAGATGCTTAAGTTTGAATGGGAGGATCATATAGTTATGCCATCAAGAATCTTTAACACAATCATGGAAGCATTACCTATGGAAGAATTCAAGCCCAGTCAATGCACGCCGTGCCGATTCACGTTTTTGTACATTCAGGAATCCAATCATACGACGAACCAAGGCAGTGTATGCAAGACAAGCACCATTGTGAACCTCCCAGTAAGGAGATGAAAATGAGCGTATTGCAACTATCATAGCATCAGCACAAAAACCTGATGTATCTGCTGCTAAGTTTGTGTCATTAAAAGCAGCTCTCAGTACATTGAATGCATGTACTGTGGGTACTACACCCTCATCTCGAATCTTAGAGGCCCTTCCATTCACACGAGTTTCAGTTGCCATATCTCCCATTGATGTTTCATTTTGATTTGTAGATAATTCCTTTTGCACCACTTCAGTCTTCTGGCCACAATCTTCGGAGGCATTGCACAATGACTTGTTTGCAACATCTATCAGCCATTGTAACGCCCTTGGAAGATGTTTCTTTGGTGCTCCTTCTGGTTCTGAAAGAAACAGAGCAATGAAAGCAGCAGGGATTCCTGCACTTCTCCTTAATAAATCATCTACAGTTTGGCCCTTTGCAATAGTCCTTTCCATCAGTTGTTCCATCCATGTGTCTGTTAACTTGCAAAGCCTGCAAAGAAATGTTCTCAGTGTCATGATATTTGACTATTGTTCAAAACTTGCTTACGAGGTGCCATGTAAACAACTTGATTTTCTTTTTCCATGCTTAAATTTTAGGTTAGAGGGTCAACCTTGACACAGCAGTAAGGTTGTTTCATTGTGACCTAAAAGTCATAGGTTCAAAATACAAAAACAAGTCCTCTACATGAGGAGGTAAGGATGCATCCATCTGACCTTGCCCATACCTTGCAGTAGCAGGAACCTCGTGCATTGGGTTGCCCTTTTCATATTATACTTCTGGTTAATTAGGGACATTTGCATGCTAGCTTTTAGAAAGTTAATAGAAAAATAAATAGGATAGCTCCTTCTTGGGCTGGGAACAGTGAAGACTCATTATACTTTGCAATTATATATGACCACATGATCAGGAAAACTTTATTTATGTAATGCAACACAAGTTAATGGTTACCACTTCCAATGATGTTCACAACATCAATTTGCGCACAATGACACATCAGACAAGCATTTTTTGAACCATCTATAGAAATAAATATCAACCAGTAGCCACCACCAAAAATGCAACACATCGGAGTGGCTCTAATTATTTCTTTGAGCCTTCCTTTTTTCCCTCTCAAATACCAAACCTACATTATTTGGAGAGGAAAGGTACTGTGAAGTGAACTTGTAAGTTGTGCAAAACATGAGCACTGCACATGCATGCACAGACACCCACACAAATGCGCACGGAGTCTCACACATGCATGCACAGACCCACACACAGAGAAAGAAGAGGGGGAAGAGAGAGAGTGTGTGTGTGTGAGAGAGAGAGAGAGAGATTTCTGCGCATGAACTAACAAATTGAGATAAGAGAAAGCAGGATGTGTGAGCGAAAGAGGAATTTTGCTTCTAGTTGCCATCTCATTTTCACTTATAACTATATTTTAGAGTGCCAGTTCATTTGCTAGCAACTAAGGTGGTTTTGAGAAAACCAAAAGGAGTATAGCTATTATATGTCCATAATAATCTTACATAAGTTTCAAGCTGATGAAATGAATTGCTTATGGAGATAAAAGCCCAATCACCAATAAAGGAACAAATGAAGCATACCTTGGCACATTTGAGCAAAGGAGACGATTGCAGAGAGCAGTGAATCCAGCCCTGGTCTTATCAATTGCACCATTATGCTTCATTTTCAAAAGAACTTGCAAGAAATGGTTCCCTATGGTCTCCAGCTGTACCAAATCGAGCATTCCAGACATGCTTATGCTTTCTATCTCATCATCATTGCTACAGGGATGGCCCTGATTAGATGAATCAGAAATGGTGCAGCTAGGCAGGGGAATTTTTCTAATGATGGTTCCTAGAAGAAGACTGACCTGAAAAAGAAAATAAAGGTCTGCAAATAATACTTTATCATCAAAATGATAAGCTAATGATATCTAAACTGTACAAGCATACTCTTGTACACAATACAGATATCTGAACAAATCCCTACTGTATCAGTCCATGAAGGAAAAAGGTCATATCCATGACATTTGTGGAATTATCAAAAGGAGAAAAACAACGAGCATTTGTGGTTGACTGTATGCACACAGTATGGCAAGCTAAATGTAGAATAAACAACAAACATTAGTCTTTACCTCCTTCATAGCGAGCCAACAGCCAACCATAACAACATGTTCTGCTGGTCTATCATCATCCTCAGATTTCAAATTACTATCCACTGGTTCTGATAAGGACTCCGGTGGATCCATCTCCAATGGTACTTCTGAAAGAAAAGCAGCATCATCAACCATGTCATCCATGTCGTAAGGCATGTACCATGCATCTGCAGAAACTACCCAAAGAGCCAATGCAGTTACTCGCATAATTAGTTCTAGAAGCTTCTCTAGTAGACACCTCATCTCAGAGCTACTTGACTGGACTGCCTCAGAATTCCAATCCAATTCCTCGAAAGTGTAGCGAAGTGTAAGCAAAACTCCATGAACAAAGCTGTTCCTGCAAGCTTCTGAAAGATCTTTTTCACCCTCCTCTACAACAACACACAGCCATTCTATAAGTGACGATATGTATTCTACAACAGGGCTCCCAATTTTACAAATCTCTGTATCTCCATTCATTAGATCTGTTTGAGAATTGATACAAAAAACATTACCAGAAGATCTAACTACCCAACCAAGATCCAGTACATATTTTTTAAATATGAGGCGTAAAGTCAAAGCCCCAGCATCACTTTCTCTGACACGGGGACTGCAGACCAATTTCTTTGCCCACCGGATCAAATGTTTCACTGAGCCAAGGGAGGAAATTCCAGGAAGGGGGGTTGGGAAGCATAAGAGAATGCGAAAAGAGTTTTCCCTTAATCTATCCCAACTATCAATTATAGATCCTACTAATGACAATGTGGAATCTGATGAAGTAATTCCTTCGCTATAAGGATAGAGAAGACAAGTTCCTTGAGGTGGTCGTGGAGGCCAGACATTAATCATTATCAAAATAAGCTCCATGGCCATGGTTTTCCTCTCATACGGAGCAGATGGATAACAAGAATAAAAAAGAAAGCAACTCAGCCACTTCATAAATTGGAAAAGATCCTCTGCTCTTTGGGCTATTGCATCTTTAGCATAATCATCAGGACTATCTTCTATGCCATTAGAGCATGCAGCTGGCTGCCATAAACCTTGCTTTACTTGTCTCTCTAATGCTGTCCGGACTCTAGAGAAGAACTTCCTAAACAGGCTTGTCCACTTCATCTGAAAAGCTGTTGAGCTACAACGCATATTCAATGGCACTGCCTCTTTCATCAAGCTGAGCTCTAAGGAGGATGGCAGGCAAGAGGTCTTGGGATTCAGAAAGAGAGACTCAGCTGCATCTATCCGTAGACTGTCATCAGCATGTGTCAGTGCCAAGATTAACCATTCAACAGGAATTCTAGCATTAATTCCCTTTATACATACAAGAGCAACACGATCAGAAATTTTCTGCTGAGTCAAGGAATCATGGTTCAAATCAATATCCCCCTCAATAAGAGCAAGTGAGCGGGACACCTTTAGCAAAGAGACCAGTGCGGCTACACACTGGTTGATCTTTAGATCCATATTGAATCTGCACTCTCCTATGCTTGGTCCAACAGAGATAAAAGAAAGCATTGGGAATATGCTGTCTGTGTCAACCGCAAGCATGACAGGAAGAGCATAAGTATTTAGATTAGATCGGAGCTTTGAATTGCCAGAGACAAGTCCATGCAATAAGGGAGGCAGGCTGAACTCTCTCAAAGAATCATATCCATTATCAATACCATCATGGCTCCAACATTCGTCGCGCAAGCATTCAAGGAAGCATTTCAAAAATGATGTGGCAGAGCAGCAAACATCATCATCTGTATAGGCATAAGCAGTCTCAAAGAGGAGGTTATAATTAAGTTCCAGAAGAGTCTTCGCACCTAAGCGTTTTGTGAGAGAAGCTAAAGGAACATACCTGCCCTTGCAACGGGGCCCCAAGTGAAGAAGGTCCCCTGCAATCTTGCAAAGGAGTGACTTATATCTTTCATTAGATGACTCGATGTCCAAGAGGAGATCAAAGATGAGGTGCACCTGTTTGACCGTCTGATTCAAAGGATCTTCTAAATTATTCCATATAATCCGTAGTATACGGCTGATCATATCTTCAGGAAAGGGATCATAATCTCCAGAGAAATCAGTAAGTTCTACTAATATGGAGGTCTTTATCTGCTGCAAACAGATCTGCATCACTGTAAGAGCATGGAAATTGAAGTGGCTATCGATGGGGTTTTCACAATACTTGCAGAGCTCAGGTAGAATTCCATTGTATAAAATAGTCCATGCAATACTGCTAGTCAACTCAGTGAGACGTGTATTGAGAACATCCCTCGGAACTGTTGTCAGCATCCCTCTCAACAAACAAAGCCTACTCAAAACTGAAGATTTCTGATTTCTAAATGCAAATCCCCATCAGGAAGCACCTTCTTCATCCCCAAATCACCCATACCTCTATCATCGTTGTTAAAATCAAAGAACCCACTGGAAATAAAAGCAGAGAGATCTCTTGGGTCCTTAAAGGTTTGAATTGCTGCACAGAAACTCACACCAGCTGCCACCAAGCAATCCCTCGAAAAAGCTGATGACTTCAGAACATCTAAGATAGTTCTTATAACACTCCCAAAAATACCCGACCCATCCTCCAAAGCCAACAACCTGGAAGGAAACCGCTGAAGCAAGTAGTACAAGCAAGACATTGCCTCCTGGCACTGCTCCATCACAACTGGTGACGGCCGAAACCCGGTTTCAATATCTGAAGTTACGCCTGCCAACCCATCAACCACATCCATCGCCGCCAAAACCGAACATTTATTCACAGTTTCGTTCAAAAATCCTAATTTTGGGTAACTTATCAAAGATAATGCCGCCCGAGACACCAAAAACCTCTTCCTTCCCTTCTTGTTCAAATCTCCATATTCCTCACACAGAGACACAAAACAGCTATCAATCACAGGAAGAAACTTCGAGCTCTTTGTGAGGGCGGAGATCAGCGTTCGGTGGAGCGGGAGGGAGTTTTCAAGAAAGAAGATTTCCAGGTAAAGTCTAGTGGCCGTTAACGAAATGTCAGTGGCGATTTCAGGGGTGGCAAGCAATCGGGAGAAAGAAGAAGAGAGGTCTTTAACAGCAGAAACTTGGGAGTAGGTGGAGTTCAGGGAGATCAAATGCTTCAAATGGGAGAAGAAATCAAAAGAGGAAAAAGCTTCCGAGGGAACGAGATTGAGGGCTTCGATAAAGGGTTTGGGGAACACGACCGAGCTGTAAGTGTATCGGTGCCGGTGCTGCAAAGCACGCCATTTTGCAGACATATTTCTCCTCTTTTATCAATCAATATATTGAAAATTGATGAAAAAATGGATCTTTGTGCTTGTTGTTGGGAGGAAATTGATCTAGACTGAATTTATAGTAGAAAAATTGGAAAAAAATATAGATAAAGTGATTAATGGTAAGAATTTCACCTGGATGTTGTTATGAGAAAGAATCCTACTTCGCTGCTTGGAATATTATTCCCTCTTTATTCAAATTTCTTCCGCTTCCCGCGAAGAGGAAGGGAAGAGCAAAGAGAGGACGGAAGAGCCGAGAGAACAACGAAGCACAGCGTTAGGGTTTTAGAATGACGTAAAATGACCACCCTAACCCGAAAGTCGGGTGCAAGATACGTCCTAATTAAGGAAAAGGAAATGGATCCTCAAATTAGATCCAATAAACCACTGAAACAGGTCAAACAAGACCAAATCCTAATCAATGAAGTGATTAACATAATTAACCATATATAAATTTATATCCTGCACTTATTATGGGTTTGCAGAGGTTCTCTTAATAGTGTTTGCCATGGATACTGCATAATGTCATATACTGGATAGCCATGCATACCTATCCTTTATAGTTATGGCCTGCATTAAAAAAATGTCTAGCCATGCATAGAATTAATCTCTTTATTCCAATCTTTTTGGGAAACATATCAGATTTACACCAAAAACATTCCATTCCACCAAAAACATTCTTCCCATTTATCTTTTTTACACCAAAAACATTCTTCCATACATCTTAAGAAATACGTTACTTAGCTTATTCTCCTGGTCACATGTATTAACCACTTGACTCGAAAATAATCACATATGGGGCTACCTATTTTTAATTTAGCTCTTCAAAACCCAATCTCTCTCTCTTTCTTCTCGCTTAAATATAGTGTGCATAAATCCAAATCCATTGATTTTTTACTTATAAATTTGTTTTTATATCTAAAAAAAGGGATTATAAATGTAATAGCAAAAGAGATTGAAGGAAAATAATCACACATTTTAAATTTAACAAATTTAGTAATAAGTAATGAAAAAATATTTTTTAGATAAAATCACTATATTTGAAAGAAAATAAGAAATATAATAATGATGATAAAAATAAAAAGTTTAATCTTAAACTAGTTAGAATCGGCTACATGAATCCTTTTTGTTCATTCTACTTGATTTAAAGTTATATTTCTTTAAGATGCAAAGGTTTAAATTTTTCTTTATCACTTTCTTTCATACAACTTTTAATCTATCTATACCTTTTTATCCTTATATATATATATATATATATATATATTAAATTATTCTTTCACACTTATGGATCCTTAGGTCTACATTATAAATATTATCATCTCAGTCATCCTTCTTTCAATTTTCTTACTTCGATGCTATCTTTATCTTTTTATGAATAGCTTTATTTCTTATTATTATAACTTTTTTTTATATTATCATACATTTATTTTAATATTCTCGTTTCAACTATATTTATCATATATATATATATATATATATATATATATATATAATTATCTAACATTCTTCACTATAAAGCATAGTCAATCTTATGTTCATTTTATATTTTTTTCAACTTAGCAGATATTCTATATTCACATAATATTTTACTTTAATTCTTCATTTTATTGAATCCACTTTAATTTTATAAATGGATCATACTAGTACTTCATTATGGAACTGAGAAAAAGATACAGATTCCTTATTCTTAAGATGCAACGAAGTCATCATTGTATTTGAGGCTGTACAAGTATTCTACGTGAAAAATCTCTCAATGGATCCTCTGTAATTTGATGCATGTAAAAAAATAAAGAGTGAGCTACTTCTATTGCTTGATATGATAGTTGGTATGGCAAATGTGCGATAAATGATGAATGGAAAATAAAAAAGACAGCTACCATCATTATTGCATTTAAATTATTCTGTCCAGTTGACACCCCATTACTTTAAGACTCACGGCAAGCAATAAATTCTCAAGGAGACGGATAATTTTCTCATTGATAGAATTCACCTGAGTGCTTAACAAAATGGGAAGAATAAGCTCCGTTTCCTTCTTCATCTTCACTGTTCAGTAGCCTGATCTAATGAAGAGAGCTACTACTAATTTCGTTCTTGAGACTTTGTTTGACAGTATCACATTACCTCTTGCTTTGTCATCATCAAATGATAATGAGCTGAAAAAATGTTTTGTGATAGCACCCTTGATTGATTATCAAATCTCTCTTTTTTTTTTTTTTTTTTTTTTTTTTTTTTTTGCATGGCATAGGACTGCGGAGAGCAATAGCTAATTAAATTGGTTCATCACAGAGAGAAGATTCACATCCTCCACCTGCTTCTTGATGCAGGTTTTTTTTTTTCTTTTGGGGAGAAATTCTTCTTGATGGAGGTTTTTTTTTTTTTTTTTTTTTTACGTATTACTATCAGATTCCAGCTTGGTTATTATGGGGATGAGCAGTACTTTTAGTTACTGGTTCTTAAATTGCCCTCAAACAATTTGACAGGACCTGCAATTTTTGCACCTGATTAAAAAAAATTTTGTACATCGTATCCGACATGAGTTGATCTATATGCATACAATATTCATTAAAATAATATTAAGATAATTTTATAATATTTTAACAAAAAAATTAAAACATCGTAGTTATAAAATTATAATATTTTGATAAAAAAATAAAAACTTACTGCATCGAAAGTGGTATATAAATACTTTTTCTTGATCTATATGCAGAACCATGCACTGAAAACCATTCTCTGTCTTGGATTAAGCGTTATTTGATTATTTTTTTCTCTTTTATCATTAATCTTGTAGTGGTTTTGTAACCCCCGAGACCTTAATTACCTATAAGGAGGGAAGAATGTAACCCCGAGACCTTAATTACCTGGTTCGTGAGATTTAGTGTAGGATCCTGCAGTTTCACGTGGCGATTATGTTTACAATTTCGCGTAACGAATGGGTTTTCGGAGTCTCTTTAAGAGGCAGCGCGTGAGAATAATAGGAGGAAGAGGACTCCCTCCATCATCCTGGCGTCCGCGTCCCCTCCAGGTAATTCTCTGTCCATCCCCTTAGTGCTAGAAGGTAATTCTCTGTCCATCCCTTAGTGCTAGAGAGAGAGATAGTCCTCTTAGTGCGATAAGAGAGAGAGTTGCCATGAGAGAAAGTCAGTTCTCAGTATGAGAGAAACAGAGAGAGATCGCAAGTGCCGGCCGATCCCCTTGGTTCAGGCCCGGCGGCGTGCTCGCCGCCGCGCCGGGCCTGATACCTGGCCGGTGACCCCGCCGGCGCCGGGGGAGGCGTCCGGCGGGGTGGTCCAATTGGCCCTCCTCTCGCGCGGTGGCGGAAGCCGGTTGCCGAACCGGCTTCCGCCGGTTGGTTCGGGCCCGGCGGCGTGCTCGCTGCCTCGCGGGCCCGAGACATGGACTGCCGCCTCCACCGGCGCCGGGCGTGCGTCCGGTGGAGGTCCGGCCGGCCATGGTGGCCGGCCGTGCCGCCGGCACACTTCCGTGCCGCGCGGAGGTATTAGAGAGAGAGTGAGAAATTGAGGGTGAGGGAAGGGGTTTGGCGGCCGGCCGCGGCGGCGGTCGGCTCTGGCCCGGCCACCGGCGGCCGGGCCGCCCTCAATTTGGCGGCGGCGGCCCCGGCCGCCGGCCATGTGCCCGTCCCCTGTTCGGTGAAACAGGGGATCGGGAGGAAGATAAGGCTGAACCGGGCCGGCTGGGCCGGCCGGTTCAGGCCTTTTGGGCCATGCTGCATTGAGATTTGGGCTGGATTTTGGGCCCTGTAACGGGTCGGGATGAGAAAAATAATTACATGGCTAGAATCATGGTGAATTCTAGTTTCATGGGGTATTTTTACTTCCCCAATTGGGTGTGTATAGTGGAAGATATTCGAGCCCAAAGTAGGGCCCGTGAAATAGTTTGGGTAGAAATTCTAAGGGGTCATTTTTATTCCTTGCTAATCAATTAATTGTGTAAATGATCCTGTAGGTGCTCAGACATCTGACTAACTTATTTATACCTGTTGGATTGCGTACTGAGGTAAGTAAACCAGTTATCAGTTTATTAAATAAGTTATTTCAGGATATGCGTAGTTAAATTGTGAATTGTTATTGGCTAATTGTGTAATAGATGAATACTATGATTTCATATGCTATGCATGTGAGATGCAGTTATGCATGTGAGCTATGCATGTGAGATGCCGTTGCTATGCTGTTGCTATGCATGTGAGATGTCGTTGCTATGTTGTTGCTATGCATGAGAGATGCTGTTGCTATGCATGAGAGATGCAGTTGCTATGCATGAGAGATTTAGCGTGACATTGATGTGATATATTACATGCAATTGCTCAATTATACTTTATAAGTAAACCCACTGTTTATACTCTCAATGGTAACCGTAAATGTGACCCACGGCCCTGCAATATCTCAATAATGTACCAGCCAGCATTCCCTTAAAGCATCTCCCTCTGAAAGGTCAAGATACCAGTGTCACGCCAATAATGTATCAACCAGCATTCCCTAGAAGTATCCCCCCTACTGAAAGGTCAAGATACCAGGGTCACGCCAATAATGTATCAACCAGCATTCCCTAGAAGTATCCCCCCTACTGAAAGGGGTCGGAATACCAGGGTCATGCCAATAATGTATCACCCAGCATTCCCTAGAAGTATCCCTCCCTACTGAAAGGGTCGGAATACCAGGGTCATGCCAATAATGTATCACCCAGCATTCCCTAGAAGTATCCCTCCCTACAGAAAGGGTCGGAATACCAGGGTCATGCCAATAATGTATCACCCAGCATTCCCTAGAAGTATCCCTCCCTACTGAAAGGGTCGGAATACCAGGGTCATGCCAATAATGTATCACCCAGCATTCCCTAGAAGTATCCCCCCTACTGAAAGGGTCGGAATACCAGGGTCATGCCAATAATATATCAACCAGCATTCCCTAGAAGTATCCCCCCTACTGAAAGGGTCGGAATACCAGGGTCATGCCAATAATGTATCACCCAGCATTCAGAAGTATCCCCCCTACTGAAAGGGTCAAGATACCAGGGTTATGTCATGATAAAGGAGAGCCGTGGCGACACATAACAGTACCTCACATCACATCAATACATCAATACATCAATCATGTAGTAAAACAGTGGATTATACTTACTGAACAATTGCATGTAATATATCACATCAATGTCACGCTAACTGCATCTCTTATGCATAGCAACTGCATCTCTCATGCATAGCAACTGCATCTCTCATGCATAGCAGCATCTCACATGCATAGCAACAGCATAGCAACGGCATCTCACATGCATAGCCACAGCATCTCACATGCATAATAACTGCATCTCACATGCATAGCATATGAAATCATAGTATTCATCTACTTACACAATTAGCCAATAACAATTCACAATTTAACTACGCATATCCTGAAATAATTTATTTAATAAACTGATAACTGGTTTACTTACCTCAGTACGCAATCCAACAGGTATAAATAAGTTAGTCAGATGTCTGAGCACCTACAGGATCATTTACACAATTAATTGATTAGCAAGGAATAAAAATGACCCCTTAGAATTTCTACCCAGACTATTCACGGGCCCACTTTGGGCTCGAATATCTCCCACTATACACACCCAATTGGGGAAGTAAAAATACCCCATGAAACTAGAATTCACCATGATTCTAGCCATGTAATTATTTTTCTCATCCCGGCCCGTTACAGGGCCCAAAATCCAGCCCAAAATCTCAATGCAGCATGGCCCAAAAGGCCTGAACCGGCCGGCCCAGCCGGCCCGGTTCAGCCTTATCCCTCCCGATCCCCTGTTTCACCGAACAGGGGACGGGCACATGGCCGGCGGCCGGGGCCGCCGCCGGCCAAATTGAGGGCGGCCCGGCCGCCGGTGGCCGGGCCAGAGCCGGCCGCCGCCGCGGCCGGCCGCCAAACCCCTTCCCTCACCCTCAATTTCTCACTCTCTCTCTAATACCTCCGCGCGGCACGGAAGTGTGCCGGCGGCACGGCCGGCCACCATGGCCGGCCGGACCTCCACCGGACGCACGCCCGGCGCCGGTGGAGGCGGCAGTCCATGTCTCGGGCCCGGCGAGGCGCGAGCACGCCGCCGGGCCCGAACCAACCGGCGGAAGCCGGTTCGGCTTCCGCCACCGTGCGAGAGGAGGGCCAATTGGCCCTCCCTCTCCTCTCTCTCTCACCACCACCGGACGCCTCCCCCGGCGCCGGCGGGGTCACCGGCCAGGTATCAGGCCCGGCGCGGCGGCGAGCACGCCGCCGGGCCTGAACCAAGGGGATCGGCCGGTTCCTCATCTCTCCCTCTTGCGATCTCTCTCTGTTTCTCTCACGCTGTCTCTCTCTCTCGTCTCTCTCTCTTCTCTCTCTCTCTCCTACTGACTCTTTCTCTCTCCTGCTGACTCTTTCTCTCTCCTACTCTTTCTCTCATGGCAACTCTCTCTCTCCTCTCTGGCACTATCTCTCTCTCTCCTCTCGCACTAAGAGGACTGCACTAAGCAGAGAATTACCTGGAGGGGACGCGGACGCCAGGATGATGGAGGGAGTCCTCTTCCTTCCTATTTATTTCTCACGCGCTGCCTCTTAAAGAGACTCCGAAAATCCATTCGTTACGCGAAATTGTAAACATAATCGCCACGTGAAACTGCAGGATCCTACACTAAATCTCACGAACCAGGTTAAGGTCTCGGAGGGTTACATTCTTCCCTCCTTATAGGTAATTAAGGTCTCGGGGGTTACATTCTCCCCTCCTTATAAAAATTTCGGCCTCGAAATTGGTATATAAATCTCCAAAGTCAACAATCTTAAATAGATAATTTACCTTCAATTAATTATGGATACTTCGATTTAATTTCATCCTCCAGCTCCCAAGAAGCCTCCCTCTCATAGTGATTATTTCACTGAACTTTGACATACGGAATGGTATGCCGCCTTAGAATCTGATCCTTGCGGTCCACAATGTGCACAAGATAATCTTCATAAGTCAATTCTTTCTTAAGCTAAATTGGTTCAAGTTATAACACATAACGGGGTTTGCAATATACTTCCTCTGTCATAAAGATATGAAACACATTGAACACTACAAAGAGTAATGAAAGCAGTACTAAGCTATAAGACACTTCCTTTATCTTGATCAAAGTTTCAAATGACCCAATTTTTGTGGCTCAAGTCACCTCTAACACAGACCTCATAACATCATTGGTTAGCAAAGCTTCCAATGATCTTTAACCTGAAATTTCAAATCTTTCTTTTGATCATTAACATAACTTTTCTATTAACTTTGAGCTACAAATGATACTTTTCATAGCTGTTAAACAAACTCAGTCCAAAATTGTCGCTCTCACATCATCTCAATATGAAGGAAATCTATACCTTATATTGTAGACAATTGAAATGAATCCATTTGAATATTGGCTTGGTAATAAGCAATTTCATTAAGGGTAAGAACAATACCAAGCACCTCTTAAATTCATTACTCACAGTATAACATCTAAAATCTTATTAGTTTCTGTAGTTGTCTATTACTTGAGGGTGGAAGGTTGGACAGAAATTCAGCTTAACCCACCAAGCTCTATGATTACATCATTGAATTAGAAGAGTGAGACAAATGAATACCAATTCAATTTACTCATTTTACTACTAAATCAGAAACAAATATTAATATCTCATCCCACTACAATTTCATCCTTGAAATTAAATATTTGATCATGCATAGCCAAAATTAATTCCAAAGTCTACTATTCCCAAAACTTAAACAATAATTATCTCAGAATTTAAATTTTATACTTTTCCTAAATAGTCCATCATGACGTAATATGTATTCAACTATTTTAGCATCAATATCAACCATCATCTCATCTAGCAATTAACAATCAGTTTTGAACATGCAATATCCATAATAAAAGTTCTCTTAGTAAAATTCACTATATACTTATCCATCCATACTCAAATTCAGAAAGTACTCAATTGTGATTAATCACACACATGTAATTAACTATTCCATTCCCAAAATATCATCAATATTAATCATCCCTAAACCAGCAGATGAGTTCATAATCTTACAATATCAATAATGTAAGTTCTACAATTAAGATTCATTAAATTCAGATTTAATACCTCAAGATCCATATATCAACTCAATTGCAATATGGACATAATGGTGTTTAGTTATATTAGTCATCAATTGCACTTTTCAATTACTATATCATATTCCATATATTCATCTGTCTTTTATTGCATATCCAATTAAAATCTCGTCTACCCATATTAATTAAAGGTCTAAAATTGCTACTAATCATTTCCAGCAAGTTTGATGGAGCTAAAACCTCTAGAAGCCCCCCTTGACCTCCCCACTGATCAAGGCTACCAGCCGGGAGCCCACATAATATTATTGACTTGCGATGGTTCATTCTCAATTCCTATCAAACTTGTAATTCAATTATCTTGATAAACTTTAAATTTCAAGCTCCCAAAGCATAATTCATGAAATTCCTTGAAAGTCATGAAATTGTCATCAATGTCATCCAAGTATTTTGCCTAGAGTGTCATATGCATATATCCCTAAGGTCATAACCTGGGTCCTGTGGGTTATGGGCCCACCACGCTTCCGCTGCGCACTCTGATGCTGCATGTCCTGCATAGACTGCGCCATACCGAGAGAGCTTGAAGCATCTCGGACTGGAATCGCTGGTGCTCAGTTCCTACTGGGTTGGCAGGGGCCATACCTCCAGTAGTTCCTTAACCCACCGGCTGATCAGCATTACCGGCCAGAGAGTCCTCCTCATACAGTTGGCTCCTAGTATTGCGAGCCATAACTATTTTCTGATAAATTAGATGTGGTTAATATCATCATAAACTAATGTGTCAGGTGTCTCTAAATATAATGTCATCAAATATGTTCTCTACGTGTTATCATGTCAATATGTCTGTGTCCCTAGGGTCAAAACCGTTATCATGTCAATATGTCCGTGTCCCTAGGGTCATAACTGTATCATGTCAATATGTCATGTCCCTAGGGTTATCATGTCAATATGTCCGTGTCCCTAGGGTCATAACCTAGTGCTCTGATACCATAAAAGCTGTCACGCCCCAGACCCAAAATTTTTGAGCTAGGGTGACAACCCGCCGCGTGCCGGGCACGCAAGGCGTCCCGAAACATGACACTGAGTTCAATAAAAGCAATAACCTATATATCATTCAAGTCCATGTCTTTAATACAATCCATAACTAAAGATTTGGGCTACAAGCCCTACACATAAGCATTACAGGGGTTACATCAACATATGAATCCACTTTATAGAAGCTCCAACGAACCTATGGTTCCTTACACACCACAATGATAAAGTCTGGGCATCAAGCCCTACACATATATAATATTGGGGCTACAACAAAATAATGATCTGGCTTATTTAATAGAAGATCCATCACCCCAAAATCCATCTTCAACCTCGTGGCTCTGATAAAAACATTGTAAGGATTTTGTGAGCTTACACTCAGTAAGTAAACCATGTTATACAGTCCAATCATAGCATAGCAATCAATAAGCATATAAATGATCAGCATGCATAAACATTTCACAATACTCAAACATGCAATGTAAGTAAACCCATCATTGTTATATTATATCATATGTGTCCCACGGCCCTGCCATGCCCCATAACAAAGGAGAGCCGTAGTGGCACATATAAATATAATTCAAATCATTTGCACTCATCATTGTTGTATTATACCATAGCAAATTATCAGTGCATATAAAGCATTCCAATTGTTATATTATATCATATGTGTCCCACGGCCCTGCAATGCCCCATAACAAAGGAGAGCCGCGGCGGCACATATAAATATAATTCATTCTTTTGCATTCACAATCACTCCATTATGCAATGTAAGTATTATATCATGCGTGTCCCACGGCCCTGCAATGCCCCATAACAAAGGAGAGCCGTAGTGGCACATCCAATCATTTGCATCCATAATTGCTCAATTATACTTTATAAGTAAACCCACTGTTTATACTCTCAATGGTAACTGTAAATGTGACCCACGGCCCTGCAATATCTCAATATGTACCAGCCAGCATTCCCTTAAAGCATCTCCCTCTGAAAGGTCAAGATACCAGTGTCACGCCAATAATGTATCAACCAGCATTCCCTAGAAGTATCCCCCCTACTGAAAGGTCAAGATACCAGGGTCACGCCAATAATGTATCAACCAGCAAATGATTGGTATTATATTTATATGTGCCACTACGGCTCTCCTTTGTTATGGGGCATTGCAGGGCCGTGGGATACGCATGATATAATACTTACATTGCATAATGGAGTGATTGTGAATGCAAAAGAATGAATTATATTTATATGTGCCGCCGCGGCTCTCCTTTGTTATGGGGCATTGCAGGGCCGTGGGACACATATGATATAATATAACAATTGGAATGCTTTATATGCACTGATAATTTGCTATGGTATAATACAACAATGATGAGTGCAAATGATTTGAATTATATTTATATGTGCCACTACGGCTCTCCTTTGTTATGGGGCATGGCAGGGCCGTGGGACACATATGATATAATATAACAATGATGGGTTTACTTACATTGCATGTTTGAATATTGGTGAAATGTTTATGCATGCTGATCATTTATATGCTTATTGATTGCTATGCTATGATTGGACTGTATAACATGGTTTACTTACTGAGTGTAAGCTCACAAAATCCTTACAATGTTTTTATCAGAGCCACGAGGTTGAAGATGGATTTTGGGGTGATGGATCTTCTATTAAATAAGCCAGATCATTATTTTGTTGTAGCCCCAATATTATATATGTGTAGGGCTTGATGCCCAGACTTTATCATTGTGGTGTGTAAGGAACCATAGGTTCGTTGGAGCTTCTATAAAGTGGATTCATATGTTGATGTAACCCCTGTAATGCTTATGTGTAGGGCTTGTAGCCCAAATCTTTAGTTATGGATTGTATTAAAGACATGGACTTGAATGATATATAGGTTATTGCTTTTATTGAACTCAGTATCATGTTTCGGGACGCCTTGCGTGCCCGGCACGCGGCGGGTTGTCACCCTAGCTCAAAAATTTTGGGTCTGGAGCGTGACAGGTTTTCATTCTTTTATACTAAATATTTTTCACAAGAATCAATCACATTTTCCTTAGCATGCATCTGAAAAAGGTTGTGCAACCGCTAATTTGGTAATATCTGCCTCACTAATTTTTCCTGTGTTGTATCTGCACCTTTGGACAAAATTATTCAGAGGATTTTAAATATTTATTGTTCGCAAGAAAAGAAAAAGATCTTTGTAAAATCAATAATTAAGTAGCTTTTTTTGTGTGCAAAATTCACAACAAAATAGTGGCTTATATCATCTTGGTAATATAAAGTGACACTTAAAAAGACACTGGCACGACAAATTTAAATAGGTATTATAATTGTTAAGCATTACAATTTATTAAATGTTGATCATGTTGTGCATATCTTGTGCTGGCTGCCTGCGATGAGCTACATCTCCTTAAAAAAAAATTTCATGCACGTTGTGCACACACGAGCTAAAGCTTTGAAGACCATGATGATTGAAACTGAACACCACCAAAACTTGTTGGAAGATTAGCAGCTTGATTGTCAAGCGAAGATCAGATCCTGCCCTTGCTGGATGAGCAGTATAAAAAACAAAGCAGAATGTAGTTTTCATTTTTCTTGCATTTTATTTATAAAATTGATGAATAAAATGGGATGAAAGTAGTGATCAGACGCAGGATTTAATTATGACAGCCAACATTAATGGTGCAATTAAAGCCTTTCGTAATTGGTGGACTGAAAATAAGTAAGTATTTTAATTAAAAATATACTACGAGAACAGTATATAAAACTCACGTCAAGCAACTACACCTTTGTTTTAGTTTTCTCCTTTTTTTTTTTTCTTTCTATCATCAATTTCTTTGCGGTTGAAGAATTCCTTTTCGATCGATCGGTAATTCTCTTTTTTTTACTTTTTTTTTTGTTATTTACTCTTCTTTTTTGTAACAATAATATTTATATCATCTAAAGAAAACTAAATTACCTTCTTAAAAATAAAATTAAACTGTCATCATATGTATCCTACTGTGTATATAAATTTTAGCTCTCAACTACGCCAGATTATAGTCATGCACAATTAAATCCCTTGAACTTTGTTTTTTTAATAAAAAGGGTGCTCGTGAAATTATGAAATTAATCTTTAATTAAAATAAAGAAAAAAAATTATCTAGTCGATCTTAGTCACTTTGGGACGCCGGCTTTCTTATTATCGTTGTTGTGTTATTTTATTTTTTTTAATAAAATGACCGAAAAAGGCCCGAAGCGGTGCGTCTTTTACGCGACCTATGGAGGCTTGCCGGGTGATGCGACGTTTGTCGCCGGCGAGATCTCTCGGCCTCCTCAGAGGCTCCGCCGCCGGAGCTTCCTTCCGGCCCCGACCTCCGACGGAAATCCCTATGACGACGGGTTCGATCTCTCTCTCGAACCATCGCTCAAATCCCATTCTTTTCGTGTATAATAGCCCACTGTCTCCGCCGCCCGGTCCCAGGGCACACGATAGCAGGATCCAGTATTGGGGAAGTTAACGACGATCTCGCTTTCTCTCTCTGCAGTGTCCGGCGGCTTGAGTCGGCGGAAGGCGTATGACGGGCTGCTGCTGGACGCCGGCGGCACGCTTATCCAGGTGGCAAGGCCCGTCGAGGAGACCTACGCCTCCATCGGGAAGAAATATGGTATTAATCCGATCCCTTGCTTCTTTCTTCTCAAACTATCGGGGGAATTTCCTTTTTTTTTATTAACTGTAGATCAAATTATCCTCTGAATTATTACTCTTGTATTATTAGCAGAATATTTTTTTTCTTTTAAGAAAACGAATTAGAGATCAAACCGTATGAATCTCATGAATTATATGATAATTATGCGTCCAGGGCTTAAAGCAACAGAGAACGAGATTAAGCAGGGTTTCAGGAAGGCTTTTGCGGCCTCATGGCCTGCGAAACTTCGCTACCAGGTGTTGGCAATTTTAGGCAAATCAATATTCAATTTCTTTTATTAGCAATGGAAAATGTGTAACAAAAAAGATGGTGTTGGTGTTGGTGTACTTGGGTTTTTAATAAAGGAAGGATTGGGCTGAGTTTGGGTGCAGGGTGATGGACGTGCATTCTGGAGGCTTGTTGTTTCTGAAGCCACATGCTGTACTGATAATGACTATTTCGAAGAAGTATATGAGGTGAGATTCTTTCTCACCCAATGTATGCATTCATGAATCAAGATATGCCCTTTTTAAAAAATTATTATTATTATGCTCACTTGATAGGCATGGACTTTGATTTCAAAGTGTTTGAATTTTTTTCAACAGAAGGTTGTTGTAATATTACTATAAGCTTTCATAGAAAAATAAACTCTTGTTGGTCATGTTTACAGGTTAATCGTTGAAACATATGGCCATTTATATTAATAGGTGTACAAGGCACAAGCTCATAATCCGAGTGAGGGATGATGCTGTCAAATCATCCTTCTCGAACATTTGCGAGCGTCCGATCACCTTTTCCAACGAGCCTGAGATCTTCTGACGAGCTTCTCGCGGTCAGAAGCCTACAAAAAGTCCCAAAAATCGAAGATTTCGGCGGAGATCTTTCGATGCTCAAATTAGTGCTCTGGGCAACAGTTGTGAGAGAAAGCTAGAAAGAGAGAGAGGCTTAGAGAAGAGCTCTCTGTGTGCAAGAAGGAGTATTTAGGAGTGTTGTTGTGGGTTCACCTGGTCAGGAGTTTCTTCTACCCAATTTATTCATCTTTAGACTTTATGTGGCTTGCTTGAAAAGCTTAGAGCCTTACCATCTAATGATGGAAAGAGTCACGTGAAGTCTCATGATGGACCATAACTTTTGGGGCTCATCTAGTCTGAATAGTTGGGGTCTCATGATGAATGATGACTTTTGTGGATGGAATGTTAGGGCTAATGTTTGTGAGATTTGAGGTATTGCCACTTGTCAGTGCATTTAAGGTGATGGCAGCAATAGTGAGGCTTATTTGGAAAGCTTGGAGTCTGTCAGTCTTGGAGCATGATCTCTTGTCCTCTTTATGATAAGGGCAGTAACAGCATGGCTTGCTTTCTGGTGGTATGTCAGAGCTACAAGCGCTATCCCGTCAAATATGGATGGCTGCAGTTGATGGATCAAGTCCTGTCAGATTGGGTGGCTGCAGTTGGTTGGTGGGTGCTGCTTGATTTGGACATTCCATCAAGTTGTCTTTGATGTTCTGTGCGGACAGTGACAAGATGTGTGGTGGAGCCAAGTACGTAGGCCCCATAATGTGGCCGCTAGGGTACTGCTCGGGTGGTCGCTGGACCGAGTCGGAGTCACGAATCCACTGACATCCTCAGGTGATGCTGGAAGTACCATGAGGAGACTCCAGGCGACGAAGGATCAGCATTCGGCAGCGTCGATGAAGTAGGCGTTATCTTCTCAGGCCATTTCCAGCCTCCAGATGCGACGGAGGGAGGTGAGCCTGATGAAGAGGTTGGAGTCATAGCAGAGAATGGAGCAAGAATAAAGTCTTCTAGGTTCCCAGTTGGATCGGGAGCCGTGGAGTCAGGACTAAGCCGTCCGTGGCGGGGAGCAGTCGAAACAGGGGGCCGTGGAGCCGGGCTCGGACGATGCTCCTAGAGTCGGGAACTATCTATGGCGGAGCCGGGATCCGAAGACCAAAAGCAGGCTGGTGCTGGATTCGAGAGCAAGTTGGGAAGCCGAGACGATTGGGAGCATTCGGGAGTCGGGCCACCTAGGATGGGGCTGCTCAGGATGAGGCCACCTAGGATGGAGCTGGAAGGGAGGCCGCCTGGGTGGAGCCGCCTAGAAGCTAAGACGGATGCCAGAACTGGGAGCTGGGATGGAGCTGATGCTGGTGCTGGGACAAAGTTTGGCACCTAGTGCCGGGACGAAGTCGTCGTGCTCCAGAAGCAAGGAGCCAAGTGCCTGGACTCGGGGTTGTCCATGAGGTTGGAACGAAGCCGAGAGAAGAGAACTGGGGCCGAGAGGCTTGGGAGAACCGAGAGGAACGACAACCGTGGGGAAGACGATTTCCCTAACTTCCCCCGAGTTGTCCTTGCCTTTGCTGGCCTCTGTCGGGGCCATGGGGTTATCGCACGATAATTTGGGGAAGCCTCTTTCGACGCCGGAGGAGCTGCTGCCCACCTTGGAGAAGAAGGATGGTGGTGTCCACGGTCCTCAAGGTCATGACGACATGGCTTGTCTCAACGGCTTGTCCTTGGAAGTTTCTAGACTTAGCTGTCTCCTGGGTGCAAATAATAAAAAAGAGGGGGAGAGAGGAGAGTGAGAGGGAGATGGGGTCAAAGTCAAAATTACCTGTCTCCCTCCCTTATCTTTTTCATTCCATAATAATCTCATGTGTCCATTGTCATAGGAATTAGGACCATAGGACTGGGGGCTTGTTGCAGCCAGGAGCAGAGCTGTGGACGGGCTTATTTAATGGCAAACGTGCCCTTCGATTGGGACTCTCAAACTCTTGGACAGAGTTGGCTGAGTCCGAAATGAGCCGGGGTCGACTGGCCGAGTAAGAAAAGCCGTCATCGAGGAGGCTGAGTGGACAAGGCTGAGTAGAATGGCGAGGCCGCTTAGAAATTGCTGGGACCAATTAGAAATTGCTGGGGCCGAATAGGATGATCCAAGGCCGACGAGGATAGGCCGACTTGCCGAGGCCAAGCCCAGATGCAGTCATTGTAGCCCATGGGATCAATTGGCCTCATCAAATGCGCTCCACATTCCTTAAGCTTGTGGCCCTTGCATCCGCCAAGCGCAAGGAGTGTAAAACTTTTACCTTTGCACATATCTTTTCATGCTAACTTTGGGCTTTGATCCCTTACTGATGGAGAGATCTTTTTCCTTTTTGCATTGCTTTGGATAATGTGTCTGCCTTGTATGGACTTTTGCCTGCTCAAAGAACTCAAAGAACTTTAAGCAATGTTGGGGGTAAGTTGATTACCTTTGACTGGCTAAGGGCAGCCAGTAATCCTCTTCGACGCAGGGTCTGGAAGTGGATGTTCGTCAACTATGAGCTAGGATTGATCTCTCCCGCTGTGAGCTGACTCGAGGCTTCTAATTAGCCAACGTTGGCCATTAGCCGCTGAGGCAAAGATAAAGCCAACCATTGAGGTTGTAATGATGCTGCTGAGGCAGATATAAGGCTGCTGAGACTGAAATAAAACCGTCTCGGAGGTTTCGCGGCCGGTTCGGGCATTGACTCGAGGCCGCTAGAACCATAGGACTTGAATCATCTCGGGGGTTTCTTGGTGCCGGCCTGGGGGTGTCCTTATGATCGCAGAGCCATCGAGATCCTTTTGAAACTACCTCGAGGGTTTCTCGGCCAGCTCGGGAGTTTGACTCGGGGCCGCCGAGACCATAGGACTTGAATCACCTCGGAGGTTTCTCGCGCCGGCCCGAGGGTGTCCTTATGATCGCGGGGCCACTGAAGTCATTTTGAAACTATCTCGGGGGTTGCTTGGTCAGCCCAAGTGGTTATTGAGAAGTTGAATAAAAAGAAACTTTTTCTCAAAGTGTAATGTACTTAGCTTTGGTAGCTTTTTGCCTTTGCATTGTGTTTGGTGTCGACGCCGATTACAGGCTCGAAAGCTTTTTCTTTGAAGAAATTTGTCTCCTTTTATTGATTTAAATACTTTAGTATGTTGGCGATCTGCTCCCAAGGAAGCATGTCGACTAAAGATGGGGAAGTGCTAGTGCCTTCGATTGGGGAGGGCTTCAGGATTGTGGTGCTTGTTGGTAAGCTTGAAGGTGCTTTTACTGATAGCTTGAGCTTGCTATTGTTGATGAGCTGATGGTGCTCTTATTGATAGCTTGAGCTTGCTCTTGCTGATGAGCTGATGATGCTCTTGCTAGAGAGTTGATGATGCTCTTACTGAAGAGTTTGAGGATGCTCTTGCTGGAGAGCTTGAGGATGCTCTTGTTGGAGAGCTGATGATGTTCTTGCTGGAGAGCTTTTCTATAGGATGAATGATGGCTGGTCTGAGCAGCAATTAAAGGGAGCGGAGGCTCTTGCTTGCTGCTATATGGCCATGGAATATTGCTCCTGGAGCTTTTGGACAGCTACTATTAATGCTTGGATTTGCATGGTGAGACTGACATTCTATCTTGCTTGAATGGCCTGAGGTAGCGGTGGCGGTGGAGCAGAGAGCTGGCCTTCTGTTGCTCAGCTCGTTGAGGGTACCTCCCATTATGACTGGCAAAAGCCTCTTGGGTTCTTGTCATCACCATATTTTTTATCTATCCACCATTTTAACATGAAAGGGACGAGGATCTGCAAGCTAATATTGCTGATGATCCGTGCTCTGTCCATTCCTGGCACGTCAATCTGATGTAGCCAGATCATCATCCTCGAACGTTTGCGAGCGTTCGGTCGCCTTCTCCAATGAGCCCGGGATCTTTCGGCGAGCTTCTCGCGTTCGAGAGCCTGCAAAAAGTTTCGAGGACCAGAGATTCCGGCAGAGACCCTCTGACACTCAATTCAGTGCTCTAGGCAACAGTCGTGAGCGAAGCTCGAAAGAGAGAGAGGCTTAGAGAAGAGCTTTCCATGAGTAAGAATAAGCGTTTAGGAGTGTTGTTGTGGGTTCACCTGGTCGGGAGTCCCTCTTACCTAATTTATTCATCTTTGGACTTTGTGTGACTTGCTTGGAAAGCTTGGAGCCTTGTCATCTAATGATGGAAAGAGTCACGTGAAGTCTCATGATGGACCATGACTTTTGGGACTCAGCTAGTCTGAGTGGTTGGGGCCTCATAATGAATGACTTTTGTGGATGGAATGTCAGGATTGATGTATGTGAGATTTGAGGTGCTGCTACTTGTCAGAGCATTTAAGGTGATGGCAGCAATAGTGAGGCTTATTTGAGAAGCTTAGAGTCTGTCAGTCTTGGAGCATGATCTCTTATCCTCTTTATGATAAGGGCAGCCTTGCTTCCTGGTAGTATGTCAGAGCTACATGCGCTATCCCGTCAAATATGAGTGGCTGCAGTTGGTGGATCAAGTTCTGTCAGATTGGATGGCTGCAGTTGGTTGGTGGGTGCTGCTTGACTTGGACATTCCATCGAGTTGTCCTTGATGCTTTGTGCGGACAATGACGAGATGTGTGGTGGAGCCAAGCATGTGGCCCCACAATGTGGCCGCTAGGGTACTGCTTGGGTCGTCGCTGGAATCGGGTCGGAGTCATGAATCCACTGACATCCCCAGGTGAAGCTGGAAGTATAGTGAGAAGACTTCGGACGACGAAGGACCAACATTCGGCAGCGTTGATGAAGTGAGCGTTATCTTCTTAGGCCATTTCCAGCCTCCAGATGCGATGGAAGGAGGTGAGCCTGATGAAGAGGTTGGAATCAGAGCAGAGAACGGAGCAGGAATAAAGTCTTATGGGCTCCCAGTTGGATTGGGAGCCATGGAGTCAGGACTAAGCCGTCCGTGGCCAGGAGCAATCGAAACAGGGGGTCGTGGAGCCGGGCTCGAACGATGCTCCTAGAGTCGGGAACTATCCATGGTGAAGTCGGGATCCGAAGACTAGAAACAGGCTGGTGCTGGATCCGGGAGCAAGCTGGGAAGCCGGGACGACTGGGAGCGTTCGGGAGTCGGGCCGCCTAGGATGGGGCCGCTCAGGATGAGGCCACCTAGGATGAAGCTGGAAGGAGAGGCTGCCTAGGATGGGGCCGCCTGGGCGGAGCTTCCTTGGGAGGCCACCTAGGAGCTGAGACGGACGCCGGAACTAGGAGTCGGGATGGAGCCGGTGCTGGCACTGGGACAAAGTCTGGCACCCAGTGCCAGGACGAAGTCGTCTGCTTCAGAAGCAAGGAGCCGAGTGCCTGGACTCGGGTTGTCCGTGAGGGTTGGGACGAAGCCGGGAGGAGAGAACCGGGGCCGAGAGGCTTGGGAGAACGGGAGGAACGACAACCGTGGGGAAGACGATTTCCCTGACTTCCCCCGAGTTGTCCTTGCCTTTGCTGGCCTCTGTCGAGGCCATGCGGTTATCGCGTGACGATTTGAGAAGCCTCTTCCGACGCCGAAGGAGCTGCTGCCCACCTTGGAAAGAAGGGTGGTGGAGTGTCCACAGTCCTCAATGTCATGACGTCATGGCTTGTCTCAACGGCTTGTCCTTGGGAGGTTCTAGACTCAGCTGTCTCATGGGTGCAAATAAAGAGAAAGAGGGGGAGAGAGAAGGAGAGTGAGAGGGAGATGGGGTCAAAGTCAAAATCACCTGTCTCCCTCCCTTTATCTTTTCCTTCCATAATAATCTCCTGTACTCATTATCAGAGGAATTCGGACCATAGGACTGGGGGCTTGTTGCAGCCGGGAGCAGAGCCATGGACGGACTTATTTAATGCCAAACGTGCCCTTCGATTGGGACTCTCAAACTCTTGGACAAAGTTGGCCGAGTCCAAATGAGCCGAGGTTGACTAGCCAGTAAGAAAAGCCGTCATCAGGAGGCTGAGTGGACAAGGCCGAGTAGAACGGCGAGGCCGCCTAAAAATTCTGGGGCCAAGGAGGATAAGCCAAGGCCGACGAGGATGGGCCGACTTGCCGAGGCCAAGCCCAGATGCAGTCATTGTAGCCCATGGGGTCAATTGGCCCCATCAAGGGATATAGTAGCATTTCTTGACACTTAAAATGAAAACAAAAGAAAAGATCTATATTTGTGTCTGCTGATAAAAAAATATATATATTTAGACATCATTCTGCCACTTGCAAGGCAATTAATATGTGAGAGATGAGTCTTTATCTTCAGAAAGTTAGTGGTTGGCTATGTCAGTGTACTGCTTCTCAGAGTGGGGATGATAATTCTATCCATTGACTAAAGTTTATCTCTAGATAACTGGATTTCTCCAAGAAATTACTTGAAGGAACAGTTCCTGTGGAAAAGCTATGCTGGCGAGGGGACATCATTTGCTGAATTCTTGCTAAATTGACTACCTAGGAAGGCCTTGATGATCATTAAGGGATCATGATTTTGATGCGCTGGTGACCTTATTCAATCTTTTTTACAGTATCATGCTTCCAACATGGTGTTTCTCTTTGAAATACTTGGAAGATTAGTCAAGCATTGGTCCTCTCTGTACCGGTTAATTTAGGCTTTGTTATTCCAACAAAAAGTACTCAAATGCAGGGTAACTGTGTTGTTGTTACACCTAAGAGCTATAATGGATGGACTGCTAAATGCATTAGATGTGCATGATAAGTTCATAGGTAGATACCTTGCTTTGTTTAATCATACAGGAAATGATTATGGCATATAGTCAATGCATTTACTCATATGATAAGTCGTTCTCAAATGGTTGTGGTAGGTCATTTATTTATTCAATATCATAGGCCTATAAAAAAAAAAGTTGATCAATTTTTTCTTTTCTTCTAGCACTATGCAAATGGCGATGCATGGCACCTACCAGTAGGGGCTTATGAAGCAATGCGCCTATTAAAAGATGCTGGAGGTCATATAAGCCAAGTACTTCCCCCGTTTTTCTTTTGCATGATGCTCAAATCTTCATTGTTTCCTATGGTCTCTTAACTTTTGATGTTCATGAACAGTTAAGTTGGCAGTCGTCTCTAATTTTGATACACGTCTGCGCAAGCTACTGAAGGACCTCAATGTTGCACACTTGTAGGTGCTGGTGCACTTCTGTATCCCATATTATTTTTTTTGGATTGCTAGCATTCATATACTGGATTTTCACTCAAGTATTGGCTGTTAGCATCTTACTCATTGCAATTTTGGGGTAGAAGAGGTAACTTATCAAATTCACATGTGCAGTCATTGACCAGGTATATACGGATGGTTATATGCATAAGTGCTCATGGGCATGCAGAAGCATATATGCACACATTCTTGCATTAATACAAATCTGATGGAAGCCCCAAAAAATTTCAATTCTGAATGCAGAATGCTTGGTAATTTGGATACGTTTGAGCATCTGACCTTGGCATGCCCTTCAACTAGGGATTTTTTCCTGTTCCCAATCTAACAGTTTCAATATTGTATGACTTCATTGTTTCTTCTCTATTGTACTTATATATGAGAGCTGCAACTAATTGTTCTCCTCTTATATTTGGGTTCCCCTTCCTTACCAAAATTACCTTGTTAAGTATGACAAGCTATATTGGGTACTGTAAGCATATTTCTTTGGTGAAAGTTTTACTGCTGCTTAGTGTTCTGCCTGGACCATGCTGCTCACATTTCAATTGAAAATCTTTTTTTCTAGTTATTCTTGTGCGATATTTGTTATACCTATATCCAGAATAATAGCATGGCTAGCTGTTAGCAATTTCAACATTAGATCTCCAAATAACCCTTGTGTTTTATTCAACATTGCTGTGAATAAGCTTCTAGGACCATAAATAACTCGTAAAACAGTTGGGACCACTGAGTATCTATATGTTAGAAGAGTCATTTTAATTTCTATGTTGGGAATTTGTAATGAGCATAAATTACCAGCAGTTACTACTACTTGTTTGAGCATGTTGTACCATAATTGTGTCTTGTTCTTTTCTTTATAATATCAAAGCATATTTTGTATCTTCTTTTGGCAATTGAATTGCTCTGATTTTTCTTCTAGGTTTGATGCCATAATCGTATCTTCAGAGGTTGGGTTTGAAAAGCCAGATGCAGAGATTTTCAGAGCTGCTTTAGGTACAAAATGACAAGAAACTTCGTTCATGAAAGATAAGAAATTGTAATATTGTATTTAAGTGCACTGTAACCTAATGCTTTGAAGAAGTATAGTGGAGGCATTTGTTGTTTATGTTCATATCCTTTTAAGGGGAAATTCCATAGCTTTACATTCTACGGACGACAAGTTAACCTTCACTAACCTGAATCTTTAAAGAAACAATATGTGCACATTCTTAGGCTGATATGTTATCATGGCTTGATGAGGTTCTTAGGTAGTGAAGTTTTAATGGAGGATTTGGTTTCATGCTAAAGATAATGAGAAGTTGATATAAATCACTTTGATGTAAAACAGCATATTCTGCACAAGTAAAGCTCTAAATTTGTGATCATCTCCTCACTAAGTTATCCTTTTTTTCCCTCTTTTTCTTGGTTGCCCCACCATATCACAGATCAACTTGGCATAGCAGCTAGCAAAGCAGTACATGTGGGAGATGATGAAAAGGCAGATAAAAATGGTGCCAATGCCATTGGAATCGATTGCTGGTAAGTGCGCCTTATCTCATTGCATATGGACCTTTCTCACATTCCTAAAGACGTGCACCCATTTTGTTTTTTTAACACTTTCTCAATCCATGTGTATTAAGTTAATATCAAGAAAGAAGATGAAAAAGTGTGCTTTTCAAACGTTCAGCAACCAATATGAGAACTTTGTATCATTTGTTTCTTGTTCTTCTAATATTAATGTGTTCTGTTAAAGAAACGGAATGGATTGCTATGGGTTCAGCAATTATATATATGATGATTATGTTACTATTTGCTGAAATATATTAGTAATCTGTGTTGTTGCAGGCTGTGGGGATCAGATGTGAAGACATTCACTGATATATGTGATCGAATTCTGATATCAGATTCACAGTGAGGAAATGAGGCATAATCATAGTCTTTCGGACATAATCAAGCGTTCAAGATCAGGCTTTCTTCCCTTTTTTTTTTTGTTTAACGATAAATTTCAACTACTATGCCAAGTTCAGGGTTTTGTCTAAGGAAACCATATCAATGAATTGACAAGCATGGTTCTGGATTATCAGACGCCTGCAGCCTTCTTCCATAAGTGCTGCTCGACAACCAACCTATCTCATCAAAATAATAAACATTACTGGCAAACCTTGTAGACATTTATTCTCATATGAATTATGTTTGTAGCATCAAAGTTTGTAATCAGGCATGGAAATACTGATCCTTTGTGAGATGCTTGTCATATGCGGAGGGTAGCATAATCTGGTGAACTGGGTTAATCTACCCGGAAGAAAAGGCATCTAAAATAGGGAAATTCTGGTGGTTCCCTTGCTAGTTATATTATCATGTGGGCAAGGTTTTTTTTTTTTTTGGTGTGTGTGCGCGCAATTGTGGGGTGCTGGGAGGAAATGGTGATATTAATAATACAGGAAGCAGGTATGTGCAGTTGTGGCAACTCTCCGTTTCTAAATGCTATTTCCAGTATCCTAAATACTGGTTGCCAATTTGAAGATATGGTCATTGTGATTTGTGATCTTTTCAACAGTTAATATAAGGAATTAATGGGAAAGTAAAGAGGTGAGACAAGGACGGTACGGTCGTAGCAAAGCAAGAGAGGTTAGGCACTTCTGAGACCAAACGATCGTGGAAGGCCTCAGCTATTCAAAGGCATTAATAGAGAAAAAACAACAACAATAATAAAGCCTTCATATCAAATCAATTAGGTTGCATTATATCTTTTTTCAATTCAGCCCAGTTTGAGCCATAACGTTGCTGCTTTCAGATCTGGCAATTTAAGCACCAAAAATTCTGTTTGAGAACTGCTTAGCCATATGCCCTTCTGCCACGTTGCTGCTTTCAGAGTGTTGCCTTGTCAACTCTTCTTATCTGGCAATTTAAGCACCAAAAATTCTGTTTGAGAACTGCTTAGCCATATGCCCTTCTGCCACAACCATGTAGCATTTTGCATCGTTAGATGCAACAGGCCGGCGCATGGCCTGATGCTATCATCTACCACGAATTTTTTATTCATAATAAGCTAATTAATTAGCTTAGTCAATGCGAACCATTCGACCACCAATAATAAGGATCTTCCTAAAATGAGATCGCTAAATACGATACCGCAGTGAACCGGAAGAGAAGAAAAAAAAAAAAAAATTCTAAGCCGAACAGCTTGGTGAAACGGTCAAAGATCACTTGATGATGACAGCAAACAGTAATTTTGCTGCATGTAAAAGTTCAACCAGTAGAACCAAGCATCGAAGAAACATCATCAGGTCATCCCATGGAATGAGACAATGGCAGATTTTGAGTGTCTCATAGAAAACATCTTCAGATCTTCAACGTCTTAAATGGCCTCAAGCCATTACATTCATTCATATACGGTTCATTCCATTATTGTTTTACTGACGGCTCCCAGTTCAATCCATTGATTCTAAAATCTTACCCAAACTCTCTTTTTTTTTGTGCCATTTTTTGGATCTAAGCTCTGATTGATTATCTAACAAAGCATGCATTTTACCTTCTTCTTTCCAACAGATTTAATTTTGAATCACAGGCTGCATAGGTTTTCCAATATAATTTCGTTTTGCCACTTCATCTAACATCATTTTGTTTTCTCAACATCCGCTTACCATATCGTTCAAACTCAAACCAATCGCAACGGACCTTCTTCAAAACTACACAATCATAAAAAGAAGTAGAACTTAATGACCTCATGAAAGGCTTTAAATAATGACACATGCTGATCCTCTCAATAGAGAATCCAAAGTTCCGTAAGACCACAAAAGTTTTGCTGCACTTTTGATGTAGAAGCTAGAATTGATGTTAATCGCTGATCCTGTCAATAGAGAATCAAAAGTTCCGTAAGACCACAAAAGTTTTGCTGCACTTTTGATCTAGAAGCTAGAATTGATGTCAAGGATTGACAGATGACTAAAGGAAAACAAAATAGCGTCCAGTATTTTGCAGTTAAGATTGCATCAGCCACAGGCAATAGAAGAAGAAGCAGCCGCAAAAGTGAGTTTTGCTATGCCATCTTTTAAAACCAACAGCACTTCTTCAGAATTTCAAACTTTTTGAAAACTTTATTCTTCTAGGTAAACTAACTCGCTTATGAGGATGGAATATAACAGTTTTATTTTTTTTTTTTTTTTTTTTTTTGACTTTGATCCCGCCAACAGGAAAGTTCTGCATAAATCCGTATATAGATGAAATTCTCATAATAGCAACCCACGTAATTATATTCTTTATGCAGCATAAAAACCAGCCAACAATGCCTGAGAAGCACAAGCATAGACGATGGTCTAAACATTACTACTGGAATGACATTAAAAAGAAATTCTGCTGGAACTTCTGACAGATAAATTCACCATTTTCAACAACATGACATAATATAGTGTGTATAAGAGAGGAAAAAGTGATTTCCATTGAATAGAAAATACAAAAGCTGATACCATAATTGCAAATTACTAGCAAAAAAACAAGAAACGAGCTGGCTGCTCTATTCACATAAAAAATATGGATTTTGGTTGCAGAAGTTGGTTTCAATTTTGGTTGAGGCTGAAGAGAGTGACTTCACAGTTGGCAGTTTTGACAGTTTTGCTCTAGTTCAGCAGTTTTAGCCGAATATTATAAAGAAATTGAAAAATGTAGATCAAAGAAGAAAAATAGTTAAAAAATAAAAAAGAAAAACAGGGAACTAATACAAAATCAGTCAAGCATAACAGACTAGACATCTTTACAAACATATCAAGTTATTTAAAACCTTTGGATGAGTAGCTTTGCATTTTAATAATCCAAAAAATATATTTGACAATAAAATGTCAAAAAGTCATGTTTAGTGTGCCATATCATCAGCAATTTAACATATGACAACAGATGTAATTCTAGGATAGCCAAATCAATGTCAAATTCATATTTCCTTTGGAACCCAACACCAAAGTACTTCCAAATGTTCTCAAAACCTGATAATTCCAAGTTTAATATAGAAAAGTACATCTCAAGATTCAAAAAAAAACAGAGAAGAAATTCAAAAAAAGGGTTCTAAATGCACTTCCCAATTAGGTTTCGATATATGGTTTCAATTTCCCAGTTTTGAGCAAAAAAAATTGAAGTACGATGCAATAAAAACTATCCACAAAAAGAAAGCAAGATAAAAGCAGCAATCCAGGTGAGGATCTGAATTCAAGACAAAATGGAGCTCAAGGAAAAAAAGCATTATCCATCCACTGTTGAGCATGATGCCTGAAGCAAACCATCTCAGGGGAGGATAGACAGAAGACCTATTACGTAAGGTCAAATAGCAAGAAATAAGAAGACTGCCAAAAATATGATTTTTCAGCAGTAGTGATGGTAGCATAGTCATGAACATGGATCTGGAAAGGAACTAGGAATGGATAGTAAAATTTGAATCAAAAAGCTGATAAAAAGTTAGTGCTGGGAAAACACAGCAGGTAATGCTTCTTATGGTTGTATTAGGTCAAGCATACAAGTCACCTCATCTATGATTAATTTCCCTCAAGAAAAGAGTAACATGTATGTGTATCAGAGTATTATGGGCAAATTATGGAATCTCTCAACCATAGGATTAACTCTGATTGATTATCATCTTGTTTCTTCAAATAAAAATCCTTCAGCCATACATTTGCACCCATCTTAAAGAAGCTACTTGTTGACAACAGAATTATATATAACTTGATTTGGTTTGTAAAATCTTCCAAACACCATGAAACATGCTTCTGATACGACAGCATGTCTCCATATGCTGTCAGCACATAAAAAACTTAGCTATTGCATAGTTTGGAAGTTATCAAACAGTTAAAAAGTTGATACTAAATGTGGAAACTATACAGATATTCATAGGGTTTTTTTCCTTTTTCTTTCTTATTAGCTTAATCAAGTCTTGCGAAAACTTAATCATGTAATCACTTTCTGAACAAAATCGACTTTTTACTTTTTACCCCACAGGAAGAAGGAATAGAACAAAGCATGGAAATGGCAAATGCGGTCATACAACTTGACCACAAGCTTTCAAGAACCTATGGTGGGCAAGCAACCTAAAACAGACCACAACTGCATAGAAGCAGTATTAAAAACTCATTAATGCATATCATCTCAAAAGAAGATTTTAACATTTAAGTTAAAGAGCATATGAAGATGACAGTGTGATTCTTGAGTGTTGTGAGGTTCTTGATGCCACAGTAACTTGAAAGAAAATTTTTATAAGCATGTTAAAGGAAAAAATGTTTTATGGGTCAAAAGATTGGTAAATAGAAAGCATGGATTAATGTGAAAATTAAAATGGATGCTAGCATAGCTAACTAGGGTATGGTTAAAACACAAGTAAATCAAAGAAGCTTGAAATTCATATCAATGTCATCTTAGAGAATATATAGATAGATAACCTATATAATACTGATATTTTTGCAACCAATACAAACAAAATTAGGCCACTCAGGCTGGAAGGCTTCTGGAATGTGTCAGGAACAAAGATGCATACATTGTGAGAACATTTTAGATCATACCCTGCACTGACAAATAATATAGTCCTTCATAGACACAAATTGAGGAAAAAGGTTCTGCAATAACTAAACCTCAGATAAACAGCAATCTGTTTATTTGAAATAACCAGGTTACTTCTGATAAATATTCAGGCATCACAAGTACTTCATTAGCGCTTGATAGATAGAAATTGATAGTAGTATAACTAAATTCCAGTATCATGAATGTATCGATGCCTCCACTAGTACTATTAATTAACTGTCCTTTATCAACGGTTTAATATTAATTCAGATGTCATAAATTCTAAACAAATGTGTGCCAGCAGAACTTTGGAATCTACTCTTGATTCCTTTTTTTCATCCAGAATGTTTATCAAAATAATAGCAAAAGGCTCAAAAAAAATTACTAAAAGCTACGTCAGAGGAAGCTCATATAACAAACCAGATACACGTCCACATTGTTTAATCTAGTACCATCTTTTCTTCTTTAGGTCAACTGAGCATGCATTGACATTATAGTTCAATACATGCATAAGCCAATAAAAAATGGAATTTGTCGCACAAGTTATTAGCACTGGCGAGCAAAAAGGTCTAAGCATAAATATGCACGCAATATAACCAAAAAGCTAACAAACCTTTATTGGAGATAACATGAGAGCAACCTTTGCAATCACCACATGAATGTTCTCACATCAAAAGATAATATCCTCATCCCTCTCAGCAGCATCAAGCAAGTTGTGGGCGGAGTTAATGGAGATACCCTTTTTGAGTGAGATCTTCTCAGCAAACTGTTCTTCAGAAAACTGTTTCGCAGCCTGGAGCTGCCGCTCAATCTCCCTTTTCTTGTACCCCTGAATCTTCTTCAACCGGAAGAAGTCCTCTCGCTCAAGTTCATCAAGCTCCCCCTTAATGTAGCTGATGGTGTTCTCCAGGCGCGGCTTGACAACATTCTCGAGGGCATTGACTCTCCGGTTGGTGGTCTTGATGGCTTCATCAAGGGTGAGGAAGGAGGTCTGGAGGGAAGCAAGCTCCACGAGGACCTCGATGGCCTTAACATGTGCAGCACGGCAAGCCTGGACCTGCTGGCCTCCACGGGCAAGGCCGGTGAGGTCGGCCTTGGCATCGCCAGCACCTGAGTCAGTGAAGTGCTCAAACCGCGGAGCTTGACTCCGGCGACATTGTCCTGGCGGGAGCGCACACGGAGAGAGGCAGACTTACCGACTCGAGGACAACATGCTTGATGTTGTCACCAGCTGCGTACTTGGCCTCAGTGAGGGCGAAGGAGGAGGTACGCATGATCTCACCCATCGATTCCTTGGTGGAGACGATCTTCTTCAGCATCGCTCGAAACTGGACGGTGAGGGCATCACTCTTCTTCTTTAGGAGGGCGTGGCCGCGGGTAGCTCCCACGAGGCGTGCCTTCATCACCCCAAGCATCGTCACCGTGGGAACGACGTTCAGTCGCTGGCTTTGGCCGGACATCCTTCCTTCCTTGGTGTTACAATACTAGGGTTATGTTTAATTGAAATTCTACAGATCAAACCCCTGCAAGGGATTTGGCTAGGGTTAGGGGCTTTTTTTTTTTTTCATTGGTCTTCGAAATCTAAAAAGATAGCTGAGATCATTTAAACTGCAGGAGGAATCGCAAATCTATCCATCTTAGCGCATATATTAGGGCCAGGAGATTAGAATTTCCTGAATTCTTCTATGTAACATTTTTCTGCTTGGATCTAGCTAAGATCTAAACAAATAGACGATTGAAAGTATTATATTACATGAAACGTCACAAAATCTCACAAAAATATCCAAAGAATGATATGAAACCAGAGCAAATAAACCGCTTAATACCACTTCTCAAGCTTATATAACGACTACAATGCCACATTTTTTTCCCCTAAAAAACGTTCGATTTTCGCCGCCGCAAGCGATACCGCGACGCGTAGCCTATTTTTCCCACAAAAATAAAAAACAAAGGATGATCAAGAGAGTTCTAAATCTTAGAAACATCAAAAAAATCGATAAACTCGACCTCAAAAACAAGAAACAGATCAAATGGATCGCTTTTACACGGAAATTTCTCGAAAATAGGAATAAAGATTGATTACCGAACGATTCGGAAGAGAGTTCGTCGGATACGCACCGGGTAGAGTCGATCCACGATCTGCGATCCCTCTTTCTTCTACGGAATTCGATTGAGATCTCCAACCGGAAGGCTCAGTGGGAAAGAAAAACGCCTCTTCCTTGTTTCCCTGGACGGGAAGCAGAAGTATTTAACAATGACACGGCGGTCGTCGCTAAGCCCGGTCCGGCCCGAACTTAACATAGCAAACCTGACCCAGGCCGTGCACACGCTTGGCATAGCAGCCACGGTTTCCGGGCCTACACGTCCAAGCCAAGCCTGCACCGGTGTTAATGAGCCCCATGTCACCAACATCCTTTAACTTTAAGATTACGATGCATCCCAACTAATCCTTACTTAAGATTACGATGCATCCCAGCTAATCGTGAATGACAATGTAAATTATCTATAAAATAAATTATTATTTAATAAATTATTAATAATATTAATTACTATATTTGATATACATAAATAATGCAATAGCAATATTAATTATTATATTTAATATAACAAATAAGTTACTAGCCATGTAACATCAAAATTTTAAAATGTTTCTAAATTAAATTTATTAAAAATTTATATTATTATATATTTGATTTAAAAAATTATATTTATAAATAATATTCTAAACAAACAGTGAGGATGCTGGAGGCTATCGATCGAAAGAAATTTTGAGGTATGTCATGTGGCACTGGGTGACAAAGATCCGCGGCTCGATTCTGTGGCATGTCGTGGGGCGATAAAGATCCGCGGCTCGACTCTGTAAAAGAGAATCTAGTTCGAAACCTTTTGATCTATAGATTTCAGCGAGGTTGATAAAGGAGGTTGATAGTAAAGAGCGATTAAAAGAAGAAAAAAAAAATAATTTTATTAAAAAGTAATTTATCAGATTACATGAATAACTACCCCCTTCTTCTTTAGCTAATCTGGATTAGGTAATCCAACCTGATTTGGGGCGTTCTCATGAAGCCAAATTCAAGGTTGCGACATTGGTTTCATGGGATAACCAATTTCCTAATTTTTAGGGATGTAGTTTGGTGGTTATAATCTTAACATTATCATGATAGCAAATATACTAAATTTGTTAGGATAATTGTTATCAACTTGATAAGGTTGAATGGTTAGGTGGTTGTGATAAAATCCCTTTTTTTTTATGGAACCACACAACCTCCTTTTCATGTATAAAAGGAAGAGAAATACCCCCCTTTGAGATAAACACCGAACTCCTCTCTTCTCTCTCTTGGATGTCTAACACCTCCTTTCTCTCTCTAAAATATCCTTTCTCTCTCTAGGACGTCCCTTTCTCTCTCTTGATTGATCAAGATTTGATCTTGATCAAGAAATCCTTTTTGATTTGGAAATCAATTGAAAAGAAAAGAGGCGCTAGCACCCTCGCAAGAAGGTTATCATCCAATCCTGAGAGAACATCATCCAAAGATCTTCACGTGGATCACCATTAGAGGCCGGACGCGTGGACGGCTAGTGGTAAATCATTTACCGGCTTCATCAGGCATCATCCCCAATAAAGAACACAAGTATGATCTATTAAAATAATCATGTGTTATTTCTTGTTAACTGAATATGTTCCCTGAGGATCTTGGGCTTTGGGAATTAAATTCATATTTATTTTTATTTTTCCGCTACGTGTTATATGAATTTGATTCATATAAAACATACAAAATTCCTAACAGTGGTATCAGAGCCACCTCATGCTTCAAATTCAGTTAATTTGATAGATTACCTGAGTTCTAGTTTTTATAAACAAAGATCTAAATTTTACATGCGATGTAAAATATAAATATTGTCATATTATGAAGATTAAATATTTAATAAGTTTATTATATGATAAAAACATGAATTATTTAGATTTGATCATGTTAAAAATTTAAAATTATGATTTATGTGTGACATAATCATAAAGGCTGAAATTTAACATATCATGTTTAGAATTTAATTTTGACATGATAAATAACATGATTAAAATCTGAAATAATTATATTGATAAAAATTAAATATTTAATAAGTTTATTATATGATAATAAATATGAATTATTTAGATTTGATCATGTTAAAAAAATTAAAAATTATGATTTATGTGTGACATAATCATAAAGGCTAAAATTTAACATATCATGTTTAGAATTTAATTTTGACATGATAAATAACATGATTAAAATCTAAAATAATTATATTGATAAAAATTAAATATTTAATAAGTTTATTATATGATAATAAATATGAATTATTTAGATTTGATCATGTTAAAAATTAAAAATTATGATTTATGTATGACATAATCATAAAGGCTGAAATTTAACATATCATGTTTAGAATTTAATTTTGACATGATAAATAACGTGATTAAAGTCTAAAATAATTATATCATGATAACATGATAATCAAATTAAAATTAAAATTTTAAATTTTGACATGTTATCATGTTAGGGATGTTATGATAGAGACCAATTAGGATTTTAATGTGATGAAAATAAATTTATCATAACAGATAATGATAAGACAAATATATAAATAAATTATTATAAAATATTTGACACTTATCATAAATCCCTAAAGATCACTATCTTATCTTATCATAATGTGTAATAGATGATAAGGTTTAAGAAAAATTAGATTTAACCATATCATTGTTTGATCCTATGATTCCATAATTGATCAAATCAATTGGGCTTAACTACAATGGTGTCTAGAAAGGTGCGATCATGATTTTTAATTGCTTCGTTCACTGCCTGGGAAAACCCATTCAATGGGATCGAAGGGTATGCTAAATAGGACCCCATTGATCAGCTGATCTAGCCATTGTTAAGGAAAGCTCTTAATTGATTAGATCAATTAAGGTTAATCAGGATGGTAGCAATTGATTTGGTCACATGATTAGGGTTCCCATGTTAGATAGTGATCAGGATCCTAATTTGATTAGGAGTCTCAATCATAAGATTGGATCTTATGAAATTTAGGTTAATTGAAATTAATCTAAAATTCACATATAGGATATGTAACCTAGCATGATACAAATGTTGTACATGCATGATGGGACCTAGATGCGCTAAATCCCTCCACGAATATTAAGTCATTAGCCTTCCATTATTCACATGATAAAAAATCATTAGGGCATGAGATTTGTTGTGCCATAGCCAAGATCAAGTGAACCTATGAGGAGTTGATTGGGGAACAATGGGTTGACTTAACTAGGTTAGCTGGCATAATTGGCCATAGTCAGGGTCAGTCTAATCTAGAGGCAATGTTTAGGGTGATCACATCAGGTGTGATTGACAAGGCAATGTCCCCTAAATGATCTAGGAGTCACATTTGATGTGATTGATGCAAATCTACCTAATTTGGCTTACTAAGATTTGTTGTGCCATAGCCAAGGTCAAGGTAAGTCAATTTGAGGGTCCTAACCCACTAGAAAATTATTTGATAATTTTTTGAGATTAATAGAGAGGGCTATTGAGATCGATAAAATAGTGAGAGAAATCGATTTAATTAAAATATTAACATTTCCATATTAAATCGATGATTTGCATTCATAATAATTGACTCGTTCTATTTTTTTTTCAGTTATTAGAGACACCATGAGTGTGAACATCAATCTCAGAAGTATCCTAGAATCCAACAAGCTAACCGAACATAATTTTCCTGATTGGCTAAGGAATATCAAGATCATTATACGATATGAGAAAATCCTATATGTCCTTGATTAGGCAGCACCAGAGGTCCCACCTGTGGATGCTTCAAATGAAGTTCTTCTAGCATACAATCGGCATAGAGATGCTGAAGAGATGGCCACATGCTTGATGTTGGCATCTATGTCACCAGATCTTCAAAAATAGCATGAGCATTTAAATGCTCATGAGATTTTGATGCACATGCAAGAGTTGTTTGGTGCACAATCTCGCTATGAGAGGTTTCAAACCTCCAAAGTGCTGTTTCAGTGCAAAATGACTGAGGGTTCATCAGTAGGTAAACACGTGCTGAAAATGATCAATTTGATTGAGAAGTTAGCGTGATTGGGTTTCGTAATGGACCATGAACTGAGTATCGACTTGGTTTTACAGTCATTGCCTCCTAGCTATTCGCATTTTGTGTTGAATTTCAACATGAACAGACTTGAGGCTACATTGCCAGAGCTTGCAAATATGCTGACTAATGCTGAGCCTAGCATCAAAAAGGATAAAGGGCAATTAATGGTTGTAGAATCTTCAGGCACTCAGAAGAAGCGTCTGAAGAAGAATAAGGCCCAAAAAGGCCAAGACAACCAAGCGAACAAAAGGCATTAAGAAGAATATAGCCAAGAAGGATGCAGCCAAAGGAAAATGTCACTTCTGTAACAAGGATGGGCACTGGAAGCGTAACTGCAGGGCATATTTGGCAAGTCTAAAAGAAAAGAAGCATACTGATGCTTCAACATCAGGTACATTCATAATTGAGATGTATTCTTCTATTACTTCTTATTCCACTTGGGTATTGGATACCGGTTATGGGTCTCATATTTGTACTAATATGCAGATGATAAGAAATGGTAGAAGACTAGGAAAGGATGAAGTGATTCTGTGCATGAGAAATGGAGCAAAGGTTGCTGCATTAGATGTAGAAATTTGCTTTTTATCTTTGCCCACAGGGCTTGAAATAGAACTTAGTAATTGTTACTTTGTGCCGAATATAACAAAGAATATCATATCCGTTTCATGTTTAGTAATGAATGGGTATTCTTTTGAAATTGGAAATAATGGTATTTCTATTTTTCGAAACAAAATATTCTTTGGTTCTGCTGAATTGTTCAACGGAATTTATGTTCTTAATCTTCAAGCCCCTATTCTCAATATTGAATCAAAAAGATTAAAATCAAATAATTCTAGGGATTCATACCTATGGCATTGTCATTTAGGCCATATAAATGAAACTCGTTTAACGAAGTTACATAAAGATGGATACTTGGGCTCATTCGATTGGGAATCGTTTGAGGAATGCGAGTCATGCTTACTTGGCAAGATGACCAAGTCACCTTTTACCGGAAAAGGTGAGCGAGCAACTGAATGTTTGGGTTTAGTACATTCGGATGTATGTGGACCCATCAACATTCAAGCCATAGGAGGTTTTTCTTATTTCATCACGTTCATAGATGACCATAGTAGATATGGTTATATATATCTGATGAAGCACAAATCTGAAGCCTTAGAAAAGTTCAAAGAATTTAGATGTGAAGTAGAAAAATAAAATGATAAGAGTATTAGGATACTTCGATCAGATCGAGGTGGTGAATACTTAAGCCATGAGTTCATAGATTATTTGAAGGAGAATGGAATTCTTCCTCAATGGACTCCTCCTGGTACACCACAGCATAATGATGTATCAGAAAGGAGAAATCATACACTGTTAGACATGGTACGTTCCATGATGAGCCTTGCAGATCTTCCAAAATGTTTTGGGGTTATGCGCTAGAAACTGCCAAATATACCTTAAACCGAGTTCCATCTAAATCGGTCAACTCCACTCCCTATGAGATATAGTATGGAAAGAAACCATCCCTTAATCATTTAAGGGTTTGGGGCTGTTAAGCTTATGTGAAGCGTAATGAATCAGACAAGCTAGAAGCTAGATCTGATAAATGCAATTTTGTGGGATATCCAAAATAAACAAAAGGATATGACTTCTACCACCCACTTGAGAAAAAGGTATTTGTCTCAAGACATGCCATATTTCTAGAGAATAAGATTCTCACAATGGGTAGTAGGAGTAAGATTGAACTTAGTGAAGCTCAAGAACCACAAATTAATATTAACCCATTAGATGGAATGGAGCATATGCCGAATATAGTGGGAGTTGAGCAGGAGACTCAACCCACATTCAGGCAGACGTTGCATGAAAAGCAACAGGTGGGTCCATATACACACCAGCTACGTAGATCTAGTAGGACAATTCGCATCCCTAAGAAATATTCATTTCTTATAGAGGATGATGAGCCTACCAACTACAAGGAGGCAATGTCTAATATTGACTCTGAGAGATGGCTTGAGACCATGAAATCTGAGATGGACTCCATGTATGACAACCAGGTATGGACCTTGGTTGATCCACCTGAAGGGGTAAAACCCATTGGGTGCAAATGGGTTTTCAAGAAGAAGACCGACATGGATGGTAATGTGATTACCTATAAGGCAAGGCTAGTTGCAAAAGGTTACAAGCAAAGACAAGGTGTTAACTTTGATAAACCTTTTCACCTGTAGCCATGCATAAGTCCATAAGGATTTTGCTTGCAATAGCAGCATATTTTGACCATGAGATATGGCAGATGGATGTCAAGACTGCCTTCCTAAATGGAAATTTAGAGGAGGATGTGTATATGACACAACTAGAGGGTTTTGAATCCATAGATCCTAAGAAAGTGTGCAAGCTACAAAGGTCTATTTATGGACTTAAGCAAGCCTCTAAAAGTTGGAACATCCGATTTGATGTGACAATCAAAGAGTTTGATTTTATCAAAAACGAGGATGATCCATGTGTGTACAAGAAGGTTAGTGGGAGTGATATTGTTTTCTTGATATTATATGTGGATGACATATTATTAATAGGAAATAATGTATCCTTCCTTAAAGAAGTGAAGGATTGGTTGTCAGGTAAATTCTCTATGAAGGATTTGGGAGAAGCAGCCTATATACTTGGTATAAAGATCTATAGAGATAGATCTAGAAGGTTGCTTGAATTGACCCAATCCACGTACATAGAGAAGATGTTAAAGTGGTTTAGCATGGAGGAATCCAAGAAGGGATTCCTGCCAATATCGCATGGTGTACATCTCTCCAAGGACATGAGTCCTAAGACCCAAGAAGAAAGAGAGTACATAGATAGGATACCATACGCATCAGCAATTGGATCCATTATGTATGCGATGCTATGTACGAGGCCTGATGTTTCTTATGCCTTGAGTATCACGAGTAGATATCAAGCAAATCCTAGTGAGAAACATTGGATGGCAGTAAGAATATCCTTAAGTACTTGCAAAGAACTACGGATATGTTCTTGGTTTATGGAGGACCCGATCTTATAGTTCGAGGTTACACGGATTCTAGTTTTCAGTCTAATGGAGATGATTATAAATCACAATCAGGCTATGTGTTCACACTCAATGGTGGTGCAGTCAGCTGGAAGAGTTCCAAGCAGGAGACGACTGCCAACTCTACAACTGAAGCCGAGTACATTGCAGCATCAGATGCAGCTAAAGAAGCAGTTTGGATCACAAAGTTTATCACTGAACTTGGAGTGGTTCCAAGCATTGTTAATCCAATATTCTTGTATTGTGATAACAATGGAGCTATTGCGCAAGCCAAGGAGCCAAGGTCTCATCAGATGTCCAAACATGTACTTAGAAGAATCATGTAATTAGAGAAATCATTGGACGAAATGATATAAAATAGAACGAGTCCCCACGGATGACAATATTGCCGATCCGTTCACTAAAGTCCTGCCGCAGCAGAAGCATGATAGTCATGCTGAGTCACTTGGTATTAGATACATGGGTGATTGGCTCTAGTGCAAGTGGGAGATTGTTAGTGTGTGCCCTAGATCCAATTGGATAAGATGCTAGTTTGTACACATTTCTTTATGAATGCAAATCAAATTTATTAGTTTCTTTATCTATCCAGGTATTTTTTATATATATTAGATATATTTTACCTGTGAGATAAAGTCCAAAAGAATGCGAACTGTGCATATGGAATTTGTAATAGAGATTACAAATTGTGAGATCCAAAATTGCATATTATGGTTCGATTCTTTAAACTTTCCTAGTCGATGCGTAGACAGGATTGGACACTATCGAACGCCGTTGAGACTAGCACACATTGCATATCTTCACCCTTGTGGTGTGCAGCTGATCTTGCAAGCTGAAGTATGAAGATACTTGGATATGGTATATGGATGTTCGTTATTGTAACGATACATTGGATGACCCGCACAGAGATCCCATATGGATATTCTATATAGTGTCGATGGTTGATCTTTGATGACGGTGGTGCGAGTGATCCTTTGACTTGAGATCTTCATTGCACCTTATTTGTGGAATATCATGCTTTGATGACATGAAAACGTCGCTCTAGCCATGGGTGGCAAATATGGTGTCGATTGGGTATGATATGAAGCACATGAAGGTGGTGTTTGATCAAGACAGGATTCGTCTCCCTTGATAGAAAGGGTTATATCCCATGGCCACTTGATGGATTAAATTGACTGTTAAATCCTTGCAAGGTTGAGTTGGAATTCGAAATGGTTTCGAAGTTCTAATTCATATGAGTCAATTTTTCTGAGATCAAGTAAACAAAGATCAATTATATGGTTGACACATTCTATACCACTGATTGATCTGGGATATGTGACGAAGGGATTGAATCGTACGGTAACCGTTCATGGACAGGTGTTGATGACCACGTCAACAAACCCTTAACACTTGGGTGGTCATGATGCTTTGCTAGAGGCCGCTCATGATCTATAATCATGGATTCTTTGACTTAATCAAAGAGTTGATTTGGTTAAAGAATTGACTTGGATAAGGTGTTGATCAAGTCATCCTTAGGGTCAATATTAGGGACATGATTATTACCAACGTGTCAAGGGACCTAATGGGTCACACGCATTAAGAAGATTTTGGATGAAGTTAAAATGGGAATTAAGTTGGACTTAATTCAAATTAGATAACCAATAAATTAGGATTGTGTTTGACTCAATCTTAATGAGAGAATATGAAATTAATGAATATGATTCATTATAGAGAAAAGAATTTTTTGTGTTCAAAAGAGAGACCTTTTGTACATGAGATGTACATATGAAATCCATTAATTAGGCTTGATCCATGTGATGGATGGATTGGATTAATTGAGATTAATAATATGGTATTTAATTGGGTCCATATGATGGCATGATTTGATTCATGGAAACCCAATGAAACCGAGGGCTGAGATCGTGCCACGTGGAGGATGGATCCATGCCCATGTGATGGACATGACCCATCTCCACGTCATGGAGGAGTGAACCCCATGATTTGGGGCATTCTCATGAAGCCAAATTCAAGGTTGCGACGTTGGTTTCATGGGATAACCAATTTCCTAATTTTTAGGGATGTGGTTTGGTGGTTGTAATCTTAACATTATCATGATAGCAAATATCCTAAATTTGTTAGGATAATTGTTATCAACTTGATAAGGTTGAATGGTTAGGTGGTTGTGATAAAATCCTTTTTTTTATGGAACCACACAACCTCGTTTTTATGTATAAAAGGGAGAGAAATACCCCCTTCGAGATAAACACCGAACTCCTCTCTTTTCTCTCTCTTGGATGCCTAACACCTCCTTTCTCTCTCTGAAACGTCCTTTCTCTCTCTAGGACGTCCCTTTCTCTCTCTGATTGATCAAGATTTGATCTTGATCAAGAAATCCTTTTTGATTTGGAAATTAATTGAAAAGAAAAGAGGCGCTAGCACCGATCTTCGCGTGGATCACCATTAGAGGCCGGACGCGTGGACGGCTAGTGGTAAATTATTTACCGGCTTCATCGGGCATCATCCCCAATAAAGAACACAGGTATGATCTATTAAAATAATCATGTGTTATTTCTTATTAACTGAATCTGTTCCTGAGGATTTTGGGCTTTGAAAATTAAATTCATATTTATTTTTATTTTTTCGCTGCGTGTTATATGAATTTGATTCATATAAAACATACGAAATTCCCAACATTCTCTCCCTTCGGTTACTGGATATTCATGAGCTCTGCGCAACGTTTGGCAATATACTTGTCCATATTATACAATCACGTACAGCAAACATCGGCACGCTGTGATAATTTGAAAATCTCGATCCCACGGTATAGAAGGAGGAAGATGGCCACCATATACAATTTGGAACAGCATAAATATGCTAGTCAAAATATCTGGTGCCCCGTAACAAGGTGAATTTGGTCTTAAACACGCTCAGCTTCTACCTCGGTAACTAAGGGGTTTAGCAGAAACATAATCTTCAATTAGGGGGTGTAATCGAATCGAGTCAACACAGTGTCAAGCTCGAGCTCGACTCGACTCTTAAATTTGAAGCTCGAAACTCGACTCGAGCTCGATCGAGTTTTTTATTTAGAGCTCGAGCTCGATAAAATACTCGATGTACTCGATCTCGACTCGACTCGAATTTCTGTATAAAAATTTAAAAAATAATTTTTAATTAAAATAAAATATTTTTTAAATTAAAAATTCAAAGAATAAGGGTAAAATAGTAAAATTGCATAAGCTCGATCAAACTCGCGAGCTTTTCGAGCTGAGTATTTTAATACTCGAGTCGATTTCGAGTATTTTTCGAGTCGATTTCGAGCTACTCGCGAGTTATCTCGACTTTGTTATACCCCTATCTTCAATGCCGAAGCCTATCGCATTGGTCTATGAAATATAATAGCGAATTCACACTCCCCACAGCCATTAACATCGCCAACGCCTCTCGGAGAACCATTTCCGAGCAATCATATTCTAAGACAAGGCGTGGTGCTAATCAAACTCAGTTGCACATGCAAGTATGCAACCTCTGCAACAATGCAAAAGGCTTTTGGTCTTAAAACTCTAGCGATGTGATTCTTTGTACTCTTCTCTACTTGAACAAAGCGCAGCAAGTCCAGAATAGAAAGTTTCGGGAGTGCTTTGAAGTTCATGCAAGCGAGTGCTCCGGTGTCTATCTATTGGCTATCTTTAAGATTCGTGCGCGGCCCTTGTCTGTTGTGATCTCCGGTGATCGTCTTCGCCTTCGGCTGCGGCTCCTGTGGAGGTTCCTTCCTTTGCTGTCCCCTTGCCTTCTATGGCGCCTGATGGGGATGCAGGGGTTCGTGTTGCTGGGCAGAAGATGGGCACGACTGAGTTCATCTGGGTTTCGTCGTCTCCATCGCCGACTGAAGTTTCGAGACTGGAGTCTGTGTTTCCAGAGGTGGTTAACGTTCCGGTGGACGAGCTGAAGACTGAGATGGTGGAATGGCAGATGCGAGCTATCATTACTCGATCATTTCAGAAATGGGTTCCGGCGGAGGCATTTGTTAGGGAGTTTCGTCGTGCCGGAATTCAGGGGAAAATTAAGCCTATTAGCTTGGCATTTCGATGCCACATATTCCGTTTTGAAGACCCGAATGCTGCTGAATTGGTGATGAATCGTCCATGGGTCATTAACGCGTAGATTATCGCAATGGAACGGTGGAAGCCGGAGTTCGTTCCGACTATGGATGCCATCCCCTTTGCCCTAGTTTGGCTGCGATTACCAAACCTTCCATTGGAATTTTGGAAGGAGGATTTCCTCAGGGTGATCACTGAGTCTGCAAGCCAATTTCACTATGTTGATTCATCGACTTTGGCCAAAAGCAGAGGAGGATTTGCCAGAATCTGTCTGCGGGTGGATCTCCGACGTCCTCTTCGGCTCGGAACCCGTGTACAGGGCATCAACCTTCCCTTTTGGCAGCAGTTTGTTTACGAATTTCTGGAAGGATTCTGCTCCAGCTGTGGATCGCTTCACTTGGAGGGGCCTTGCTCTGTGCCGGCTGGGTCATGCAAGGTTTGTGAAACTTCGTCCCCTGTTTTTGGATCTTGGTTGACTGCTGTTCGTCAATGCCGGGATGTCCCTAGAGCTATGAGGGAGGTGAGGAAGAAGCCTATTATGAAGCCTGCTTCTGTAGCTTCTGGCAGTGATTCCGCGTCCCAGCTGATTCAGGAGAAGCATCGTTTGGCGGCTGGTGAGGCAGACGTGTGGAGTTTGCCGGTTAAGGTTGCTCGCCGGAAAGTGCCCCCGCTGTCGAAGATGGTGATTGTCTCTGATCCAGGCTCGGCTGACTCTGGTGGTGAGGTGCAGAAGGGGAAGACTGTGGCCTCTTTAGTTCTTGAGGCTGTACCGGTTTTTTCTTCCCGTGCCGGTCCTGTAGCTCCTGAGAAGATTAAGCTGATAGGAAAATTGAAGAGTAATGCTGAAGTTGGGTCCATTCATGTTCAGCCAAATGCAAACCCTTTTGCATCTTATGGATTGGGTGTGGTTTGTGGCAGTGATCAGGGCAGTGGTGATGCTTTTCCTAGCCCCCTGAAAAGGTCTAGACCTGTTGAGTGCCCTGCTCCGAGAACTATCTCCAAAGTTGTTAAAAGGAAGGGCAAAGGTAAAGTTCCTTTGCTAAAAAGTATCAAGGCGGCTCATTATTTTCGAGGCGGCTCATTATTTTCCTGCCAATCTATCACTACCGCATTGCTCTCGTGAAGATGGTCAGGAGGTGAGTCAGCCCAGCGCTGAAATGAATGTCGGTTTGACTGTGGCGGATTCAGGTGAAGAAACTATGAGTCGGCACTCCAACTCACTATCATCGGTGCAGTCTATTCGGCCTGCTATTTTAGACATTGTTTCGGATGGACTGAAGGCTGATTCATTAATGATGACTGATGGGGGCACCCTTGCTATTGAGTGCCTTCATGATATGGTTATGGTGGAGGACCAGGGAGGGGTCCCAGTTTCCTCCAGTATTAAATGAAGATTCTAATATGGAATACTCGAGGAGCTCGAAAGCCTTCCTTTCGATCCTCGTTTAATAGATTGATGCAATTATATAATTTTGATATATGTGTGCTGTTGGAAACTAGGTTGTCTGGTGATACTTTGGCCCAACTTCGGAGACAGATTTTTCGGTCTTGGTCTTCGTATGCGGTGGAGGCTGAAGGTATGTCTGGGGGTATATTGGCCATCTGGCGTGATTCTGCTGTTTCGGTTGAGGCTTTTCATCAATGTAACCAGCATATTGGTCTTCTTATCTCTATGGGGTCCTCTGACCCCTGGCTGCTGTCGGATGTTTATGCCAGCACGGATTACAGAGAGAGGCGAATCCTTTGGGCTGAGCTGCTTTCCCTCCTTGATCAAGGTCTCCCTACCATTGTTGCGGGAGATTTTAACTGTATCACTGAGGCCAATAAAAAATGTGGGGGCAGACGGGTTTCGGCCTCAGCTGATATTAATGAATTTAAATCTTTTATAGGATCCTCTGGATTGTTGGATTTGGGGTATTCTGGGACCCAATTTACTTGGTGTAATAATCGTCAGGGCTCAGCTCGTGTTTGGGAGAGACTCGACATGGCTTTGGCTACGGCCCAGTGGCTTCATATGCATCCTGTGGCTTCTGTATCTTACCTGCCCAGGATTGCTTCAGATCACTGCCCCATTTTGATTTCTACTGAGGCTGATCAGTATCAGCGTAGACAGTTTAGATTTGAGCATTTCTGGACAGTCCATTCTGGGGCTCGGTCTATTATTACTCAAATTTGGCATCTTCCTATCAGGGGCAATGCTATTTATTGTCTTTCTCGTCGTCTTATGCTGGCCAGACGCCGTCTTTCCAAATGGAATAGGATTGAAGTGGGGAATTTGGATAGACAGATTGATCTGGTGGAAGCTGATATTACTGCTCTGCAGGGTAAGGAGGATCTGGATGGATTTCTGTTGGATTCGGACCTTTTCTCTCTGCAGGATTTGCTTGCTCGTCACCACTCTCTGCTTCGCCAGCAGGAGATGTACTGGAAACAGAGGTCTAGGATTTAGTGGATCTGTGAGGGGGATCGTAATACCAGATTCTTCCATCATGCTATGTTAAAGCGTCGGGCCGTGAACAGGATTCGGAGACTAGTTGATGCGGAGGGGTATGGTCAGGAGGATCACCATTCTATTCGGATATGCTTCTCCATTTCTTTCAATCTAGATGGACTGATTCCACTGCTGATGGGGATCCGATGGTCAGGGTTCCTGATTCCAGTAGGGTATCTTCACAGGAAAATGAAAAGTTGTGTAGACCGTTCACTGCTGAGGAGATTCGGGTGGCCCTATGGGAGCTTGGTCCGGACAAGGCTCCAGGGCCTGATGGATTTCTGCCTCTATTTTATCGCCACTATTGGGACATAGTTGGGCAAGAGGTGATTCAGGCAATTCAAATTGTCTTCCAATTGAAGCAAATTCCCTTGGAATGGAACCAGACACTTATCACGTTGGTGCTCAAGCGGTCCAACGCCTCTCTTCCGCAGCATTTCAGACCTATCAGCCTTTGCACTACTCTGTATAAAGTTTGTGCTCGCCTCTTGGTTGGCCGTCTTCGGCTTGTGATCCCCCGTCTTATCTCTATAGAGGCCCGTCTTATCTCTATAGAGCAGGGGGCTTTTATTCGAGGGCGTTCTATTTCGGATAACGTCCTTATTGCTCAGGAAGGAGTCTCATGGCGGTGAAGCTTGATATGGAAAGAGCTTATGACAGACTGAGCTGGGCCTTTTTGAAGCGCTCTCTTCAGGAGTTTGGGTTTGATAACCTTTTTATTGAGTGGATTATGGCATGTATTCTGAGGCCTTCCTTTTCTCTGCTCATCAATGGGAGCCCTACTGAGTTTTTCCACTCTTCTGTGGGATTGAGACAGGGGTGCCCCTTATCCCCCTTGTTATTTATTCTTACTGCGGACGATCTTTCTCGTACTTTTCATCTGGCTCAGCAGGAGCATCGGATTGTCCCGTTCATGGCTGGGAGAGAGGGCCCTTTGATTTCTCATCTTCTTTTTGCTGATGATTGTATTCTTTTGGGGCATGCTTCCATTGATAATGCTGCTTCTTTTCATTCTATTCTGCAGCGTTATTGTCAGGCGTCGGGTCAGAGGGTTAATTTTCTTAAGTCATCTATCTGCTTCAGCCCAAAGACCCCTAGATCTACTAGGGATGCCATTATGGAGTTATCAGGTATCACTTCTCGGACGGACCGCTTTATGTACTTGGGGATCCCCATTACTAGCAGACGGGCTCGCTGTTCTGACTATGCAGAGATCGAGCGACGGGTTCGACAGCGTATTGAGGGGTGGCAGGTGACCAGTCTGTCCATGATGGCTAGGGTCACCATCATTCGTTCTGTCCTTTCTTCTCTTCCTGTGTATCTCCTTTCGAATGCTGTCATGCCGATCACTTGTCTGAGGAGGATTGAGAGCTGCTTCAGAGATTTTATTTGGGCTTCTATGCAGGAGGGACATGGTATTCACCTATTATCCTCGGACAGTGTCTGCATGCCTATTAATAAAGGTGGACTGGGGATTCAGTCTTTGATTGTTAGAAGAGAAGCTCTTCTTGCCAAACATGCCTCGCGCTTCCTTCTGGAGCCTCAGAGCTTATGGAGTTCTGTGATGCATGCGAGATACGGTGATTCGGTTTCTGGTTCGATTATTATGCCACCCCGGGGATCCTCATCCTATTGGAAGGAGATTTGTAGACATAGTCAGCCTATTCTGCACAATATCTCTTGGATGATTGGTGATGGTTTTTCGATTGATGTCGTCAATGATATCTGGATTTCCGAGCTCCCTCTTATGCGGTGGCCCTCCTTTATCAATATGGATGTTCCCCCCAATCTTAGGGTTAAGGATTTGATTCCCTTAAACCCCCACTCATGGCACATACCCACGGTGACCCATTTCTTTGGGGAGGAGCTTTCTCGTCGGATTCTCTCGTTGCCTCTTTTACCTGGTTGCTCTGCTGATTCCAGGGTTTGGCAGCGATCTTATCTTCCCAAGGCCCCCATTAGGAATCTTATGGACATATACAGGCCGCAGGCTCAGCGTACGGAGGATGCAGTCTGGATTTGGAAGCTTCCTGTTCTCCCCAGGGTTCAGCTATTCATTTGGAAGCTTCTTTGGGACTGCCTTCCTACTTGCCTCCTATCTCGGAGGGGTCTGTCTATTCAGCCGATCTGTCCTCTGTGTAGGCAGGTGGAGGAATCTGTGGACCATGCTATATTTTGTTGTTCCAGAGCGAGAAGGATTTGGGTTCTTATGGGCTATCCTAGGGACCTAGAGGCTATGGCTTTCTCGCGATCATCTTTCTTTCAGGACATCTGGTGTGGTCCTTTGAGCAAGCGTGGTCTTTGGTCTGTCACTGCTTATTATATATGGCTGTCGAGGAATCAGATCACGACATATTTTCTTTTCACAGGATTGTGAGACAGATTAGATTATTGGCTTCGACTGTGCCCGCGGCTTTCATGATGTTGATTTTGACTCCTCTGGCCTCTAGGGCTCCCCTGCTATCCCAACAGCGAACCAACGTACGATTTTCTTCTCTTGGGAGCCCCCCTCCAGGGTATATCAAAATTAACTTTGATGGGAGTGTCCGGGATAGAGCTGCTAGATCTACTTTCATCATTCGGGGACCGATGGGTGATCTTTTGGCGGCGAATGACTTTGGTTCCCTGGACTCAACTATTCCTATGTCGAAGCTCTGTGCTGCTTGAGCGGGTCTTTCGTTTGCTGTCAGGATTCTCCATGCTCATAGGATTATGATTGAGAGGGATTCTATGATTGTCATTTCTTGGTTATTGAAAGAAAGCTGCTTAGATGGTTCCTCAAATTCGATTCTGAAGGACTGTTGGTCTATATTGCGAAAGGTTGATTCTGTCCAGATCCACCACATTTATCGTGAGGCCAACTCGGCGGCGGACTGCCTTTGCTGCTCAACATGCGAGTCCATGGATATGGAAGCCAAGCGACCCCTGTCCTATCCTTCTACAGTAGATCTTATTTAATGTATCTAGACTGACTTATTCAAGAATTGCATGATCGCCCGTTTTGTAACAAAAAAAAAACAAAAAAAAATAAAAAAAGCGCAGCAGGTGTAATGTTCGTCCCCCTCACAAAAGTTTTTTAAAATAAAATAAATCTCTGAAGAAAAAACTCATCCTCTCAAGGCATTTGCAGGCTGCCCAGAAGCAATTGTTGGAATAATGAGATCACCATGGATCACAAAAACAAGCTTAAATATTTATGGTAGCCACAATGCAACGTCCTCTCCCTAGCTTTTCCGCCCACTTTATACAGGTACTTCGTCTCACAATTACTTATAGATCAGTGTAGCTTACAGCAAGGGATATCACTTCATGTTTACAAATGTCAGAGTGAACCGTACAGCTTTCTTAATGCCAAACAACATTACCTGACGATACACAAATCACCTAGAAAAAACTTCCATTTCCAAAGACAACCGAGAACAGTTTTCCCTCTCCTAAAATCACCGGCATCAATGTCATGGGATGAAGTAGAGTGATAAAATGAGATCAGTCTGAAAGCATGGAGGTGGCTTCCTCTTCCTTTGCAAAACCATGGTTGTGCAGGCATTATAATTCAGCTTTAAGAAACTAATGTTGGCCCTCCCATTTCTCAAGCACCAAAGTTTTCCATCTGAAACAGGAAACGAAATAGTAATATGGAAACCAGCTTACAGGAACATGGCAGAGCATTTGATTTTAAAGGCAAGATAGTAAAATAAAACTAAATTCTGCTGACCTTATCAGAACAAGAATGTGAACTAAAAATTTTGTATTTCATCAGAATAGGTCAGTGGATCAAAGACAAGAAGCAACATTAGCAAAGCATTTTGATGAGTACATCAGACAGCAATTTTCTTACCAACTGCATTTTAATTGAAAAGTATGGCCTCAATCCACAGGAGACATGCATGTGAGAATCAAGCAAGATATCGATACAGTTTCCTGTCTGCTTTGTCCCTTTCTAAAAACTCCCGCTCAATGAGAGATTCAATTCGTTTCTTTATCACAACAGGATTTGGCAGGAAACGGGACTGCAACTGAGTTGTCACCTCAGTTACAATGCTGTTATGATCTAAGACCCTTCTGGATTTCATGATTCTAACAATGGCAGCCTCAATCTGAGGCTTTCTGTCTTCCTCCACTCTTTGGCGAGTCTCGTGCTTCTCTGGCTCTGACTCCTTCTGTGCCACCACCGTCCCTATCTTCACCTTGATAAACTTGCTTGTAAACTTATCATTGAAGTAGAACGCATCATCCTCTGCAATGTCCTTGCTCATGGGCTCCTTCCGGAGAACATTCTTACCCTTGACACAAGCAAGAGACTGAAGACACCGCTTTAGATCAGCAGCTGGAATTTCTGTAGCCTGTTCAATTTCTTTATAGCTCAGACGGTCTGCTGAATTGAACAACATTAGGACACACATCTGGTAAGTAGAAACATTCAACTCATGCTTCTGACCCTTCCCGAAGGTTGCTTTTATATCTGCTGTGCCCATATTTGTTTGCCATGTCAATCTCCGTCCAGTATGAGTTCCGAGATAATATGCACGAAACTTCTCACACACACCAAGAATTTCAGCTGGGAGATTGCAAGGAGCACTGGGCTGTGTTGGCCAAGACCCAGTTGTGAGAACTTGGACAGCCAAGTAGGGCCATCCCCTGTCTCAGAATACTGACTAGCATAGAAACCTTGCATGGTGTCCTGGGATGTCCTCATATCTGTAAACATACCCTCCAGTTTAGATGTGAACTGATACCCACATTCAGTCTTGAGCTTGACTATCATACTTCTTTCTGCATCATCAGAAACAGTCTTCCCAGAAAGAAGCCTTTTTGCCAAGTGCTGCTTGTAATATTTCTCAAAAACATCCTTCTCCTGCAGGTACCGGAACAGCATCATCACCTTGTCCAAAACAACCTCTACATCCTCTTCGGTGACCCCCTTGAGACCTTTGCGGAGTTTATCATCAACATACAAAGATATAAACTCAGGAGACCTGTTATTTAGATTGATGAAATATTCAAACGACGAGTTCAAAGCATTCTGAAAAGTCTTGTCATTGCTAAATGAAATGCTAATAATCTTATCATGTTTGTCCTTCATATCCAAGAGGCGCTGAACGAAGTCCACAGGATCCCTTAATCTCTCTGGATCAGTTACTAACTGCTTCCCAGTTTCACGAAGGTGAGAAGTCATCACATCTCTGACCGTTGAAAGCCCTTCAGGAACTCGGCGAAACAAGTTGTACATTCTGCTTAAATCTTCATACTTGTCATCCACAAGCATATTCACAAGACCAGAATTCTCCATGTGGACCAACCTCTGCATGTGGTTAGCAATCATCTCTTTCTCCACTACACTAGTTATTTTTGCCTCGCTTTTGGCATCTAAGTAGTGTGAAACTCGCTCCATCTCTTCATTTAGCCGCCTTTCAGCTTTCTTGAGGTAATCACCACAATCACAGCACTCGATAAATTGCTGGGACTCACCACTGTAAAAACTAGCTGAAACCTCTAAAAACGGTCTCTCAAAATCTTCTTGATATACAGAAGATCCCAGGTCCATTAACATCTTTGTAATATTCCTCATCAACCCTCTGTTTATCACTTCACCTGTCCGCTCTCTGTGTATGAGGTCGAGGAGAGTGTCAAGCAACCTAGTCTGGATCTTGGGAGAGTGAATGATGTTATCCCTCCACAGGTTAAGTCCGAGCTCATGAACAGGTGTCTTGTGATTACTAGGAACAAATGTCCTATCCATGTACATAAGAATGTCCCGAATCATCTGCAATGCCTTGTTGTGATCTCCCCATTTTCTGTTCAGCTCCTCTAAAAATAAACCTCCCTGAGCAGCCTCTATTGACTTTGCTATTTCTTTTAGGTGCCATGTCATAGTGGTTACAAGACCAGAGTACAGCTTTTCTCCATATTTGTGCAGCACCATATTGTAAGCATTTCTGAATTCACAAGAGGAACACCAAGTTTTCAGACAGAAGGGTCCAAGTGCGGAATAGTTACAACAAAAACTGGAACTCAATATAAACACAAATGAAACTATAAGACCTAAACAATCTGAGGTAGTAGTGAATACATACACAAGTTAGAGTACAAGACATCATTCAGTAATCAGTGGAGCGGAGAAAGCATGAGTAGCATGAACAGAAACATCATCTTTTAATTAAAATGGTATAAATGGGATTTTTCCCCTTAGGCAGCGGTATATCATAAAATGAGACAAACATGCAAGTCTAAAAAGGACAGGTACATGCATTTCCACTCTTACACTGAAACTAGGTCAAAGATGGAAGAAAACTCAGAGATGTAGCTGATCCAAGCCAACACTTCCAAATATTTTACCCAGTTTACCATGCCACCAAGGCATGTGATACGTTGAAAATTAAACTCTAATATGACCCAAACAAGAACATGACTTTAGTTATAAACTAGCTCATCAGCCTCAATGTGATAAAGGTTAATTAACCCCAGTGTTGCCTATCAAATTTAAACATATACCTTAAAGTTCACAGCACAAAAACGTGCCGCATTAATACCAATCCTATGAGGAAACATGTCATACCAAGACTGCAAAAACCCTAGTTACCAGGAAACCTCCCAATCTAGCTGGTACTCATTTCCTTATACATTCATTCTGTCCATTCCAAACTGTATTTTCTAGAAATTTCGAAGTCTCTTCATCTTTAATTTGATTAAAGACTTACACTGACATGGCATGGCATCCATGCTTAAACTTTTTTTTTTTTTACCAGAAACCTCTATGTATATGACATTGTCATTCAAATTTTACCTGTTATGTCTTTTGGGAAGTAAAGTGCCGGCTATACAACCATGACTGCCACTTAAGTGGACAGACAGACATTTATTTTTTAAAATGAGGGTAACGTAGTCTAATAACTCCACACTGTACCTCGCACCTAAAGAATCCGTAGTAATCCTAGCATGCATGACTATACAGTATATACCATGTTCCTAGGACAGATATTACAATATCCTACCTGATCAGTAACACTGAATATTTTTATATATATAGGAGTCATATTTTATACCACAAACTGAATGTACATACAATTTGAGTTGAGATTAGACAGCATTTGAACATCCTTTTTTTCTCATGAATACATTCCTACCCAAGCCAAAAACAGCATTTCTGGCTTTTATAAGCTATAAAGTGTAGAGTTGGCCAGACTGGTTAAACAAATGGAAGAGTAAAGTACAACTTGTCAACTCTGACCTCAGCTTATCCACCATAAGTTGGACATCAAGATAAATAACTTGGCATTAGCTTGTTCTCCTTCAGAGCTAGTAGAAATGACAAACTGAATACAGACAGCAGTAGGAGACAAAAGCTCACAAAATAGATGGAAAAAAATTTTAAGGGAAACAAACTCTACCATTTCACTGCAGTGGTTTAAGAGGATACAACATGCAATTGTGGGTTCCCCAGCCAAGTGAGTAATTTAACTTTAACCGTCATTAGTATAAAAAAAAAAATCAATTACTTGAATGTATTAGTATGTCCAAGCAATGGTTTGACAAAGCAAATTTCCTAGTTAAGGATGGTACAGTAATTGACTCTGAACAAGTGTTAAAAGATAAACTTCAATACAAAGCACATAGTCATTTATTTTTCATTGTTTATACCAAAGAAACTTTAGATTCACTCTTTCTACTACATGACTGATCAACATGAGTAGCTAATGTCATGTTTAGACTGCACGGTAATTCAATGCAACTGCTGACAGAACCGATAACAACAAGTGATAAAAGAATGCATCATTGCCGCAAAAACAAGGATGAAGAAATAAATAAGGATACTCAAAATAGGACTATTCTGACAAAGCTAAAGCGCCGCAGAATCAAATTATGAACAAAGTAAACTCTGTCAACTTTTTTATCTGAAGCATAACATTATGTAATGAATATACCAAACAAAGGACAAGATGGATGTGATAGAGATGTGGATGTTTGTGCATAGCAAAAATGAGAAGTACATAATTAGACATCAGTATGTTGAAGGAACTTGGAGGATGGCATCAATGGAGATAAAAATGGGAAGACCCTTTTAAATGCGCTCTGGTCATGTGATGCAAGTCTAGAGATGGCCCCATAACAGGAAGGCTCTTGGGTTTAGTTTTACGGCCAAAAAAGAGAAGTACCAAAGATTTCTTAGGAATAAGTAGTAGAAAGAATATATTGGCATTCAATTTAGCTGCCTTAGCAACTTAACTAGGATGCAAATGGTTGCATGGGTGCATACAAGCAAAGCCAGATAGAGGCATAAGTCTTTTTCATGGTTCTATTCACATGTTTCCAACTACACCAAACTACTACATAGAAACTTATTCTTTTACCTTCTTCCAGGAAAAAAAAAAAAGGTAATCCTTTTATCTTTGACAATTAATGAAGTCCAATAGAAAAGTTTTGTTCGCTCATTCAAGACAAGCATCGCATCAATAAGGTCATTCATGAAAAAAATATTTAAAATTTGCCACCTCAAATATCTTCATGGTACTCTCAGGAACTTGACAATGAGCAAGAATTAGAATAGAAAAAGTAAAACAGATCTATCCCATGTCAAGAATCAAAGAAATTGAATCCATCCCCTAATCCAATGACTCTACTGTCTCATAAACTCATTGAATACATAAAATAATCCAGAAGTCCCAACTGAAATGTGGCAGCCACTTTCCATCTTCAGTCTATAGCCTACCTCCTCCATTTTTTGACAGTGCACTCCTGAAAATAAGCATTTGCCTGCCCGCGACAAGAGCTCTTTGCATCAATGAGACTGCTACCAGTCTGAGAGGGTTAGCCATTAGAGATATCTACCACAACTTCCCCACAACTTCAAAAGTAACCCCCTCCCACACAAACAAAGGCATAAAACCCTAAAAAATCACTTTCATGTTCTGTTACACCTCTACTCAGATTGCCCATAGCTAAAAACTCACTCAACAAACCTAATCTAGCGATCTTAGGTCTGTCTATTGGAAAAGATCAGCGAAGCCTGCAATCTCATCTTCTATTAGCCTGCCATTAGAAACAAAACTTCCATTTTACAACATCAGGGCCAAGAAATGTTGAACCGTGTTCTTCAAAGCCAAATCACATTAGAGTTTGCTTCCTGTGTTCCCTCTTAGAATCTCAAGCCCTCTAAAACTTGGCCCATCCTTTTCCCTTCAGCAATGTGCTCCTCTGATAAGTTTTCTCACATCTTCACAGGGGACAAAGAATGACTAGTTCATCGTTAAAATTCCTGAAGGTTTTATCCCATTCATTACGGTGGAAAACAGTAAGATTTTGCATATACTTTTAAGTTTTAATAAGCCCCCATCTAATAGCATACAACGGATCCTTGTTGTGTTATCCTTGAGATTATTACCAGTCATCAAGCCTGGACCCAACAATTTGGGTTGGCTCCTTCAGATCATCATGACAGAAAATAACCGTTGACCCTGACAGAGAGTCACTCACAAGAGAGGCAGACTAGAAAAACTACAAAGTAATTATTAATTCAATACTGCCTCTAGCTAAAGCATTCCTCAATAGGAGAATAGCAGAAACCAAATAAATGGGAAAGGCATATTGGGTTATGTTAACCCGCACGTCAGAAGACTCAGAACCACATATCTCATTAGAATTCAAAAATCATAAAACTTGACAGATTTAAATAATATGACTGGCAACTAAACATGAAAAAGCCTTTACTTGAGACTTTACAAATTCAGTGTCCAAAACTTCCATTAATAAATAATGAAAGCATGAAACGTTAACAACAATTCATCAATGTGAAATGACCAACTTGAATGGATAACTATACTAATCACACACAACTTCAACATGCTATGAGAGAAGGAAATGCTAAGAACACAGTCATTCCCAATACATCAAGGACCACAGCAACTGCGTGTGCATTGTAACATTTTCCACCACATTCAATAGCTAATCATCACAATTAGAGGGTCATCAGCCTCACAATGGTCGTACTTGAGATATATGCACTTACAATTACTGAATCACCAATTATTGCAAGCTCTTCTATTATCAATACCTAGTATCTTACCAATCCAAGTTTATCCACAAAAGCTTAAATCCCCCCCCACCACCTTTTCTTTCCTGACTTTTATTTCTGCCAATAAATCAGTTAGCACCAAAAATTGACCAATTCCTTCCCTCTCTCAGTCGAACTACTATGATACACACATAGCCAAGACGACATGGATTGAAGTTGTAGGAAAGAATTTGGAGTTTTTTTCGCAAATAATAAAGAAGTCCTTAATAGGAATTGCTGGTGACTGAGGACTCAGAAAGCAAACACAAAAATGTTGACACAAGGCTTGTTATTTATGGTTATGGTTACATAATACCGGACAAGGTTTTCACTCAATACAAGAATTGTTGGCCAGCATGACTATCCCAACCTGACAGATTAATTGAAAAAAGCTATCCATCTATGAGACATTGGAATAGCATTCATGGAGAAAAACGTTCAGCATTGTGTACAGTTAGTTCAAAGATTTTCTTTCCATGAGATTTAGGCCTTCTAGAAATTGGTGATCTCCTTTGAGATAATTTAAGTAGACTTCTTGGTTAATTGAAGTATCAAGATGAATATTCACCATGATAGGAACTAAAGAAGTCAATGTTTTCTACGTTTGAAAGTTCAAATAATATGCAGGATAGGAACTGTATATGATTCAGTCAGATTCTCCACTTTCCTACATGATAGTGGACTTTTTTTTCACCACTTTGTAACAATCATGTTAGTTAGCAATCAATATATAGTAGGATTGACTAAGTCCACAACATTGAGCTTATCAAATAAAAGTGTGGCATCTGGCTAGTGCAAATGGTCATCACAGAACCTCCTCTTTATTGTTTTCCAAACAATGGCTAAAGATGTGATTATACACAGCTGTATTAGCCAATCAAAACTACAGCACTTCATCAACCGAATATGAAAGATGATGTAGATGTTAATAGCACAGCCAGCAAACATGAAAAGAAGGTCCTATAGCTACAAATAACCATCTACCATCACTTTTATGCAGCAAGAACATGTATCTATTTTCACCAATACCACCCGATCAACGATATCTTTTTTGCCCATATATATCGAAGAAATGTCCACAATGTTTGGTTATAAGCGAACTATATTTCTTAAGAAAAATCAGGTGTGCATAGATAATAATACCCCTCTTTATTACCTTTTCACAACATTGGCTTTACCTAGTAAAGATATATTACCACAGAAATGTTTTTATGGTTTCTTAAAGAAACAAATGACTTGAATCCCTCTACTGAAGCTCACCAGTTAACATAAATTCCTAATGACATTAATAAAATAATCTATTCCAAAAACACAAGCAAGCTACAGACAAAGTCCCACATCATTTATATATGCATATGCCATTATTTTATGCCGCAATTTCCATATGGGGAAATTGATGCATGAACACAAGCAAAGCGTGAAATGAGGAATAGTGGTTAAGGAACATTCTCTATTCGGGAATGGAAAATGTAACCCCAAAACAAACAATTATATACATACATACGTATGCATGTGTATTAAAAATCCATCAAGAAATTACTAGAAGGAACTATAACAGAAGTGATTTAATAATAATAGTAAATATAATATGCAGAAAGTTCTCTTTTTCTGAAGTGTTTCCTCTTGCTTTTATATAAGAAAAAAAAGGGTAATATAACGCAACTGAAGTGTTACTTCAGCAATGAGATTACTTGCATCCTTGCCTAAATAAACCCCAACCCCCCCCCCCCCCAACCTTTTCTCCCATCTAAAATTCCCCTTATCTTGTGGAAAACCATATCCCTGCAACAATGCTTAATGCATGCTTTCTTTCCGCCATAAATGTGGTACACAATTAAAAGATCTTATAGACATGGTCTACCCAATGGTAACACAAGTTTTGTCCATCCATGAAACTCCATATAGTCATCTAAAATTTGTTTGACAGCAAAATTTTCCATATAAGGAAGTGATGGATTTCTAAAATGTGAGCTTGAGTCGCATGCTTCATTACTTTGGGATTTGCCAAAATCTGAGCCTAGAAAAGTTTATTAGGAAACTCCATAAAGTCCATCACCAGTAAGCATTGCCAGCATTTCAAATTCTGACAACTTCATAAAAATCTCTTACACCTCTTTTCTGGCCACGCTGCACAACTTGTGCGTCTGTGTGTGAAAATAAATTAGATCTTTCTGTAGTCTGGATTGCATGTTGAATGTCTTATCTTTCACTTCACCGATTCCAATAAACCACAACTTTTTGTCTGGTTGAAAAACTTTACAACTAATCCTTCAATGCTTACCACTTGAACGATGTTATCTCAAGCCCCGGCCATAGCTTGACCACCTAATTTAGATTAATGTCGCATGTTTATTTACATTCCCACTGCAATTGTAGATTATATACTTCACAATAGCAATTTTATAGCCTTACCATCTGAGGCTCTCCCAATGCTTCATTTCTACAGTAAAGGAATAGATAAAAAATTGAGGAAGTTATAATGGAGAACATGGTTATAAATAAGTGGATAAGCAGGAGTCTTGAAGCTAAAGTAGGCTTGCTAACTATGATTATGGCATCGAGCATCAAAAAAAATGCATAAATATTCAAGCTAGGTGTGGAAGCATGATTTTTTGGATATGAGATGTGAGGGCTAGGAAAGTAACAAAAACAAAATACATTTGGTACTGATCAAAGTTGCAATAATCAATGCTGACTACAAAGAGCCAAAATTTATGACATTAACTGAGAGTACTTTCATTAAAAAATATAGATTCATATGAAACTTTGCAACATAGGATGCTTAAATCTCAATAACAGTAAAGCTTTGGGTGCTACTATATGATTTTGCACTAAGCTCAAGCATGTAAGCTTTGATAGTCTAGAATTGATGTTTATATCAAATAATTCAAAAAAAATCTCGGTAATAGTAAAGAAAAGCACTTCTTGCATCCAATTATGTAGTATAATTTCTGAATAATTGTTGCTTTGGGTGTTATTGTATGATTTCACTATTTAGCATACCATTTGCTCCATAGAAATGAATTTCTCTAAACTTGTCATCTAGCTTCTTTATATGATGTCTTTTCACATCTAAGGGAATTTGGAGGCTTTCTCCATGTTGCGTGAGTTTAAACTACCAGCAATAAAGTATCACTTCTCTGATTGTCAAACACCTTTTTAGGTTTCATGGCAGTCTCCTCTCTTATTTTAGGTCGTGTTAGACAAGAGTTCAGCAATCTCTTCAAGATCTCTTTCCCAGACCCTACTTGAAATAGAGTTTTGCTCCATTGTTGACCTCATTTAGGTGGGAAAATATGATGATAATGATTCTCAAGAATTATATTAACACCTATTCATCATAAGCAACATTTTACTTAAGCTTTATGGACAGTGTATGATCAAAGCATTTTTTAAAAACAAGGCAGCAATTTAATCAGATGCTTATGTTTATGGGCAGAACAGAAAAGACAACCACTATTGCATTCTAATAAGATAGGGCCATGATTAATGGATACTTAATCCAGAATAAAAACAGGAAAGATTATATATATATATATATATATGCACTTTAAGGAGGTGGAGTCCTCCAAAAGTGCTTGCCTTGAGGAGGGTAAAAACCTGATAAGCTGAAAACATTTCAAATAGTTCTTCCATTCACCCCTACAGTAATATAATATAAAAGCTAACCAAAAAGAAGAGGAACAATCAACCAATGGTTGCCTAGAATCATATAATTAATTAATTTAACTTCTCAAAAGAACCTTGTTCTCAAGGTTCAAGCCCTTCGGTAATATTGAAGCCACCATCATGCATGAAAATGCTATCAACAAAGAGGTGGCCACTTAAAGGGGTCTTCCTCCCAAACGAATTCATTCTTTCATTAAACAGACTGCCTTTGGCCCAAGAACTGCTCTGTTACCAACTAATATGGGTGTACTATGAAATGAAATGTAACATAGATAAAAAGGAAGAAGTCCCACTCTCGAGGGGAGTGGATCTTCCAAAAGTGGCTCGCTTTGAGAGAGGGGGGAGGGGGGGTTTGGGCAAACAAAATCCTAGGAGCCAATCCTGATTCCAGATTATTCCATTCCCTACCTAGTCATAAATGTCAATGCAAAGAATGTAAGACATAACCAAAATATAAATGGTAGTAAGTAGAAACTCAAGGGAAAAAATACTAGTCATGTTCAACTTTAAACCTAGGAGTAACCAATATTTATCAAAATTGGATAAAAATTGAGAAGATTGCAGTTCAAAATAAAAAGTATAATTTGGAAAGACAAAATAGTGCGTGCTTTTGGAATAGGTTCGGGTACTCCTTTTACTCAGGTCGTGCAGCATCTACAACATGTCAAATTCCAATTGTAAGAAATAACTGGAAATAGGTGACTCTAACTCCAAATAACAGCAGATACCTGATTTCTTCAAGCGAAGAACTATTACATTATTATAAGGAAATAGAACGGTGTCAGCTTTCCAAAATTCCACTCCACTAGGTTCCAAACTGTAGATACCTGATTTCTTCAAGCGAACAACCATTGCGATATTATAAGGAAATAGGACGGCGTCAGCTTTCCCAAATTCTACTCCAGTAGGTTCCAAAGTTCTAAAGAATGTTTGTCTCAATAGAGAGGAGAAAAAAAAGAAACCCTCGAAAACATTGGCAAAAAAATTATAATTCACCAATCCACCAAGAAATCAATGAAGTCACCTAACATCCGATCCGATGAAAATCTATGGACCCTAATAGATCCAACACACAAACTATAGTCACCAATTAACACCAGAAAACGTTGGGACCAAGCACACGAATCAATCCGGAATTAAAAAGTCTCAAGAAAGAAATAGACGGATCAGATAAGGGAGAAAAGCAGGACCTATAGAGTTCCTCGAAGCTGAGGCCGCTGGCGTTGTGGTTATAGATCTCATGGATCGCGTGCTCCAAGATTTTCCAGGTCTTCTCGGCGTACTTGGGATCGACCTCGACTCGGTGCTTGAAGGCCTCGATCTTAAAGTTCCGCTTCTTCTGGGCGCTCATCGTCCCCGGCCGCCGGAGCCAATCCTCCCCAAATCGGGCGATCGGTGACCCCCTGGGGTGGCGCCGTAACCGATTCCTCCGACGGGCGGGAAAGGCGAAGGCCGCGTCCGATCGAGGGGCGAGGGCTAGGGTTTCGGGAGATGGCGGGGTTTCGAGGAGGGAAAAGAAGAGAAGGAAGGCAAGCGAGGCCCACGAAAATGGTGGAAACCTATCAATCTATTCTCGTTTTCATTCTTCTTCTCGCTTCCCTTTTTTCGTTTCTTCTTTCCTCTAATTGTTGCTCCCCGCTCCCGGTCTACTTTGTGGCCGGGGTTTCGCCCGCATAGATCTGGTTCGGTGAGCGGCTTTAATCATGAGGGCCATAAGGTCATGAATCGGATTTCGATCATGAGAGAGTTTCTACTTTCTACAGTAGCATGGCTGATCATGACCGTTTATTTGATCAATATAAGCCCGGATTTTTAATTAATTAATTAATGAGGTATTTGATAAGCGGCCAAGTGAAAAATGGGCTGCGAGTTTCAATTCATTGCTCAGTTTTATTTATGACTTAGGATTCGTTATGTGCTTATTCATCTAATATATATACTTATTTCTCTACTCTACAGAATTATTCATGCTTTAGTTCATATGAAAATTAAATTTTAAATTAATTCAAATTTTTAATTTCCTCCTAGCCTAAAAAAAATCAAAATTTTGTTATTTTTGAAATTTTTTATTCAATTTAATATTCATTTCATCCATAAATAAACCTAAAAAATAATAAATAAATAAATAAAGATCATAATGTGTGTGTGTGTGAGAGAGAGAGAGAGAGAGATTAATGATTATAGTATATACTTTGCAAGAGAGTCTGCTCACAAATAATGATGTTGTTATGATAAGATGGGTAAGACGAGGGAAGGAGGAGCAATGGAAATGATGGCATGCAATTCATCCTAAAATATAATACTAATTTCATATAAAATTAGAATCGGATTCTAATTCTATAAAAAAATAAAATAAAATTATTTTGATTTTCGTGAAACAGACAACACCTTAATTTATAAGTAATCCATGCACCTGCAATGCATATTTATAAAAGTATTAATTAAACTAGATATACGCCCACCCGATGCATAGATGTAGATTTGATCTAAATTCTAAAAATAAAAATAAGATAAAAGTTTTATAATTTGGAAATACTTTTATAAGCTAAAATTACCAATTAATCTATTTTTATAGAATAATATGAAATATACAATTTTTATGATTACAAAAGCGTTGATTTGATTTAAATTCAAGAAATATAAATAAGGTAAAAACTTTTAAATTTAGTAATATTTTTTATAGACTAATTTTATAGATTGATCTATTTTTCTAAAAAATAATATGAAACATATAATTTTTATAATCGCACTAGCACTAATTTGATTTAATTTTGAGAAATAAAAATAAGGTAAAATTTTAAATTTTAGATTTTTGGGTTGATTTGCTTTGAATTTAAAAATAAAAATAATATAAAAAGTTTAAAATTTGTAATCCTTTTGCACTAATTTGATTTAAATTTGAAAAGTAAAAATACAATAAAAGGCTTAAAAATTTAGAATTTTTATAGGTCATTTTTATAAATTGGTCTATTATTTTATAAAGTAATATCAAATATATTTTTTTATAAAATAATTTAAGTTTTGTATTTATATTATAAAATATTTTATAGCACCAACATTAGCTCAGCAGTCCCATATTCATATAGAAATATGCTCTTGCCCAGGGTTTACTATATATATATATATATATATATATATATATATATACACACACAGCTAAACCAAACTACATTCGAATATAGTAAAGCATAAAACTAATTATTTTTCCATCCTTTATTCTACATAATTCACAAATCTTTAAAAAAAATAAAAAAAATGAAAAGCTCAAAAATTAGTATAGATTTCAGATGTAAAGATAATCAAATATTGAACTTGGTTCTATTTGAGTAACTAAGTCTAACTACACACACACACACACAAAAACATATAAGATTATATTATTAAACTCGAGATAATTAGATACTCAATGATATAATATGATATATATATATATATATATATATATATATATATATATACACACACACATAAACATATAAGATTATATTATTGTTGTCCCAGATAGCAATCCAAGAGGGGGATGAATTGGGTCTTTTAAAAAATTTAAACTCTTTTGAAGTAAAACTCCCAACTTAAAATAAATCACAGATATGCAACAATTAAGACAAAATATGCAATGAGGAGATGAAGAGGAAGAGATAAAAAGTCAAGCACTACAAATACAGAGATTTTATAGTGGTTCGGTGTATCTATATCTACGTCCACTCCCAAGTACCTCTTGGGTCCACACTATAATCAACCTTGATTACAATAGAGTTGTTTCACAAGATCACAACTCAAACTTGTTGTTTTTCCGGGCGCACAACGAACCCAGCTGGTTTTCAAGGTTCACCAGCACAAAACCTTACACACAAGCAACTGCTTGCACAAGGCAATCTGCCTTAACTGATTCAATCACCTGATTGACTCAGTTCACAAGAAAAACAAGAATATTTGATACAACAGCTGCTCCTTAAATGAGTAAATAAGACAAGTTAACTATTCAAACAAGAAGATAGAGATGTAAGCCTGATTTGTAGATCTTTGTGGCTTGATTCATCTCCTCTTTCTTGCTTTTGAATGGATCTTCCTTGAGTATTCTCTTGAAGCTCGGAAGAACAGGAACTAGGGCTTGCTTGTTTGCTTATTCAACCTTAGAAATCTCTTCAAAATGAAAGTGTGAAGAGTAGGGATTTCTCTCTTTTCTTTTAGGGAATCAATACGATCTTTCCTTTTGATTTTTCCCTCTGATTTTCTCTCAGATTTTTCTCTTCTTTTTCTTCTTGTTTTTCTCGTTTTTCTCATATTTCAAACGGTCACATCTCTCATGCTCTTATAGATCCTTCCAAAACTAAGAATAGATGAAAACTATCTGTTAGAATCAGGAAGAAAAGTTAGGAACAAATAGGGTAATAGCCGTTGAGATTTAAAGTAAAAGAAAGGTTTAGAGACGTTTTGACACATCTGAAAGTCGTTTCTGACAATCTGGAGTCGGCTCTAACTTTCCTGGGGTCGACTCTAACTTGAAATCCCCAAACAGCCCGATTTGGAGTATGCTCTAACTTTTCTGGGGTCGACACATTTTTCTTCTGGAGTCGACTCTAACTCCTCCGGTGTCGACTCTAATTTGAGATCCGAAAAACCATCTTTCTGTTTTTCTACTGGAGTCGACTCTACAGGTTCCAGGAGTCGACTCTAGTCCGTGCCGTTTTCTGAGTCGACTCTGTGATTCTAGGTGTCGACTCTAATGTCTGCAATCTTATCTTGACATTAGAATTAAGCTATGAACTTGATTTCTCTCGAGATTTTGATCATTTAAACAAGTTATAAACTGAAACATTTAATCAAAATCATTAGTAACTTCATGAGTTATACTCAAATAGTTTTGTTTATCATCAAATTTAATAATTGGATCAACAATCTCCCCCTTTTTGATGATGATAAAAACTTTGAGTATATGCATTAGAATTCATAAACATTGTAAACCTTATCAAGACTTTAAATTTGTTCAATTTAAGAAATAAGCCACAGTTTCAAAATAAGCAAAATTGATCAATAATGATCAACATGAATTATATCAAATAAAAATTATGCTCCCCCTGCATAATATAACTCCCCCTTTCTTTATGCATATTTCTTTTAGATTGAATATATTTAAGTTCTCATTCTCTCTCTCCCTTATGCATGATACCATTTTTTCTTTCTCTTATGCATATACAATTCTTCTTTTCTTCCTCTTTTTTGTTATCAACAAAAAGTGAAAAATAATTGTATAAAGAATTTTAAAATGATATTCAAATTTAGAAAAGTTGAAGAATAGATATCATTCATTGCAATCATCATTGTATCAAACATTGTATCATTCATTCAAACAGTGTTTCATTACATCAAAATATTGCATTACAAAACAGTAAATATCCTAAGTACAAGCTATCAAAATAACATAAAAGCTAAATTTTGATTTGATAGGATCTTAAAGACTAATTGGGATTTGACTTGAGTTAGTTAGGATAGGCATCAATATAGGAAGTAGAAGGTCAATCAAGTAAGTTTGTAGACAATTCTCTTCAGATGACCTATTAACTCCATAATCTCATCTTTCTATGATTTCTTGAAGCCTTCAAGACAATCCTCAATCTGAGTAATAGCAAAATCTATATCCCTTCTTAGTTGTCCAGTGACATCAAGGTAAGCTCTAGATCCATATGTGATCCCTTCCAGCCTTTCGAAAATCTTATGAAGCTCAGATGATAGGGTATCCACAGATCTGTCCAATGAAGATACAATAATGTCAAGCTTAGCAGAGAGCTGCCTCATCTCATTTCTCATCTCTGAATCATGCTCAGTCAATAAGGCCCTAAGCTGATCAAGCTGCCTCTCTGAAAAGCCTGCTGACTCAGCAAACAAACCCGATGCCGCCTGAGGGGGTGAAGAAGTGCTCGATCCAGCACCAGATGGTCCCGCAACTGATGGTCCAGCAGTAGATGGTCCAGGGACATCCTCATATCTGGCCTCCTTAATTCTGGCTTCTTGTCCTCTCCTTTGCCACTGGCCATTAACTTTCCTGAAGCCCATTCTATGAATAGTGGAGATGCTGTAGTAGTCAGTAAATCTGAGATTTCTTTGCGGTTCTTTCTCCATTATCTTTACACCTTGGCTTCTGAACACCAGTGTGAGAACCATACCATATGGCAGTGTAGATCTTTTTTTTGTAGCTGCCTCTGCCATATAACCAATCATCATTCCGGCCAAATTTACTGGTTGACCAGTAATGATACAATCCATCAGAAGAATGTCTCGCTCCGAGACATACTCGAACCTTCCAATCTTAGGAAACAAGATTCTACCACAAATATTATGAAGTAATCTGAGTTTCAAGTTGAGTTGATTTGCCATTACCTCTTCAAACTCAGAAACTTCCCTCCCAAGCATCATTGACAGGGCTCCACCTCTGTCATCATGCTGACTGGCAGTCAAACCAATAGTGGGTATCTTCAGAAGATTTCCTAGTGACTCTGTAGTGATCACCACTTTGGTTCCACGCACAGAACTTACAAGACCTCCTTCCGCTCTACATAGATCACTGTAGAACTTCTTCATAAGGGCAGGGTAGGTCGGAACATCCAGTGAGCAAACCTTCTCCCAACCTATTTCTTTTATTTGCCTCCCGATAGAAAAACCTTCCAACTCAAATAGTTTAAATCTACCTTCCTTCCTGTAGTGATAACCTTCCTGGCCAACAAGTCAACGTGGGTGGATGATGGAGAAGCCTCCGGAGTAGAAGAAGAGGAAGACGAAGAGCTAGAAAACGATTGCCTCGCGGTTCCTCGAACGAAGCATCTCTCGGTGGGAACGGCCGCACCAACCACGGATCCTCGTCTCTTGGAAGCCATTGGAGGTCAATGGAGGTTGGAATCAAGGGTTTTGAAGAGTTTGGAAAAGTTTGGAATGCTTTGGAGAAGGATTTGAAAGGGATTGAGTCGTTAAAGGTGTCGACTTTGCCCTAATAAAGTGACTATTTTTCACTTAGAGTCGACTCCCGCAAAGTGAGGTGTCGGCTCTGAACAAAAAATCAGTCAGCGCTCGAATTAGAGTCGGCTCTGCAGAAGCCAGAGTCGGCTCTAATGAACAGACAGAAAGCTCTAAAGAAAAGATGTCGACTCCAAAATTGAAGGTGTCGACTCCACAATAGTTTCAGTGAAAGAAAATGAATTTCAAGGATCTGAAACTAATCAAATTGATCATCAACATCTAGATAAATTCTCCTTAATAATTGGAGAATCAATGAATCAAACTTCTAGATAAATTTCCTTATAAAGTGTAAAAGATTTTACCAAAATTTATATAGTTGACCTTGAGAGTTTCAGAAAATTAATTTAAAGGAACACAAACTCCTAATTCTCCTATAAGATAACAAAATCTCTCCTCACTCAAAGGTTTGGTAAAAATATCAGCCAATTGATCATTAGTGTTCACATAATCAAGACAAATATCATTATTAGCTACATGTTCTCTAATAAAGTGATGTCTATTTTCTATGTGTTTAGTTATAGAGTGTTGAATTGGATTCTTAGTTAGATTGATTGCACTAATATTATCACATCTAATAGGAATTTTATCAAGTGTGATGTCATAATCTTCAAGTTGTTTCTTAATCCAAAGGATTTGAGCACAGCAGCTTCCAGCCGCAACATACTCTGCCTCAGCAGTGGATAGTGCAACCGAATTTTGCTTCTTGCTAAACCAAGAGAATAAGTTACCTCCTAAAAATTGGCATGCACCACTTGTACTTTTTCTATCTAATTTACATCCAGCATAATTAGAGTCAGAATAAGCAATCAAATTAAGTGTTGAGTCTCTAGAATACCATATTCCTATATTTTTAGTTCCATTTAGATATCTAAAGATTCTTTTAACAGCAATAAAATGTGATTCTTTAGGTTCAGATTGATATCTTGCACATAAACAAACAGTAAACATGATATCAGGTCTACTTGCAGTTAAGTAAAGTAGAGATCCGATCATACCTCGGTAATGTTTTTGATCTATTTTCTTACCATTTTCATCTTTGTCCAGCTTGCATGAAGGACTCATTGGTGTTCCAAGAGGTTTAGCAGATTCCATACCAAACTTCTTAAGTATTTTCTTCGTGTACTTTGCTTGGTTAATGAAAATTCCAGCTTTCTCTTGTCTAATTTGAAGTCCAAGGAAGAAGTTAAGTTCTCCCATCATGCTCATCTCGAATTCTCCCTGCATTAACTTAGCGAATTCTTGGCAAAGACGATTGTTAGTAGCACCGAAGACAATATCATCAACGTAAATCTGTACAACCAATAAATCCATTTCTTTTCTTTTTAAAAACAAGGTTTTGTCAACATTTCCTCTTGTAAATCCATTTTCAATCAAAAATTTACTCAATCTATCATACCAAGCTCTAGGTGCTTGTTTTAAACCATAAAGTGCTTTGTGTAATTTAAAAACATGGTTTGAAAATTCATGATCTTCAAAACTAGGAGGTTGTTCAATATAAACTTCCTCATTTATAAAACTATTTAAAAATGCACTTTTAACATCCATTTGAAATAACTTGAAATTCATATGACATGCAAATGCAAGCAATAGTCTAATGGCTTCTAATCTAGCTACAGGAGCAAAAGTTTCATCAAAATCTATTCCTTCTTCCTGATTATATCCTTTTGCAACTAACCTAGCTTTATTCCTAATGACTGTGCCATTTTCGTCTAATTTATTTCTAAAAACCCATTTAGTTCCTATTATAGGGTGGTCTCTAGGTCTGTCTACTAGGGTCCATACCTTATTCCTAGTGAATTGGTTTAACTCTTCTTGCATAGCTAACATCCAATTGCTATCTTTTTCAGCTTCTTCTATGATTTCAGATTCTATTTGAGATACAAATGCAAGATGATTATTAATATTTTTCATGGATGATCTAGTTCTTACTCCTTGAGATGGATCACCTATGATCAAATCCCTTGGATGATCATGAGCATATCTCCAATCTCTATGCAGATCTATATCATTATGAGCAGTATCAATAACATCAGCCAAAGGTAAATCCTCATCTTTTGCTACTTGATCATGATCTGAAGATACATCTAATTTTTCAATACCTCTTTCAAGTAAACTTGTATCTTCCTCATCATCAATCTTTTCCGAACTTGATGCTAAAGACTCATCAAAGACTACATGAATGGATTCTTCTACAACTAGACTCTTCTTATTGAATACTCTATAGGCTTTACTAGAGGTTGAATATCCTAAGAAAATGCCTTCATCAGATTTAGCGTCAAACTTTCCAAGATTATCTTTACCATTGTTATGGATGAAGCATCTACAACCAAATGCATAAAGTAGCCTAAATTGAGTTTCCTATCATGCCATAGTTCATAGGGTATTTCTTAAGGATAGGTCTAATTAGGGCTCTATTTAGGATGTAACATGCTGTGTTAATAGCTTCCGCCCAAAAATATTTAGGGAGTTTGCTTTCATATAGCATGGTACGGGCCATGTCTTCTAGAGTCCTATTTTTTCTCTCTACAACTCCATTTTGCTAAAGTATTCTAGGTGCAGAAAAATTATGATGTATGCCTTTTTCAAAATAGAATTTTTCAAATATGTGTTTTTCAAATTTAGTCCCGTGATCACTTCTTAGAGACACTATGGTAGTGTTTTTCTCATTTGTGACTTTCTTGAAAAATTTCAGGAATATTGAGAAAGTCTCATCTTTATGAGTCAAAAATATTACCTAAGTGAATCTAGAGTAATCATCTACTATCACAAGACCATACTTCTTTCCTCCTAGACTAGTGGTTCTAGTAGGTCCAAAGAGGTCCATGTGTAGTAGCTCCTGGGGCCTAGTAGTTGAAATAACATTCTTAGATTTGAAAGAACTTCTTGTTTGTTTATCAAATTGACATGCATCACAGATTCAATTATTTTCAAAATCTAAGCTAGGAATACCTTTAACTAAATTTATTTTCAGCAATTTTGAAATTAAGTGTGTGCTAGCATGACCTAATCTACGATGCCATAGCCATCCAATCTCATTTATATTAGCATTATCAGCAACTAAGCAATGATTACTTGAGGATAAGTTGTTCATATCAATTAAGTATACATTGTCATAACGTTTTCCAACAAGAATAATGCTACTATCAATGGGATTAGTGACAGTGCAAATAGAAGCTTCAAAAGAAACTTTGAAACCTTTATCACACAGCTGGCTAATACTAATCAAGTTATGCTTTAATCCATTAACATATTATACATTATCAACATAGGTAGATGGAGTAATTTGAATCTTACCAATGCCCATGATATGGCCTTGACCATTATCACCAAAAGTAACTACTCCATCTCTTTTCGTCTTAAGGGTGATGAATTGATCTTTGTCACCCGTCATATGTCTTGAGCAACCACTATCAAGATACCATTTTCTTTTCAATCCGATGGCTACAAGACACTCCTCATCATTGTCCGCCATGAAGCAGAGATTGGCTATTTCTTTCTTTTCATCTTCTTCGGAACTTGAGCTTTCGAATCACTCCAGGTAGCCATCATTGCCTTCTTTTTGAATCTTCGGAGGGCCTTTTTGAGTTGTGGACATTCCGATTTGAAATGCCCCAGTTTCTTGCATTCAAAACAAATTATTTTCTTTTCTTTTCCTTTGTCCTCATCTTTCCTAACAAAGGGCTTTTTCTTTTCAAATTTCTTCTTCTTTATGAATCTCTTGAATTTCCTTGTGATGAGTGCCATGTCTTTATCATCACTGTCATCTTCAGATTCATCAGATTCTTCTTTACATTATGAAATTTTGAGAGCCATAGTCCTTTTCTTCCTTGACTTATCTTCATTAACATGTTGCTTGACTTGAAGCTCATGAGTCATCAAGGATCCCAAAAGTTCTTCTAGAGGTAGAGTGCTCAGATCTTTTGCCTCTTGTATTGCAGTGACTTTAGCTTCCCATGTCCTAGGCAAAGAACGCAACACCTTTCTCACAAGATCAGAGTTATCATAAGATTTACCAAGACTTTTTAAACCATTAACAATGTCAGTAAATCTTGTAAACATATCAGAAATAGATTCACATGCATCCATTTTGAATAATTCATATTTATGAACAAGCATGTTAATCTTGGATTCCTTTACGTGATGGTTCCCTCATGAGTAACCTCTAATTTATCCCAAATTTCTTTAGCAGACATGCAAACAGATATACGATTAAATTCATTTGCATCTAAAGAACAGTACAAAACATTCATAGCCTTGGCATTTAGTTGTGCCAATTTCTTATCATGTTCATCCCATTCTGTTTCCGGTTTAAGAATTTCCATGCCATTAAGTCTTGTAGTGGGTATGTGAGGTCCATTGACTATAATACTCCATAGATCATAGTCAAGTGCTTGAATGAAGATTTTCATTCTAGCTTTCCAATAAGAATAATTAGAACTGATGACGCCAAGAAACCCTCCTCGAACGTCGGGGATGACGGACGTCTCCCTCCTCGAAGTCCTGCAAGAAAAGTCCCCGGGGACCGGTGATGCCGGTGGGGACCCTCCGACGATCAAGTCAGTTGCTTGGGCTCAGACAAAGAACCGCTCCAGCGAAGAAGAGCTGAGGCAGTTAGGGTTTTTGCTGGGAGGAAGAAAGCTCAGAAAAACCAGAGTTCCGGTTGTCGCAAAGCTGCTTGCTGATGCTGCATGCCTTGAACCATCGCCGTCAACGACTGGACTTGCGCGGCCAAGGCGGCGAATCGATCCTCCTGGGGTTGCTGCAGAGCGGACGTAGGAACTTCATTCTGCGGAGCAGAAGGCCCTGCCCCCTGGAGACTTGGAGGCTCCGGGAAACAGGAAGCGAGAGCCGGGGGGGCCTCCGCAGGTGGACTAGCCCCGCAGCGCTGCCCCCTAGCGCGGCCGGCTGAAGCTCCTTTCGTTCGAGTCGTCACCATGATTTGGTTTGAAGAGCTCGAAGTCGGGAGAAGAAGAAAGCTGCTGGTTCGACGTCTTTCTTACACCCCCTACCTGGCGCGCCAATCTGATGACGCCAAGAAACCCTCTTCGAACGTCGGGGATGACGGACGTCTCCCTCCTCGAAGTCCTGCAAGAAAAGTCCTCGGGGACCGGTGGGGACCCTCCGACGATCAAGTCAGTTGCTTGGGCTCAGACAAAGAACCGCTCCAGCGAAGAAGAGCTGAGGCGGTTAGGGTTTTTGCTGGGAGGAAGAAAGCTCAGAAAAACCAAAGTTCAGATCCTACTTATGGCGTGAGTATGTGTCTTTTATACCTGTCCGAATACCATGATACGCAGCCTTGGAAGATCTCTATCGTACCGTTGCCAGTTGATATGACTGGACTCCATTGCTAGAGGTAGCGAGTCGTATGCTGTAGCGAGGCATGGTGATGCACAGGGACATGCAACACGCCAAACACCGTTATGAGGCATGGCCTTCCGTAACGGGGCACAATCACGGAAGTACCGAATAGTACGCAGCGGCAAGGCATGGTCATGCACAGGGGCATGCAACGCGCCAAACCTCGTTATGAGGCATGGCCCTCCGTAATGGGGCACAATCACGGAAGTACTGAATAGTACGCTGTGGCAAGGCATGGTCATGCGCTGAAGATCATGTACAAGTGCCATGCCACCTGATATTTGCTGTTTTCCTTGGCAATTGAGTCACGTGTTGACCGCTGATGACCCCACCCCCCGACCCCGAGGGGATGCCAGGGGTGGGGGAATGACAGTGCACCCCGAGACCGATGGGGGTCTCAGGGTTAAGAAATGATGACCTCCCCCGACCCCGAGGGGGTGCCGGGGGTGGAGGAATGATGGTGCACCCCGAGACCGGTGGGGGTCTCGGGGTTAAGAAATGATGACCTCCTCCGACCCCGAGGGGGTGCCGGGGGTGGAGGAATGACGGTGCACCCCGAGACCGGTGGGGGTCTCGGGGTTAAGAAATGATGACCTCCCCCGACCCCGAGGGGGTGCCGGGGGTGGAGGAATGACGGTGCACCCCAAGACCGGTGGGGGTCCGGGGTTAAGAAATGATGACCTCCCCCGACCCCGAGGGGGTGCCGGGGGTGGGGGAATGATAGTGGACCCCGAGACCGATGGGGGTCTCGGGGTTAAGAAATGATGACCTCCCCCGACCCCGAGGGGGTGCCGGGGGTGGAGGAATGATGGTGCACCCCGAGACCGGTGGGGGTCTCGGGGTTAAGAAATGATGACCTCCCCCGACCCCGAGGGGTGCCGGGGGTGGGGGAATGATGGTGCACCCCGAGACCGGTGGGGGTCTCGGGGTTAAGAAATGATGACCTTCCCCGACCCCGAGGGGGTGCCGGGGGTGGGGGAATGACGGTGCACCCCGAGACCGGTGGGGGTCTCGAGGTTAAGAAATGATGACCCCCCCCGACCCCGAGGGGGTGCCGGGGGTGAGGGAATGACGGTGCATCCCGAGACCGGTGGGGGCCTCGGGGTTAAGAAATGATGACCCCCCCGACCCCGAGGGGGTACAGGGGGTGGGGGAATGACGGTAGCTGCCATTACCTTTTCTGAGGACACAGGGATCAGTCATATCAAGAACCATTAAATAAAGGAGGATGATTCGTAGATTGTCCTTCAGAAAAGGTTGAGCCAACTTGAGCTGCCATTTGGATCTTTAACTCTTGATTGTTAGATCAAGAAAAAATGAGCACTAGCTCTGATACCAATTGTTATCCCAGATAGCAACCCAAGAGGGGGGGGTGAATTGGGTCTTTTAAAAAATTTAAACTCTTTTGAAGTAAAACCCCCAACTTAAAATAAATCACAGATATGCAACAATTAAGACAGAATATACAATGAGGAGATGAAGAGGAAGAGATAAAAAGTCAAGCATTGCAAACACAGAGATTTTATAGTGGTTCAGTGTATCTACACCTACATCCACTCCTAAGTACCTCTTGGGTCCACACTATAATCAACTTGATTACAGCAGAGTTGTTTCACAAGATCACAACTCAAACTTATTGTTTTCCCGGGCGCACAACGAACCCAGCTGGTTTTCAAGGTTCACCAGCACAAAACCTTACACACAAGCAACTGCTTGCACAAGGCAATCTGTCTTAACTGATTCAATCACCTGATTGACTCAGTTCACAAGAAAAACAAGAATATTTGATACAACAGCTGCTCCTTAAATGAGCAAATAAGACAAGTTAACTATTCAAACAAGGAGATAGAGATGTAATCCTGATTTGTAGATCTTTGTGGCTTGATTCATCTCCTCTTTCTTGCTTTTGAATGGATCTTCCTTGAGTATTCTCTTGAAGCTCGGAAGAACAGATGAAGAACAGGAACTAGGGCTTGCTTGTTTGCTTCTTCAACCTTAGAAATCTCTTCAAAATGAAAGTGTGAAGAGTAGGGATTTCTCTCTTTTCTTTTAGGGAATCAATACGATCTTTCCTTTTGATTTTTCTCTCTGATTTTCTCTCAGATTTTTCTCTTCTTTTTCTTCTTGTTTTTCTCGTTTTTCTCATATTTCAAACGGTCACATATCTCATGCTCTTATAGATCCTTCCAAAACTAAGAATAGATGAAAACTATCCTTTAGAATCAGAATGAAAGAAAAGTTAGGAACAAATAGGGTAATAGCCGTTGAGATTTAAAGTAAAAGAAAGGTTTAGAGACGTTCTAACACATCTGAAAGTTATTTCTGACAATCTGGAGTTGGCTCTGACTTTCTTGGGGTCGACTCTAACTTGAAATCCCCAAACAGCCCGATTTGGAGTCTGCTTTAACTTTTATGGGTCGACACATTTTTCTTCTGGAGTCGACTCTAACTCCTCCGGTGTCGACTCTAATTTGAGATCTGAAAAACCATCTTTCTATTTTTCTACTGGAGTCAACTCTGCAGGTTCCAGGAGTCGACTCTAGTCCGTGTCATTTTCCGGAGTCGACTATGTGATTCTAGGTGTCGACTCTAATGTCTGCAATCTTACCTTGATATTAGAATTAAGCTCTGAACTTGATTTCTCTCGAGATTTTGATCATTTAAACAAGTTATAAATTGAAACATTTAATCAAATCATTAGTAACTTCATGAGTTATACTCAAATAGTTTTGTTTATCATCAAAATTAATAATTGGATCAATAATTATTAAACTCGAGATAATTAGATACTCAATGATATAATATGATAGCAAGGAATATGATTCCTCTGATGGGCGGTGGTTGATCTCTTGATGCAATATTAGCATACCGAGCAAAAAGAAAATAATAAAAATAATTATATTTAATATAGTTTTTTTCTCAAAAAATATTATCATTGGTTTTATCAAGAAGTAGATACGTTAGGAGTGAAAAATGTATATTTAATAACGTAGTTGATATATGGTGACAAAAATAAAAACCTTCTTTTAACTTTGCTTTTCTACAATAATTTGATTTTATTAAAAAAATAAAAAAAGATAAAAATCTCTAAAATTTAAATTTTACATTGATTTTATTCAAATTTAAAAAATAAAATAAGATAAAAAAAATTAAATTTTAGAATTTTTATGTTAATTTGATTTAAATTTAAAAAGATAAAAGTTTTAAAATTTAGAAATTTTTACATTGTTCTTATTTAAATTTACAAAATAGAAATAAGATGTAAAAAGCTATATGCCCATGCATTTCACGTGTTATCTTTAAATAATAATTATTTTATAATCATTTAAAAAAAATCAAAGAAATATTTATTAACATGATATAGATCAACATGAAAAAGCTTTTCTACATTAAATTTTAAATTCAATGATTAAATATTACCCAATATTTACGTAATTACATTAAAATTAGTGTATTGAATTTTTCTCATAAGTTCTTTATTCAATATATCTATTGAGAAATAAGATATTTTTTTATTAATGATGATTGTATTTTATAACATTATTATATTTGCATATTTGTACATTGTTATCTCAATTTCATATCATTTTAATTTTTAAATTCAAATTTTATTTATTTTTTCCTAGTATTCAGAATTTTATATAAATAATTAGAATCATTTGATTCTTTTATTATTTTAAACAACTAATAAAAATAAATTAATTTAAGTATAACTCAATCAGTCCTAATAAGTTTAATTATTAGTTTATTTTTTAGTATTAAAATTAGTACGACAATTGATGTTATCAATTAGTTAATGTATTCTATAAATTTAATCTAATAGTATATCAGAGTATTTATTTTTAAAACGTTTATTTAAAATTATATAAAAAGAAACTGATAATATATATATATATATATATATATATATATATATATATAACATTGATACAGATAATTAAAATGAATAATTAAAAGTTATTAGCTGCACTCCTACGCTCCCCTCCTATTCTTTTTTTTTTTTTTCTAACTCACGAATAATGGATTTCTCTCTTATATTATTATTACTATTATTATGAAATTTAAATGGTGTTTTATTGTCTTTAAACTCTTTAATCTCCCACTTACTTCAGAAAAAAAAAAACTTTAATCTCCCATATCCCCCTCTGTAATGCTGCTTAAGAATGCCAATCTTCCCTGTAGCACAGCGGTAACATAAAGACCAGAGTGATTGCATTTTTAAAATAAAAAAGCCAATCAACAGAAAGAAAGAAGGGAGAAAAAAGGTATATAAATATATTTTTTAAATACTTAGGTAATGTTTAGTTTTTAAAAAGCTATCTCTTGATAAGTGTACAAGATAGCATTTATCGAGACTATAGCTGAAAAAATAATTAACTTTTTTTAAATAATAATTTTACTATCAAGGAATAGTTTTATTTATTATTGGGGTTTCTAGAGAATTCTTATCGTGCAACTCGCACGAATATAACTTATTTATGGCATTAATTTTTGAGTGGATATAAAACGAAGGAAAAACCTTCAACCAAAAGCATTAAAGCAGGTTGAACAAAAGGCAAAAAAAGTTAAGCCTTCTTGGATTTATTAAATTATATTATATTAAAAATATAATTATATTATTAAATTATATTAATGAATAAAAAATAGAAACAAGTCGCGCATGTCTACAAATTTAAAAACAAAATAAGAATATAAATATTTTAAATTCTTTTATAATCTATTCTTTCAAGAGCAGCCCCTCACATTTTTCTTAAATTTTAATCATTTAATCATTAAAGAAAAAAATTAAATTTAGAGAAATTGAATATACAATATTTGAAAATGTAAAATAAATAAGAAAGATTTCTTTTTAAATGCACATGTAAGCCCATCTATTTATGCAAGGTTATTATTATCATTATTTTTTGGATGGGAGAAGAAAAAGAGCAAAAGTTTCTATATTTTTCGTCATATAAACTAATTTAATTTTTTTAACATGGTACTAATTGACTTTATATTTAAAATCTTCAAATAATTTAAATCTCTAATGTTATAAGGAAGTTAAAATTCTATTGGAAATGAAGAATAAAAACGAATCAAAATTAGGTTTTAGTTTCAAAATAAGAGAAAAGCACTATAGTGAATATTTTTTTATAATAGCATATTCTTCTTTCATTTTATCATATATATCATATTGGCTAAAATATACTTTTGGTCCTCAAACTTTCACTTGAATTTTTTTTTTTTGTCATGAAACTTTCGGTTGTTATAATTTAATTTTTATATTTTAATAATATATATTCTCAACATCCTGCTATGGGAACATTTAAAATTGATGAAATAGTTGATAAATCATATCATCATAAATATACTCTACTCAACTCAACTCATCTAAATCTTTTTCTAACTGTATGGGGTCAGCTACATGAATCTGTTTTCTCCATTTTATTATATTCAAGAGACGTCTTATCCTTTCGTATAGTTTAATTGATTTAGTATATTTATATTTAAGAGGATACGATGGAGTTTTACGCTGGTTGTAATCCTCCTTCCTTATCCAGACTTGGGACCAGTCTTGACGAAGTTATTAGGGATGGTAATTTTTTTTTATTTATCGTTTACTTGATCGGTACCATTTCTAATGAGTCGAAGAATCCTCGATCTAAACTGCTTAATGGGTAAATGGATAGATGGCCGTTAATGGCTAAACGATAAATAGTCTAGGACGATATTCTCCACCATGTTCCCATTTACCCATCCACGTCTCGTTAGTTATAATATAACATATTTAAATTATATATATTTATATATTAAATATTAAAATTTTAAATTTTAAAATAAATAAAATATATATACTAAAAAATCTAGTAAAACATGTTTAAATTTTTCTGTCTGTTCTCTTCTTTCATGCAACCACTAAACATCAAAGCTAGAGCTTTCTATTAGTATTTTTTAAGCTTTTAATAAACTATAAATTTAATAAAATATTTTATTTTTATGTAAATGATCAAACGGGTACCCAGTGGGTATCTGGCCGGGTATCCCCGTTTCTGCCCCGCTAACTATGGGCGAGAAATGAAAAAAAAAAATTTCTAAGGGGATGGGGACCGGTAAAGGCTGCCACGGGACCGTAGAGGTTGTTCTAATCGTTCTCGAGCCATTGCCATCCCTAGGAGTTATCTTAACATAAATATATGAATCGATATTTATCCTACATCATAAGTTAATATCTGATTTATGAAAATATAATAGGATGATATGTTAGTTACTCTATCAACTTTAACTTATTTTGTATAACAAAATATTAAGAATATAATAGGTTTAAAATACAAGAAATTAAACTATAATAACTAAAAGTTTGATGATTATTATAAAAGCTATTATGAGTATATAAAGAGGTTTGACCAGGGGGATTGTTTTGACACAATAGTGAAAAAACAGTGTTTCCTCAAACAAATGCATGACAGTTTCCTTAAACAAATGCATGGTTGTCTATGATCTGCTTTAGTCCAAAAACTACTGGTGCTACCAGGAAGGCCATCCTCCGTACCCTGGAAATACATAGTCAGGTTGCCGCCTTTCATACATGGGGATTTCTATTACGGGAAAGCAGCCACGTAGCAGTGACTATTCTGATATTGAGCTTCGAGTCCGGGACCGCATTGATGACTAGGAGGTCATTGGCTTATTCATGATGGTGAGGATCATCCTCATTCGCTCGGTTCTTACTTTCCTTCCTCTGCATCTTCTATCCAACTCTGCTATCCCGATTACTTGTCTGAGGAGGATAGAGAGATGCTTCAGGGATTTTCTCTGGGCTTCTATACAGGATGGCCATAGGATTCACTTGCTAGCATGGGACACTGTTTGCATGCAGATCTCTGATGGAGGCCTTGGTATCCAGTCTCTGACTGTTAGGAGAGAGGCTTTGATTGCCAGGCATGCTTCGCGACTCCTTAATCTGCACTATTTATGGAGCTCTTTTATGCGTGCTAGATATAGGGACTGGACGCCTACTATGGATTTTCAACATTTCTGTGGTCATTTCTTCTTCTGGAAGGAGGTTTGTCGGTGTGCGCCGACTATCCTGAGCAACATCTCGTAGATGATTGGAGATGGTTCTTCGATTGATATTGTCCAAGATAATTGGATTGCTGATCTTCCCCTCTCACGATGGCCTAACTTTCATCAGCACTGATGTTCCTAGAAGTATAAGGGTTACTGATATGATCTCTCAGGATCTCGCTTCATGGCACATCCCTACTGTGACCCGTTTATTTGGTGAGCAACTATCTCGTCGGATTCTCTCTATCCCACTTATTCTAGGCCATACATATGACACCAAGTTATGGCGAATATCTTGTTTGTCTATGGCTCCCACCAGAGACCTTATGAAGACTTATAGGCCACAGCCTCAGTGTATGATGGAGGCTGCATGGATTTGAAAACTCCCCATCTATCCTAGGGTGCAGCTTTTTATATGGAAGCTTGCGTGGGATTGCCTGCCTACATGTTCTTTGCTCTCTAGGAGAGGTATGTCCATTCCGGATACTTGTCCATTGTATGGACAAAAAGCGAAGACTACTGATCATGCTATTTTCATCTGCCCTAGAGCTAGACAAATCTGGCAAATGATTGGTTTCTTCTTTAGAGAGGATGATATGAGTCACTAGCGATCCCTTTTTTTTAGCGATCTTCGGAGGGATAATCAGCAGAAGGTCGCCTTATGGGCTACTATAGCCAACCGGATTTGGCTATCCCGGAACTGGCTCATTTTTACTGATATTACTATCTTCCCCCACAAGACGGTATGGAATGCCATATCGTCATCATCTGAATTTGCACTCCATCGTTATGCTTCTAATCTGGACAGCTCTAGCCACTGGAGCTCCCCTGCTGCCTCGACAGTGAACCGGCATACACTTTTCATTTCTTGAAAGCCCCCTCCCTCGGGTTTGTCAAAATCAATTTCGATGGAAGTATTCAGGGAAGACTAGCTAGTTCTGCTTTTGTTATACAGGGACTGATGGAGCATTGTTAGCGGCGGAAGGGCTTAGTCTCCTAGACTCCTCTGTCCTTTTGGCTACGCTTTATGCAATTTGGGCTAGCGTTTCCTACGCTACTTGGATTCTTCATGCTCATAGTCTTCTTATTGAAGGAGATTCGCTTACTGTCATCCGATGGCTATGGAAGACTGCTACAACCAAGTCCCTACCAACCCATTGCTCCATGATATCTGGATTACTCTTCGGGATGTCTATAGAGTTCGGATTCGTCATATTTATTGGGAAGCCAATGCTGCTACAGATTGGATGGTGGCTTCAGTGGCTCATCATTCTGGCTTTTGGACCTGGACTTTGGATGACCCATGTCTTTTTGTTTTTAAATAAATATTATATTCTAATCTATTTGGGTTGACTCGCATTAGACTAATGTGATCACACGCTTTTCAAAAAAAATGCATGGCTTGGATCAGATATACAGTGGCGGTACAATCTATAGAACTTGCCACCTTTTCAACAGGTAATTAATGGAGTGCATTCTTTATTCAAATTTCATAAATGCATTTAACAATTAATTTGGTTGAAGCCCAATTACTTGCAATTATGAAACAAATGCCTTAAACGAGATCCCTTTAATATATTGCAAACTAGAATAAAATAAGCATGGCCTTAATGTAGCCCACATCAGGTCAAGTTAGGATATGGGTATTGGATTGGTTCAATTTTGTATCTCAAGGTATCTTAAGACCACAATGTTGGCCAGAACCCCATCTCATATGTATTCCCAGAATTCCATCATGCTTAAATTGGTTTAATAGCATATACAAAGACTCAAGTTGATTTTCAACCATAGTCTCGTCCTCTTTGTCAACACTGCATCCACGAATATAATTGATGCATTGGAAAATCATCACCACATCGATCAACGTGCATAGCAATCAGGGGCAAGTTATATTTGATATGGCTGATCAAGCCACGTCCAAGTTGACTGACGAGATCGACTAACGGAGCTGTAGTCCAACAGACAGCAAGAGTCGATCTTAGCACCGACGCCAGAGTCGATTTTATTACCGACACTAGAGCAGTTTCGGCATCGATGCCAGAGTTGGTCTTATTGCCGATGCCAAAGTTGGTCTTGGCACTGACGCCAGAGTTGGTCTTATTACCGACGCCAAAGTTAGTTTTGATCTCTAGAGTCGGCCTCCCCAACGAGATCATCAGTAGACACAGCTCATGTGGCCATCATGACAACCAGCTCATTGCCCGATCACAAAAATTTCAAAGTAATCCTCCTTAAATGGAAATGGAGCCAAATATGACCCTCCTAATGTGTTTAACGGAGCTTTAAACTCATGATAAGGTTGATTAGTTACTGATCTTATAACTAATGGGATTCCAGTCATATCAGCTCTCTAAAACATGCCTGAGAAATAAGGTAATGATTTACCATTTTAGCAGCACGTAAATACCACATCCCAAGACCCCCAGATATGCTCTCATATTCTCTCACAACTCTAGCAAAGGCCATCACTCTTGAGAAATTATCTCAAAGAAAGAGAGAGATCCTTCTGCCAGAACCTTCTTCTCTTATCTGATTGCTGGAGGTTTTTACTGACTTGGGCATGGGAGGGTCTTTCACAAGGATCACCCTCTGTGATTTCTATGCGAGGACTGTCTTGCAGGTCCATTAGGATGGGAGAGCGCCTAGATTCCAACGTGCATTATCCCCAAGCCGAAGAACAAAAATCAACAACATAAAAAATCAACCATATTGTCTCCTGAATTTTAGCACACATATTACTCACGGCTTTAGATTGCCCCCTTCACACTGTAATGTAAAGTTATAAATTTCAATTTTAATATGTTTATATCACCAAAAGAAGTTGCAATAAATTTTAGGGGGCAAGTATAAGATCTAAAATGATTATGCATCTAGTTTTCAAGGAAATAAGGTTTAAGCATAAGCTAGTATTGTCAAAAGCATGCCTTAAACAAGAGAACTTTACTTAGGTACATATGAAGCGAAAAAAATATGGGCTTTTGATGACATGATACAAGACACACAAAATACGTATCCTCCTTCATAACTTATATTTGTAATTTTATATCTATCATATTATTATACTATGTTGACTTTATAATACTTTATCCCATTCATAATTATTTTTTTACTTAAAAAAAAGCTAAAAAGCATGCCTCCAAAGTCGGTCTCAGCTTCGATGCTAGTGTTGGCCTTGGTCTCTAGAGTTGGCCTCCCGTGACAAGATCATCAGTAGGCATAGCTTATGCGGCCACCATGACAACCATCTTCATATCTTAGTTTGAGCATCACTACTATCTCATACCACACTGAATATTCTGAAGGGCGAACTTTTCTAATCATAAAAATTTTGGATTAAACTTTCTCAAACGAAAATGGAAGCCACGGAGTTTCAAACTCCTGATAAGGCTGATCAATTATCAATCCCATAATTGATGGGATTCCAACCGAATCATCTCCCTAAAATGCGCCCAAAAAATTAGGTAACGACTTATCCCCTTAGCGGCGCATAAATGCCACGTCCAAGGACGACCCCATGTATGCTCTTATATTCTCAAGAAAACTCTAGCAAAAGGCCATCACTCCTAAGAAATTATCTAAAAGATTCTTCTGCTAGAGCCTTCTTCTCTTATCTAATTGCTGAAAGTTTTTACTGACTTGGACGTCGAAGTATCTTCCATAGGGATCACCCTCTATGATTTATATGCGAGAACTATCTTGCAAGTCTATCAAACGAAACATCACTCAGATTATGACCAACACCATCCTCAAGCCAAAAATCAGCCGCATCAATATTGATTATACTATGTTGACTTTATAATACCTCATCCCATTCATAATTTCTTTTTTACTTTAAAAAAAGTTAAAAATTACAAGACAAAAAGGTAAAGCATTAAAAATTATGTTATCATATAATAAAGACAAGAAAAGACGTTAAGGATTGAACTAATAAATTAAATATATTATTATTTTTTTTTTATTATATACTATAAATTTAACTTATATAAATTATTTTGCCATTCATTTCAAGAATGTACATCCTAGTTCATTTAGGCATACACTTATGCTTATGCTTTACGCTTAGCCTCTAAAATTCTTCTGTGCTTAAGTTTGCTTAGCAACTTTAATAAAATTAGTATACGTACAATGCATACAACTTTGTGTCACTCCATGCTCAAGAAAAAACTTAAAATATAATTTTCTAATTAAAAAGTATTAAAAAAGATGCAATAGGTATCCTACTGACCTATTCTTGGTGCAAATACTAGGGCATAAAACCTTATAAGAGTGCAATGATCATAGCGACAAACAACTAAATACATAAGTAGTGCATGCATATTTGCAAGGCCACTAAAATAATATCATAAGGCTTCTGCTCGCAACCTTACATGTTTCAAATCCAAAAGATAGAGTTGCATTAATTTTAGTTCCCACCACATGCATAATAACATTATACATGGTTCAGTTAGAATATTTTTTTTTTTTTTGATAATTAATCTATAACCCTATTCATTTAAGAGTTTTATTCAATGCCTTCGGTCTCACATACTGTCACATAAAAATAGCTACGGAGCATTGGCATAAATGGTGCTAGAAGCAACAAACCGATAAGAATATTAAAAAAAACTTGGGCAAACAATGCTACATGGGGACACAAATGTCGAATAAATAGAACACCACTTCATCAATTGCCCTCGTAACCATTGTCGAGCCACCCCCATCACCTAAGCCAACAGCCTCGAGGGTTCTCGAGCACCTGGTTATTTAACAAGCAAATGAAAAGTTCAATTAGTAAATGGCATCGCCTGTAAGCTTTTATAATCAAATAACTTCAGAGCCAGCTGCTGTTGGTGGGTGTATGTTGATAGATGGTGGCTATCTAATGAATCAGACTGAGGCTAGAGTTTCACTCTATGTCCTTAAGATAATTTCGTCCCGCAATGGTGCTTACGGTCAGTATGACGATTGTCTCCCATGATACAATAGTCTCCTTTTAATGAAAGCAGCACTACAATTCATCAAAAATATCGAACCAAAAATGCTACTCTCTTTTCAATGCACTATTGCTATACTACCCTTAGGAAAGTATGCAAATGCCTAAGAGAGGAGAAGACTAGAATTGATTCAGATTGAACTCAATTCGGAATGGCTTGGGATGAATGAAATGTTTAGGTCTAGGGTCCTATTTATAAGTTTTAGGTACCCTTTGGAAGCAACCCTACAAATTTAATTTAATTTAAATTCTAAAATCAAAGGATGTGAGGGTTAAGGGCTTATCACCCTTGATATGCCCTTTAGACATTGTGATCTTCAGATCAGGCGATCAGATAAGCCTTTTCATGACTGTGATATGAAGATCAGCCGATCAGATAAGCCTATCCTTATCCTGATAAGCCTTTTCATCATCATGATCTGATGATCACATTATCAGATAAGCGGTTGCATGTCTTTGATATGCCTTTTCATGATCGGACCGTTGACTTATCTCCAACCGATGATCGAACGGGTGTCTTATCACCAACCGACGATCGGACGGATGCCTTATCATCAACCGTCCTGTTGACTGGTCAACCGACGGGTGTCAGCCGTTGGATCGCGATCGCGATCATGATTTGATCACCACATCTCGATCCTTCATCCGATCGATCAATGATCAATTGATCTCAGCCCCTTATCTTGATCTGATCAGTCTCCACCGTTGGATCGTGCGAAGTGCAAAGTGCACCTACAAAGCGCCCATTCCGCCCTTCGCACACGCGCGTGCGCATGCGCGAGCCTAAGAAACTTAAGCTTCAAGAAAGTGGTTTCTATATAAGTGAACCTTTCTTTCTTGTTCTTTCCGATATGGACTAAATGTCCCCGTAATTTCTCATTCACACACTAAAGGACGGTGATGGGCTTTCAAGGCCCATTAGGGTATTTAGGCGTATTTTATCCCATTACCCAACAGCTGCTTCTAATGCAATGGACTTTCAACAAAAGACATCAAATGACTAACCAACAATAAGTATCGATGTTCCAAATGCCACATAAAATTTCTTCATTTAAGTAGGAATGCATCAACGAAAAAATTCTACTTCAAATATCATTTGTGAAAATAAGAAGGATTCCATTGCTGATTTAGGGTCACTGAGAAGATTATAAAAAGGCCTACATATCTCTAAAGCGTTTGGTGCATGGTTAGATAATTCTGAATGATAATGTAGATTATATGCAAGATAGATTATCACTTTATAGATTACCAGTAATGTTGATTACTGTGTTTGGTATACATAGGTAATGTTACAATAATATTGATTAATGTGTTTGGTATAACAAATAGATTACCAATTATATAACATCAAAATTTCAAAATATTTCTAAAATAAATTTATTAAAAATTTATATATTATATATTTGATTTTAAAAAATTATATTTATAAATAATAATATTTTTTAAATATTTATAAATGATATTTGAAGCGGCTAGTGAGGATGCGGGAACCTCGATCTAAATTTCACGGCGTCTGAAGACGACCGTGGAGCCATTAGGCGGGCGGCGGAGATCCGTGGCCCAATTCTGGTAAGGTGGATAACAATCTCTTTATGTGATAACTTAGATTATCTCATTGGACATAATCCGAATTACCATTACAAAATAGATTATCATTCAAAATACGTAGCAATATGATGGATTCCTTTAAATTATCGATAATCTGAATAGATTATCTACTACCAAACACTCCCTTAGAAGCTTCACCATCCATGGCATCGGTATTCATCGTCAATATAAGTGAGGATAAACAATCAATTATCCAAAATGTCCACATCCAGCCCTTGAGAATAATTGCTGATTGCTTACTAGACCATATGTGCGCTCTATCATTGAGAATAGGAATCGAAAAACTATCATGTTTGGAGCCCAAATAAAAGAAAAATTATAGAGAAATTTGTTTCCTAAACACAAGCTCAATGCAAATCGAGTGGGTACACTCATGACCCGATTCAATCCGATTAAATCTATTCAAATATATATTTTTTTAATGGCCGTTCAGTCGGATCGGGTCTGAATATCAGACCCGCACTATACATTTCGGAATGGTTCCGGATTTTATAAATACTACCGATCCGACTCCATCTAATCAGGGTTTTAAAAGTGTTACCCATCTGGCCCGACCCGGATGGATGCATTAACCCGTGGAAATATCAAAATAAAAAAAGCCTCACTCTTTGGCCCGACTCGGCTCCGTGTGATCGCCACCGTGGGGTAACCGCGGCTCTCCTCCCGCCGACACCCGTGGCAGCTCGAGCTGATCGCTTCCGTCAAAAAGGTTTCCTTCCCTTTCTCCCTTCGTCCTTTACTTTCTTTTTAGGAGGCTCAATCTTCTCATCAGAGGTTTTTATTTTTATTTTTCATGTTTATGCTGATTTATGCTTGATTTAGGGTTTGTAGGTTTATATTATTCTTGAGATTCTTTGTTTATTTCGCTTGATTTAGGGTTCCTAGGTTTTTGCTTGATTTAGAGTTCGTAGGTTTACATTGTGTAATCTAATTCTGATTTCATTATTTTCTTTGTTTGTTTCACCTAATTTCTCACTTGATTTTGGGTTTTTGTTTGTAGGATTTTTGCTTTTCTTTCTGTCATGATGCCTTTCCAGATGTTTGCAATTTTATGAAATGTTGTACAATTTTCACCTGTATCAATTTGAAAATTATTCTACTCCAGTCCACTGCTACTTTGTTTTTCACCGAACTGTTTTCACTTGAACTCATCTGTGACATCCTCTGGTCCCCTGTTGCAACGTTGTTCAATCCCAATACTCTGATTCTATGTATTTCTGTTCAAAGATGGGACTGAGGTTGGAGCGACAAACCCAGAGAGGAATGAACAAATCCTCTTATTATAAGGCTGAACAGAATTTGAAAATAAATCTGCTGTCCTTCGTACATCGACTTCAAATCAGAGGTGCCATTGTTGTGTGTAAATAACAGCATTTGTGATCGTGTTTCATGGCAGAGTTTGGGTTGGAGTTTGGTTTTATGCTTGTTCACAATTTATTTAAATAAATTCACCTTATCTTGACTTGAACATTGCCCTCGAGAATTAGATATTTCATTTGAACTTTATAGAGTTCTACTATATTTTGTGTTGTTTGTTGTGTTTGTAGTGTAGGAGAAATTATATATTCCATTTAGTCATGCTTTGCTGTTCATATAAGCTGTAGAATATGTTTGCTGCATGTATACATACCCTAACCCGGCTCGCAAAGGAACCGTTGGGTCTGAAATATGTTTCATGTACCCGAACCAACCTGATCATATTATTGGGTTGGGTCTGGGTCCAATATCAGTACCCAAACATGGAACAGGGTTGGGTTGGGATTAGGTACGGCCCGATCCAACCTAGACCCTTTGCAGGCTTAGATACAGCAGATGTGATCCTTCATAGAAATAGTTAGTGGATATAGAGTTGTGTAGCAAAATCCAACCAGTCAGCACAATAGCTTGAAGGTTACAGTTATGTTATGATTGTCAATACTGCAACTAACTGAATACAAAAGAAAAGTCATCTGAGTGAAATGTAATAAAACAATACAACTGCTTCAAGATGAGCCCAAAATAAAACAACAATCACAACGATAACAACAAGAACCTTTACCTCAGAAAAAGATGTTTTATCTGAGTTGCTGAAACTGAACTAACTAATTGAGAGATAAAAATTAAATGCTAAATGGATGGGAGAAAAGGTAACATATAAGTACATTTACACTGCATGCGGAACCAGCAACTCTAAAACCCATACCTTTGATTCATCATGATGGAATAGAATAAGGATTTATTGCTAATTTATATGGTTCAATTTTTCTAAATAAAACAGCTAGAAGTATCCATCATCTAAGAACATTTACACTGCGTACAGAGCCAGCAACTTTAAAAATCAGGATTTCAATTTGTCTTCATGGAATAGAACAAGTGACTTATTACTGACTTATCGCTATATGGTTCGATTTCTCTACATAAAACAATGAGAAACATCCATCATCTAAGAGAAGAAAGAGGGAGAACCAATTCATCGCAAGAATCGGTGGGATGGTTTCAGCAAGATTTTTAGGGGAAGATAGTGAATGGTTTTTTTTTTAAAAAAAATGGAAGAGAACTTTTAGTTCGAGAAAAATAGAAGTAAGGGAGAACTTTTATCTTGACGATGTCAGGAGGGTTGGAGGGAGGGGTTTTGTGGGAGAAGAGGGAGATGAAAGGCATGGGAAAAGTACCAAAATGAAGGAATAAAATATATTAAAAATAAGATGGAAAGAATAAAATGAGGCTTAAAAAAAAAGAAGGAACAAAATACTTAATAAAAAATATTATTCTCTATTAGAGCCAGGTTTTGATCCTAGACCTTGGCTTATGGGCCCATCATGCTTCCGCTGCACTACTCTGATTTGTTGAGCAAGATATGGTTTGATAATTATTTATATTGTTTCATATGCATTGCTAGAGTTACAAGTGGAAGTAACAATATTCTAACATAAAGAAAAAAAATATTATAATAAGTATGCATGAATCTAACGAGAGATGAATATGTGTGAATCGGACAAGCATTCAATTCTCACAGCTTGTACATATATTTTTCTTTTAAAAATGGTAAAAAGTGTGTGCGCACGCTTGTGAGAGGTGAAGAGTTAATTGATATATTCGTTTTAATGGAATATTTTCCTTGCACTCCATAAAGATGGCTCATGGCTTCCGATGAGATATTTCATGAAATTATTTTTTCATCAATATACAAAACAACATGGGTTAGAGTTAAATTGCCGTTCTTAGAAAAGTTGAGCATAATTTATCAATAGTCTCATTGATGGAACTTAGGTGCAGCGTGTTATTTGTGTGCCATCCGGTTCCATCTGTTTCTCTCTTTTCTTTTTTTTAATGCCATCTCAGCTTCTATCTAAGCATCAAGTGATGGCAGAGAGGGAAAAAGAAAAAAGAGAGATGGAGAGAGAACCAGAGGGTGTGCAGCTAACGCACCGCATCTAAGTGCATACCCTCCCATTCCATCTCTCTTCTTTTTCTAGTGCCACCTCAGCTTCTTTGTAATGACAGAGGCAAAAGGAAGATAGAGAGAGAGGGCATGCAGGAGATTTTAATCGGATGATTTTTCTTTTGTATTCAGTTAGTTGCAGTATTGATGATGATAACATAAATGTAACCTTAGAGCCATTGTATTGACTAATTGATTTATGCTTCAAATTCTATATTCACTAACTATTTCTATTAGGGATCACATCTGATGTATCTATGGAAATCTTTTCACAAAATTTTGGGTTTTTCTTCTTAGGATAGCCTCCTCAGATTTGTCATACATGCCCCTCTCATCTCAGTTAGTTCTCCATATTCAATTGTTTCTTTCTCCGAAATACTTTTACTTTTGAATTTAGTCAATTGCAATTTTTCTAGTCCAAAAAAGAAATCAATATCACAGAACTAGGTTTCAATAGCTTTAAATTTCTGGATTCATTACTTGGCAAACATATCATGATTTCTTGCTGAATATGTTAGTGATTTGGATTTATTGGAAACACCTGAAGATGGTAACTCTTAAGAAAATAGGTGGTGAAATGCCTGGAGACGATTGCTTAGTGCGGCCCTTATTTGGTGGTGCTATAACTAGCTTCTTCCCTCCAAGATTTCAGGTGGCAGTCTCTCATCATCTTTTGTTTAATTATAACAATTCTGGTTATTGGTTAATCCAAATTAAAAACAATAGAAGTGAGGGAACTAATACATGGCTTTCCTTTGGACAGGATGTAAGCAACATACGACAAGTTCCTGACCATCAGGTTCACTGATAGTTTTGCTGCCAAGTGTCAGTACCTTAAAAAAAAAAAGATAGAGTCTTGATTTGTTTACACAGTTCATTTGTTTGAAATATGCAGGAAGTTTTTGTGGATCCTAGCCGTGATGAGAGCCTGATTTTGAGCTGTTAGATTTGAAACATGAGGTTGGAGATGATGGAAGTGCTGTCTGGTTTTTACGCGACATCGCCAATGAACAAGATGCTGCAGAAACCATGGTGACTTAGCTTGTCTTCCCATTACTCTTTTGCTAATCTTTTTTATGCTTAAGGTGTTGAGCTTGTGTTTAGGAAAACAAATTTTGTGCTTGATGGTGTGCCAACTTTACAAGTATTGAGACTCTTGGAGTTGCATGTAGTTTTCACAACACTCAAAGTGCATATTGTTACTAAAAGCTTAATGTAGTTTCTTCAGGGAAAAACTGCTAAAGATACATGAGGTGATGGGCAAAGGGGAGGAGTGTTTGGTAGTTTAAATTTTAAAGCAGCTTTTTTTGTTACTGAGGTCATGTTTGGTTAAGGAGTAAACCAGAATAAATACCTTGATCTCACTTAAATCCACTTGATTCTCCATGCAGGCTTTGGACCCAAATTGGAGGGGCAATATGAAGATATTTGAAAAACTCTCTACTCATTTTGTTTAGCTTGGATAAAAGTGTTTGCACAAAATGCTATAAGAGATATATTCTGGTTATCATCTGCACCACCTTTTTCACCCCAAATAATATTTATTAAATTTAACCCTGATAAAATTATTCCCAAACCAAACTGGACTCTAAAGAGCTAATATCCATTAACAATTGATTTTGTGAAAGTAAACTGTACTATTCTATAAATCTAGCATAAAAGGAGGGCAAGGCAGATTTTGCCCAGGTTTCTATAATCTTTCTTCTAGTTGAGCTGTAACCATGATAATTGTTCTACACCCATTCTCAGCGATAGAGCTCTGTGTAGTAAATCAGCAATTATTCACAGGGAGTAGATGTGGACATTTTGTATAACTGAGTGCTGATTCTGACACTATAGTCGTGATGAATAGCGATGCCACAGATAGTGAAGCCTCTAGAGATATTTAGGCCTTTTTATAATCTTCTCAGTGATCCTAAATTAGCAATCAAATCCCTTTTTATTTTCACAGATGGTATTTGAAGTAGACTTTGTTAGTTGATACATTTCTACTTATTGATGAAACTTTCTGTGGCATTTGGAATATCGCTACCTATGGTTTGCTAGTCATTTGATACCTTTTGTTGAAAGTCCATTTTAATAGAAGCAGCTGGCTTTGAAGTTATTTGATTATAAAAACTTAGGCAATGCCATTTACTAATTCATTTTTTTTATTTGCTTGCTAAATAACCAGGTGCTCGAGCATTCTGGCACTCTCGAGGTAGTTGGTTTAGGTTATGAAGGTGGACCCACAATAGTTGCAACGGCAGTTGGTCAAATGGTGATACATTTATTGGACATTCGTGTCATAATGTTACATTGTTAGCTAACGTTTTTTAATATTTTTATCAATTTCTTGTTTCCAGTGGTCTTTATGTGAATGCTTCGTAGCTATCTTTGAGTGATCTTATTATGCATGTCGTAGAAACTAAGATTGATGCAATCTTTAGATATGATTGTTCTGTCTTTTGAATTTGAAAATGTAGGGTTGTGTGATTGTAACCGGAAGCTTTATGATATTATTTTAGTAGATTTGCAAATGTGTATGCTCCGCTTTTGCATTTAGTTGATCGTGAAGAGAGTAATTGCAGTCTTGCCGAGTTTCAATTGTCAACTTTTAGCACACTTTGCCAGTTATCATGTACCTTGCTGGGCCAGTATTTGCACCGAGCATGGGTTGGCAGGGTATATGTTGCATCTTTTTTTGGTACTTTTTAATGAAAAGGAGAGTTTAAGTCTTTTGTTGGGCATGGAGTGACACAATGTTGGCATGCATGGTGCCTACGCATAAAATCTTGCTTAAAGGTTTTCATTTGCAGAAAACTAGATGCATAATCATTTTAGGTCTTTTATGCTTGTCCCCTAAAATTTGTTGCAACTTCTTTTAGGTAACATAAACATATTGAAAACTAGGGGTGTCAATTGGGCCAGGTTGGCTGGGGCCCGGCATAGTGCAGCTGCTACAGTAGTCATGCTGTGTTGGCATGACTGCTCGCCACGGGCCGTGCCGTGCTCACAGCCCACATATAGGCATGGTTAGCACTAACAGGCTGGCCCATTAGGCATGTGGACCTAGCACGCTAGGCCCGTCGGACTAGCACACTAGGCATGTCATGCTTAGGCCCAAAGGTATTTTCTGAAAATACCTCCTAAAAAGGTTAAAAATGGCTAGTTTTGGAGGTTTTTTTTGTTCAATTCCTAAAATACTCCTTTTCAACTGCCATAAACGACAAGTACATTTTATTTTTTTAATCAAAAAAACTATTTTTCCTTTTCAACGGGCCATAAATGGCTAGTTTACAAGGTTATTTGGGTTATTTAGAAGCCTACAAATCTTTATAAATATCTCCAACACTTTTTTCTCATCCCATGCTAAATCATAAGCTCTTTAAAGCTCTCTTAAGCTCTTTTTATCTTTCTACAAGCCTTCCTAATCCCGAAGTTGTTTTAATCTCTTTCTAGTTTCGAGTTAGTTGTCCTAATCTCTCTATAGTCTCTACTCTTAGTTTATATCCTTTACCGTCGACAATGTCTCATGCTGATAGCTTTCGTCCATCCCATGGTCAAGAGTTTGAGTTCGATATCAATATGGAGGTATACTAGTCACAGATTGAACCCAATATCCCCCAGCACACTATTGCCATCAGTGTTACATTGACCATTAAGTCTAGCTGTCCAAGGCTAAACTTAGGACCTACGGAGTCTAGCTATACTTTGACATTGAGGAAATAATCAGCAAGGAGCTTCGCGTGGTCTATAAAGTCTGTAGAAAAGATTACAACCGTGGCACTTTTAGGGGAACCGATCTTTTGGCCTGGGTTGTATCACATATAAGACGAAGATGAAGATTAAAGATTTTCCTTCAAATGGCTAGAAGACAAAGGAAAGAATTGAGTAAGAGCAATGAGATGATACTACTGCAATGACAAGCCACTTGCCCACCCATAAACAATGGTATATATATATATATATATATATATATATATATATATATATATATATATATATATATATATATATATGAGTTATTTTATTTAAATAATATTAAAAAATTAGATGGTCTGGCATGCAGATCGATGCGTGTGGGTTGGCCCATATTAAAAAAAATTAGATGGACTGGCTTGTAGATTGATGCGTGTGGCATGGCCTTTGTGGCACACGGGCCGGCATGGCACGCTGGCCCGCGGGCCAGCTCCTATGGGGGGCCAGGTTATGCTGGGCTGGCTCGTTTGACACCTCTATTAAAAACTGAAATCCATAGATCTTTACATTATAGTGAGGAGGCAATCTGATTTTGTGAGTGATATGCTTACTGAAATTTAGGAGACAATATGATTGATTTTATTTATGGATGCAATGCTAACCAATAGGACTAGACCATGGTTGAACATCAAATTGAGTTTTAAAAGAGAGTTGTATGTGCTATTAAACCAATTTAGTGTGATGAAATTCTGGGTATACATATGAAATGAGGTTCTAGTCAAACATTATGGCCTTGAGATACCACAACAGTAGAGTGGCAAATTCGAACCAATCCAACACTCCGATCCTAGCTTGACCTAATGTGGGCTATATTAAGGTCATGCTTATTTTATTCTGGTCTGCAATACTAAAGGGATCTCATGTAAGGCGTTTGTTTCATAAGTAGCACTCACCAAGCAATTCCTACAAATAATTGGGCTCCAACTAAATTGATTGTTAGATGCATTTCTGGAATCTGTATACTAATTACCTGTTAAAGAAGTGGTAAGTTTTGTAGGTTTTGCCACCACTGTAGCATGTTATCCAAACCATGTGTTTGTTTGAGGAAACTTTCTGCTTTTCACTGTTGTCACAAGAGAACCATTGACAATGAGCTTTTCTATTTGTATTGCACCTTGCCATGATCTTTTACTATATCTCTTCACCTTGCTTGGTGATTGCATCCGGTAAATCATCTCCATGAGGTCCTCCGCCCTTCTCTCTCAAACCTCTTTGTATACTCAATAAGTTCCACTTTTTTTTAAGCTTTCCTCTCTCTTCCAACAAGCATAATTAGCAATTACTTGATCAGGATCGCAACGATCAGAAAAAGATTAGGAAAGTGGTTTTTGAGATTTTACTTGTGCTTGTTGATAGAGGTAAAGGTAGACCTAAACTAACATGGACAGAAATAATTAAAAAAGATATAGGTATTTGTAATTTGAGTGTCGATTTAGTCTTGAATAGAGCAGAGTGGAGGAAGCAGATTGATGTAGCCAACCCCATGTAGTTAGGAAAAGGCATAGTTGAGTTGAGTTGTTGTTGTTTTTAATTTTGAGATTTGCTCAATGCATTCTGAAATGTATGACTTTTTCTGTTTCTTTTTTTTTTTCTTTGTTTTATGAATCTCATAAGATCACATACCATACTTGCACGCAGGTATGTGTCACAGGAACATCAGTTCCAGTCCAGTGTAGTCAAATGCATTTGTAGGAGTCTGACCTGACCAGGGCTGACTTGATCTATTGTTACATGTTCTATTTTTACCTTGCATATGTTGGATATAAGAATAGAGAGATATCCATATGCATAAAAAAAGCTTAACTGGAATGCTCATTTCATATTTAGAACCATGTTTTAAAACTTGCTGATGGTACAGTTGATTGTTGGGAAACTTCAATAAATGCAAACATTCCCCCTGACATCTTATGGCCAAGGAGTCATTATCAAAAGACCACTGATATGCGATGAGAGAGCCTACACTTTGCCGTATCACAATGAAGATATCTTCATTCTTGCAACTCAAAGCTTTAGCTTGTTTTGGAGACTTTCCATGGTGTTAGAGTGCATATATTGGTTGAGTTAAAGAACTTGACATGAATTTCAAATTGGTAGTCTGATGGATCAACAAGCATGAGAAAACTATTGGAGTATCTAAAATTATCCTAACTTGTATATAGAAGTATAAGAAAGTTCCCATTCTCAGGGAATTGGGCATGCAAGAATTGAAGTCGACTGCTGTTGGAAGCTGAGGAGTGGTCTGGTGAGTATCTTGTCATACATGTGTCTACAAGACCTACATGATATCACATGTGCCATAGAACCCTGCTATTCTGCACTGCTAAAATATATGAAGACATTCCCAGTAGGATTGATGAAGGCCGCATGTAGTGAATTTTACATGATTTAGCTCATTCTGAATTCAAGCATAGAGCGCATTATTAATGGCGCTGTTATAATGGCAGACTTTGATTGGGGGTTGAACGGTGGGTTGCACTGAATGGTTTTATAGCATGTGAATAAGGTCATGGGTGAAATTCATATATATAACACATATGATGAATGTGAGAGGGTTGAAATTAGTTTTGGACTTCATGTGACTTAGAGGTCAGCTGCATGCCTCACTTTTCTTTTCATTTTTTTCTCAGATATCCTCCTCCTAGTGAGGCCACTATACTGGAGGCTTTGTCAGGAAGACTTGTGGACATTTCAAGATAAGCCATTGCTGATAACCGTTTGTGTTGCAATAGCACTTCCATTTTCTGAGTGCTTTGAGTTAGCACAAAACGTTTCCTGTCAATGGGCCAGGAAATCTATTCTGCAATTCCAATTTCTGAAGATTTAAAATTTATTTATAAACTTAACCACCGAGTATTCTGAAGGCACACAATTATTGATTATCTTTATTTCATGAAATTGAATTTCTTATATATGACAGTTCTCCAGTTCCTTGTATATTCACTTTTCCCATAACCACTGCAGGAAAAAAATTATAGCCTGTCATATATGTGATTCTATGCTTGTCTTTCCAATGGTAGACATAAGTAGTTATGACACATTGTCATCAGAAACTTTTTCTGATTATGTGGGTCTTCATGTGCAACATGTTTGAGTACAAACAACATTTCAAGATTCACTGAACTTATTCATAAGATCTATATAATGTATTATATTTCTGTAATATTGATGCACTGATTTGGGGCTCTTGGTATTTTAACACCATTTGCCTCCTGCTTATGGTGTAGTTTGTGTTGGAATTTCAGTACCTCTGTCCGTTAACAATGGCATTTTTCTTTGTCTCTGTGGTAGGCCATATCAAAAGGAAGACAAGGAAGGGAGGCACAGAATATTGTGCGGGTAAGTGCACCTTTGTTCTATCATCTTGCATATGCATCATAGAGACATGGTGGCTTGAAATGTTGCTTGACTTCAGGTATATCTGGCAAATTTGCGTTTGAAGGAAGTTTCTTCTGATGTGCTGATTACTGCGTATGAGCCAATATTGATAAAGTAAGCGTCAAGCATAATTTTGAGGCATAACATTTAATTATGAAGTCATTCAAACTTATGTAGGGTCTATTTCTTGGATTTAGATATGCTCCATCCTGCATTAGATTTGAACTGCCTATTTATTGTAGTTGATAGCCTGCCTTTGATATTCAATTAGAAGTTCTCGGATTTGAAACTATGCTGTAGCCAGCAATATCTCCACACTTTATTTTTTAAATGGTTTTATTTATATGCATGTTGGGATGTGTTCTATTGCATCGTACTTGTGCATGATCGCCCTATAGCTCTATGCTTTGTTTGATCAGTTAGTTCTACGTTTTGTAAATTGTTGATGGTTTTCAATTTGCCTTTTTAAAGAAGTAACATGTAAATTCTTGAGCTGGAATGGGATTATTAGTGCTTATGTTTAAATTTTTTAAATGATAGATGTCCTCTTTTCTGTACCTTTTTCTTTTTTGGCTCATTTGCTGTGGCCATGTGTGCGGGGCTTGATTGACAAAAAGTGTGTCATTGCCAAATGTTCTGAAATACTTAATGAAGGTTGGTAGCAAAAACTAGTTTGCCTTATGGCTGGCTACCAGACATTGCTTTATAAATAAGAATGCAAACTTATTGCTTTAGTTTTGTACAATAATGCTCTGGCATCTAGAATCTAGATGCATGCTTTGTACTCTCTTAATTTTTTTTTTTTCATCTTTTGAGCATTCAAACCATATTTTTGATATTAGAGCAGTGTTGTCAAAGGCGTGCCTAAGGCATGAGGCTTAAGATGCTAAGGGTGGTGCTAAGGGTTTGGCATTTCTTATACGCTAGGCAAGGTGCCTTCATCTAGGTATTACATACTTTTCATCTAATTTAAAGCATAAAAAAGTATGCCTTTCTTTATAAACTATATTTGTAATATTTTTAAGTCTATTATGTTTATTAGATGGTATTGATTTTATGATACATCATCTCATAAATAATTAATTTTTTTCCCCTACGAAAATGCTGAAAATTGAAAGATAAAAAGATAGAATACCAAAAATTATACTATTATTTAAGAAAGAGGAGGAGAGACATCAAAGGACTACATATTCAGCTGAAAAAGAAGAGGCTTTTCGTTGAGCTAATAGACTAAATATATTGTTATTGTGACTTTTTTAGATTTTTCTTTATGTGTTGTATTATATATATCCCATGTAGTTGGGAAAAGGCTTAGATGAGTTGAGTTGAGTTGTGTTGTGTTGTATTATATATTATAAATCTTGCTTTAATAAGTTATTTACCATTTAGTTGAAAAATGCATGCCTTGCTTCGCTTCTTGAATCTAGACTTTAAGAGTTCTTTGCATTTAAGTGCACCTAGTGCTTTTAACAATTCTGTAATAGAGTTTGTTGGATGAATGGAAATAATATACGAAATTTCTGAAAGATAATAAAGCTAACTCTATGTGTATTCTTTTTTTTTTTTTTTACCCCTCAAGACTTAGAAAGTTTGACTAGAGGGGTTTAGAGCTAAATCAGGGAAAAATTTAGGGGGTTCTGAATTTGGATATGAGGAAGATAAAACCTTTATTTTTATTTACTTATTTATTTATTATTGGTGGGGAGGAGGTGGGAAGGGGGAGGGAGATTGCATGCTGTGTTTGATGTTGGTGGTGGAATCTTGGATACAAGGATGATTACCAGAATTATATTGGGGTTACTAACCTGCAATAAGTAACAGTGCGCTCGTGTGAGAACTATTCATAAAGAAATGTAGATGGGGAAAGCATAAGATTTGGGAAGTTGTGCCTTAAGACATGCTATTGAGAATGAGTAGTACAGTGCCCCAGTGACATTCATAGCCTCAACAGCTTTCCCCAGGGGAATTTATTTTTCTGGGGGGTCAATATTCATGAAGAGTTGTTTTTTTCTTTTTTTTGTTGTAATATTTAGGAAGAGTTCATGGATGATGCATGCATGGTTTTTAGATCAGAATGCCTACAGTTTGTAATTAACTGGTAATTTTGCAAACATTCATTTGTCAGTTGTGGATTGAAGGGCTGATCTCTTCACGTACAGTCTGTAATCTGTGACTGACTTTTGATGTGTTGCGTTGCCAAAGTGCAATAAGTAACATCACATTAACATGTCATGGTGGGCCTATTGGCATGCATGTTGTTCTTGTTAGAATGTGCTTTTATTTCTATATCTCGATGCAGTGTTAAATGGCTCTTTTTTGTGGTATTATCTCATACCATGTATAATATCTGCTGGTTCTACAAAATCTCTCTCACCTACATGTGCTTTCTTAAGAGATGTTGAAATGTAGGTGTTCAGTGATTTTTTCCCCCCTTTTATTTGTCCTCTTTTTGTGGCTTTCTAGGTATATTTTTCATTTTAAAGGCTGTATCTTCTTTTATGATTTCAGCCCTTTGAGTGAAAGTGCCAGGACTGTAGGAGCTGGGCCAGCTGTGCCTGCTGCACAATCTGGATGTCTGCCGGTATCTGAGGTCTTCAAGCTTGCTGTCACCAACTTTAAGGTCCATGACTGGAGTCTTTTTGGGTCAGGAGCATGAGTAAATAAAAGCAGATAGGTATGTGGGTTATGAACAAAATATAACCTTCTCTTCTACCCTGCTACTTTTCTTCTAGAAATAGGCTAAATGTCTCTGCATCATGTGAAGCATATTTTGATCATATTGTGGCACTGTTGGAAGTCTGAAGGTGTGTGCAGAGTTTGTCAGAATTTATTCTAAATAGGGCCCTTTTCAATAAGCCACAGTAACTAATGCATACATAGACTAACAACAAATTTTCCTAGATGCATGTCTGTGATAGGAAGAGAGCATTTGGCAAAAGGGAAGATATTACAATCAGCTATTGGAGGCTAGTGGCAACAGGTTTCCGCTAACAATTGGGCCAAACTCTCCATATTAATTGATTTTGGAAATTTCCATTTATTCACCCTTATATGATTTTGTTATAACCATGGTGTTCACAGACCCTGACGGTAAACTAGGATTCTGTAAAATTGATTGAAATTTTACATTTTAACTAAGTTTTAGATATCAGCGTCAATTGCTTTCCATGACCATCACATTCATTGGTGTTTTAGTAGTTAGGACAGGCACTACGTGACGCCAAAGAGGAAATTTGCAATGGGAATCTTTAGATAAATCCATGGGATAGAAACCCAATTCGAACAGCTGGAAAGAAGGGTTCCACTCACAGGATTTTAGAAAAGACAGTCTTTTTTTTTTTCTCGTGACATCAAAATCAGCAGAGTACTCTGTTCAGTTCGTTTCCATTTTCTTCAGTTGGTTGTTGGGTTTAATTTCATTGTCTTCAACCAATTTTCAAATGCTCCATCACCTGGCTGTAGTTTATTTAAAATTTACTGAAAGTGTTCTTGATCTGTGCATTACCTTTTTCCCGTTCTCAAGTTAGCAGGCACAATGCCTATTAATGCCTGTGATCTAACTACCGACAGAAATCTGAGGGCATCTATTGGAAGGCCATGCATGATTTACACACTGTTTTCTCTTTTACAGGCACATCACTTCAAATGATGGTTGTAGTTGCAAATGATGACCAAATCACCCAGGTTGATAGGAACATTGTCCGGATGTCGTTACAAGGCTACAAATCTCTCCACTGGTTTTGAACTTTAGCTCTCAAATAGAAAGATGGTTTGGTGCATTATATCATCCACTTGTTACCATTTGTTGTCACAGTGTTGCATTGCTAGTGCGGTTACTGCTGCCCACACTACTGTGTCAGCTAATAACATCAAAATTGCTTCCACCCCATGCTGGGCCGGTGCAGGATGGTCTGCACCAGATTCGCCTGCGTGTAAGCCCGCACCGAGAGGCTCGCTAGTGGGTCCTGCACTGTAGATGCGCGGGTTTATGTGTAGGTGAATCCCTACATCTGGCGCAAGCCATCCTGCACCGAAGGCGGTATAGAAAGATTTTTCTTTGGGTTCAAAGTGGTGGGCCCTCTCCGTTGTCAGTTGTCAGTTGTGAGCTCTCATGGGCCTTCCACCCGATAGATTTGAGTGGTGGGCTCCATATCTGCTTCTGAGCTGGTTCCGATTATGCATCTGTTTAAAGATGGCGTGAAATTATCTTGCTTTCACTATCAATAATTCTAGTAACATGTGGGCCATGTTGGCTTATAGTTCTGCTTGATTTTCGATGTGACATCAGAAAGAAAAAGAATGTAAAATGCTTGCAGTCAATCTTTGCCGTACATGCGATGGGTTATAGATCGATCATCAAAATCGCGGTGGCATCTATCATCAGATGATGATGTTGGCACAGGATATCACCAGATGCAAGCTCTTTAACCAAATGGCTAAATATGGACCATCAGGATGTTGAAGTCCAGCAGGTACACCTGGGAATCTATTTATTGGATGGTTACAAGCTTGGGGCATCATCACATCAAACCGGTCTCAGGGGCTCGTGTGCAGGATGGGCCTTACCCTTTTTTGGGTAAACACTGTTGGGCCCAATATATCTCGGCCGGAGGAGTGGGACCCACAGGGAACAGCAAGCAGGAAAGCAGCACGTGTCCTCTTTCAGCTTTGTACAGTTTGCCCCCTCCAATCCGAGAGGGGGCTTTAATGGTCGGAGAGTCGGATTCTGGCCACCCCTAGTGAACGTTAGGTTCCTGTGGCCCACCCCTCCATTCAATTAAATCAGTCTCTTCTGGCTTAAAGCCCATGTTGGGAAGACATGTGGGGCCCTGAGCTCGTGAGCAGGGGGGCTGGCGCATGCCTTGTTTAGTTGTTGAGCTCTGTAGGCTGAATTAAAGGGCTTGCTCCTTTTCATCTCTCGTTAAAGGCAGTGAGTGGGATCTGTCTGAGGAAAATGGACTGCAGATTTTGGGTGCTTGCATGGATTTCTTTACAGGTTGTTCAGATTCTTATAGCTGTAGGGTTTGGCCATGGACTGGGTCCCGGGCAAACCAGGGTAATTACCCTGCTAGACTTGTCACTAGGTTGGGCGCGCTAACCCAACGAGGAACAACCTTCTTATTGGGAGGATTGGCCAACTTATGTCTCGGTTTGTATGACCAAGCTTGACCTGTTTTAGCTTAACTAGACCATCTTGACCTGGTTAATGCAACACATAACTCATTCTTCTGGAAATCTCAATTTGTGGCCGACTCTACTTGACCCATTTTAAGTCAGCTAGACGTACCCATCAAGATTTACTAGTGCTTAAAATGGCTGGACTCAAAACTTTATTGACATTAAACATATAAAATTTGAGCATGCATGATGGATGCAAGAACAGGGATCAGTGATTGATCTTTTGAGAAGGAGGTCTATCATTACGATGATTACCTTTCTCTGATTTTCAGGGATGCATCATCAAAGTGTTGAATACAATAACCTTCAACTGTTGCTAAGTTGGGAGGCGTAACCAATAGGACAAATTCTGGTCCCCAACATAAATATTTGTTGTTTCCTCTTATTTATATTTTTAAATTTGAATTTGCTAATAAATGTCCTTTCTTTATTTTTTTTTGGCTTCTTGCACTTTATTTTCTTCTTTTTCCACAATGACAGAGGATCGAAGATGCTCTTTTTGAAGCATGGGAATGCATAAGATGAGGTTGTGAAATCGAGATTAATTGAATCCCAAAGTCTTGTGCATTAGTAGAACTTACATGGAGAATATAAGTATGTATAGTAGACAAGTATGTAATGTACGTGCATACTAATAGATAAGTGCAATATATAATTATGTATAGTGGATGAATAAATTTGTACAGTAGATAAATATGTATGTAAAAAAATTAAAAATTATAGAACTAGGGACTAAAAGTTATTGTTTCATCTTCTCAAGTGCTTATTAAATATTCTTTTGCATTATGGCTGCAAAGACATGCTAATTCTCTAAGTTAAATAGGATTTAAACAATATCCAGCAAATCATCTCAAAGGAGACCGGATCATCCTAGCTTCAGTCAGTTCTGTTAGGGAAAAAGAGAACTTGAATCAGATCAAAACTCCAATCCAACAACCCCTGTTTGTTTTGAAATATAGCTTTTTTTTTTTAAAAAAAAAGTTAAACCTGAAACCACTCACCCGTCCGTCGTCCAAGTGCTGACAAGCAGCTAGCCTCTACTAGGATATTCTTTTCCATTGGGGGTCTATGCATGAATACGTGCACATCACAAGCTTATGTTAGCCCAGACTTTGTAGCCTTCGGGGGACTATCACATGCGCTCACAGAACCTCACTTCCTCTTCAACGGGGACGCGAGCCAACCCGTCAGCCTGGTCACCTCGAACTCGATGCCAATGGAGTGATGGAGGTGAGCTCACCGGTACGTGGCTGGACTTACGAAACCTTATCATTAGTGCTGGCGGGCAGCCAGTTATCGTCCGGAAGACACGGGCGGACCCCACGTGGCGGATGTGACCGAACTCGAACTGCCAGTTTTTGCGAGGGTGGGGTGGGGTGACCTCAGCCCTAGGGCTAGGTTGGGCGGGGCCCGCCTGCTTCCCCCGCGGGTTCTCAGAGGAGGAGGAGAGGTGCGCTCCTCCCGGTGACGTCAGCCCTAGGGATCCAGGCAGGAAGATTCCAACTGTCTGATGACGTGGCGCCCCCAGGCCACCCACCACCGGCCGTGCCAGTGAGAAGGACCTTCCCCACCCAGCTGGACCCCGGGCCCCACCCATGCGCTGGCCCCTTTTAGATGCATTGCTCGGCTTCTTTGGCCTACCTTCATGGCTATCATGACAGCACTTGGCTGTGCTTGCAATAACTATGATTATTGTGGGGAGGGGGTTTATGAGATGATTTGTATTCCTTTTTTTTAAAAAAAAAATAAAAATAAAATAAAATAAAAATGAATGATATGTTTTCAAAATGGGCTTGGGCATGTCGGGCCTATAGCGTCCTTGATGTACCTATGCCTGTCTTGTTAGTTTTTGTTTTGGCACTGCTCTTGAGTTGACATCAGAGAACTTAGTTGTCACCCTGCTGTATTATTTTGGTTGAATCCACTGCATGCATCTCACTGTCAAATTTATATTTCAAGTAGCGATGGGTGTGATGCTGCTCTCCAATTGCGCATAAACTTGTATCATAGTGAGAGGAGGAACATCAAAGGTGCTAGCTAGCATCAAAAGTGCCACCTTTTTTTATCAGAAAATAAAGAAAACTAATTAGACGAGGGGAAAGCAGTACATTCAATTTACATGCCTACAATATTTCCTTTAATCGTAATTGTACGTACTTAATTTTGGAACAAAATTTGGTTGCATTTGGAACATTACAATTAGTTAGCTTGTCATGGATAAAAGAAAAGAACTTGGCATGGAGATCGATGACATGTTTGAAGCACAACATTGCATGTTAGGGCATTTATGTTGCTGCTTTGGCTGAATGTAGTACTTGCATGAAGGCCAACTCATATGATTGACACTGTCACATCATTATTGTTACATCTTTTCTGATTTTCTAAAATGTTGCGGTCATAGGATACATATAATTATCCATTGGATAAAAGTAAGTGAAGATGCCATACATTCAATTAGGGTGGTAGGACGTCGCTTTCTAGATTGCATTGAGCTTGCTTTTGATCCTTACATGATGAAGTGCAATTTGCCATTGCCATGAAATTTTCTTCACAGCAAACTCCTATCATTTTGCATTATAACTTCAGATAATAGAAACAATATTTGCTAAAATTAGCTAATTTTTTTTGCTGTCATGATTGTAAAGGGCAAAAAGCTTGGGGCCATACGTAAAGAAAAGAGTTTGAAAAGATGGTACTCGGATCTTTTGATTTCCTATTTATAAAGGTACATGCACCCTCATCCTTATATTCAATAGTGTATAGAAGCTGGCTTATATATGTATCACGCATGCCTTGATATATATACATGCCCAGCTCATGGATCCTTTAATTTCCCATGCAATGCGACTGCATAAGTTTAGTGCGAATCCTATGCATGCATGCATATGCAAAAGTTCAAATCCAATGTAATATTCAGTGCCATGGTTGTTCTAAGGATTTTATAGGAGCATGCCAATTACATGGCCTATATATGCTGCTAGAGATGTACTGATAACAATCCAGAGATACAATTAATCAACTGGTACCATTCACATCACTTTTTTCAAACAGCTAGATGGAAGCAGGCTGCCTTCTGATCAGATCCAACACCTGATCCTTAGGAGGCAATGGATTACTTGTAGCTCTTTCTCAATCCTTCATTCCTTCTACCATGCATCTGATTCAACCTAAGTTGCTGAGAATAATCTTATCTGATAGTCCTCACGATTTCACATTTAGTTTACTTGCTTTTCACTGATTAATTAGCCAACCATCACGGCAAGTACCTGGTAAAATTTTTTAATGATACAAGACTGACACACAAGTCTTATCTCATGTAGAAGGGAAACCTAAAACACAAGCCTCAGCTCATCCCATACAAATATATTAATTTAATTATATAAAAACTTGCACCATAAGCACCTTCGCTTATTAAACAATTGGTACATCATTGTTTGTTAGTTTTTCTCAATCATTAGTCATGGGAAACCTTCCATCATCTATTCTTTAGACCCATCATTTTTTTTTTTTTGACATTTTGGACATTTATGTGGGGGCTAGCATAGTTTATGATTTTTCAAATCATGCCATTATTCTACATGATTAATGCAATCTTGTTATTCCTTAGTTGCTTGTTCTTCCCTATTGGAGGAATCTTCTTATATTTGTTTTCCTCTTGCCTCGGTTAAACTTGGAGTGCTGGTTACCAAACATCCACGCCCTTTTCTATTCCCTTTACCTCCCCTACCATCCCCACCCACCCTTAATCTCTGGTTCTTGTCCCCCTCAAGAACCTCATCAAATGCCCCATCTCTTTTTAAGGGAGGGGCAGGAACACAAGAAGACTATCTTCAAATTCAATTATTAAAGCTAAAATATTGATCATCTTCTTCCTCCTTTTTTTTTTCTATCCTTTTAAATATCTCTCAAGACCAAGTCTAACTTGTACCATAATCTTTAAAAAAAAAAAGAAGGAAAAAGAAAAGAACAAAAAAAAAATTGAGACTGGGTACTTGGAACATTGTTATTGCACAACTAACGACCCTTTTCCAATTTTCACTCTTTTGGTTTTGATTCCTTAGCTGCAAAAGTTCCAAACATCCTTATTTAACACCCTTAAGCAATAGGGTGCACTAATGTTGTGCATTAAGGTTTTTTAAAGAAAGCAGTATGTTTCATTAAACAAGCATTGTTTGCGGTCCTATCCACCTCAACTAGTTCTTCTTGCTCGAAAGATCATAATTAGATCACCTTTAACTCAAGTTCACCAAGCAATGGATGTTGCACAGTTTGGAAATAGATTATTGGATGTTGTAGGGGACATGTTATTGATGTTCATTTATCACATCAATAGTCCCATTTGATGCCCAACATTAATGTCTCCATAACATGCAGATGCCCTCTCCAATTTGGCACAAAAAAAAACAAAAAACAAAAAACGTTCATAGGGTATAAGTACATGACATGTTACTGATTTATATGGTTGAAGGGCCATAGATATATTGGAACAAAAACTTTCTACGGAAAGTGGACCACAATTCACTAATTAGAAAATGGCCACCACCTTCAAAAGAAAGGAGGACACGCCTTCCACGTATTCTCCTACCTCTCTCTCCCAAGGTTGAGCAGGCCCTCCTAGATCCAAGCCAATGATCGTAGGTCATAATCATCAAGATAAAGAAAAACACAAGGAGTACGTGCAAGGAGGGAAGGAAACTAAGATTTAGATTTATAATTGATATCCGGTTCTTTGGTAAACTAATTAATATTTAGTTTCTATTGATCGATCATTTAACATTCGATCCATAATCTCACATGCTTTTAATTTTTGATTTTTCTTACTTTATAATAATTATGTTCAAAGGAAATATAACTATATTAATTCAGGAAGGTTAAACATGATATGATTAGTTTATAAAATTAAATATCAAAGTTTGAGTCAATGACTGGACATCAACTGGGCCAAAAGCTTTAACGCAGAAGAAGGTTTGGTGGTTTTGAAGTAGGTTTGTATATAGCTTGAGGTTTTTCACGAACCTAGCTAGCTAATTCGCCAAACGTGGGTCTCATAAAAAAATATAGCTAGGGCGCTGACCAATAAACCCCAAGGCCTGTGAGATCTTATGACAATGTGACTCTAGGGTCCATGCACTAACTTTTTGAGCAATTAGAGTCCATGCAACATCATTCCAAAGGTAATTACTTGGACTACTTACAATTGACTCTGTGAAGAGTTATATTCAGATGGGAGTTTTTATAGACGCCACCCACGCTCGAGGCTTAGCTAAGAGGGGTCTTAGCTTGGAACCTTAACAATGGAGCCAAGGGTGGGGGGTTGGAAGGAGGACCCTATATATCCTGGGATCCCCAACCATGATTAAGAAACCAAAGGCAAAGGCAAAGGCAAAGGCAAAGGCTAAGGGGGAGGAGGAGAAGGCAACGGAATGATTACTGAAATGGAGGGGACCCACCAGATTATCTTTTCTTTGCAGTCTCTCGTTTTTTTGACTTGGAGAAGGGACCCACCTCGGCCACTACTGTCTTTATGGATTGAATGATAAAGAGCACCGCACGTGGAGTCTGAGCCAAGTGACTGCCCCGCCACAGTAAAAGGATTGCGAAAAAAAAAAAAGAGGAAAGAGAGAGAGAGAGAGACCTGAAAGAAAAGAGGAGGGAAGGAGGAAAAAAATAAAGCTCGGTAAAGCAGACATTTCCCCAAAAACCATTGCTTTCCATGCCACCATGTAATTTCCACTCATTGTATATGTTGCTTAAAGTTTTCCTTCCCCTTATCCTCCCAAGGCCTCTCTCTCTCTCTCTCTCTCTCTCTTTCTAGAAGTTTAGACACCATGGAACTATAAACTCATCTCTCTCTCTCTCTCTCTCTCTCTATCTATTCCTTCTTCTGTCTCTACAGCCTTAAATTTGAATAGGGGTGTCCTACAGTCTCCCTTATTGGCTCACCCCTCCTCCTCTCTTCTCTCTCTCTCTCTCTCTCTCACTCTCTCTTCCCCCACATCTGCTGTCACTTAATCATCCTTCTTCTTCCACACATGTCAAAAACTTGAATTTGGGTGTCCCATAGAGGCTTCAGAGTTGTTTGAGCGCTCTCTCGCTCTCTCTCTCTCTCTCTCTCTGGCCTACCAATCGATCTGTTTCCGCCTCTCTACACAAATCAAACACGGGTGTTCCATAGACTATCCTGGCCACAAGCTCCATAAAATAGTTTGATCTTCTGATCTATCTTTCTCAGCCCCCACAGATATCACCCTTCTCTCTCCATGTCCACACGAGCGAAAAAAAAAATGAACTAGATTTCCTACCAACGTCCATAAAATAGTATCATCTCTCTCTCTCCATCTCCACTACTTACTCATCAAAATTTGAATTTTAAGTCATATCATCCCATAAACTCTACAAACTAGTTCGATTCGATCCCCCCTCCTCTCTACCACATAATTAGTACTTGAATAATTGGGTCCCCTACAAGCTCCTTAAGAACCTTTAATCTTCTCTACTAGAGCTATCTCAAAGATTAATCTGCTATCCTCCCCTTCCCCACACCCATCAAATCAGAAACCATTACCATGGTTTGATCCAACATGGAAGGCGACGCCGCCGGAGGATCTCGAAGGCCCAACTTCCCCCTCCAGCTCCTCGAGAAGAAGGAAGAGGACTCCTGCTCCAGCTCCGGCTACCCGTCCCTCGCCATCTCCTCCGGGCCCTCCACCGCCGCAGGCGGCAGCAGTGGTGGTGGCCACGAGCTCGCCGTCGACCCCCATCGAAAGCCGCCCCCCAAGCGGAGCTCCACCAAGGACCGCCACACCAAGGTCGACGGTCGGGGCCGCCGCATCCGCATGCCGGCCCTCTGTGCCGCCCGGGTCTTCCAGCTCACCCGCGAGCTGGGCCACAAGTCCGACGGCGAGACCATCGAGTGGCTCCTCCAGCAGGCCGAGCCAGCCGTGATCGCCGCCACCGGCACCGGCACCATACCTGCCAACTTCACCTCCCTAAACATCTCCCTCCGCAGCTCCGGGTCCAGCGTCTCCGCCCCCTCCCACCTCCGCGCTGCCAACTACTTCAGCTCCGCCGCAGCTCTCGCCCCCCCGCCCCTCAGGATCGGCGGCTCCAGCTACCCCTCGGAGGGTCCCTCGTCGTCCTCCTCATCCTTGCTCCTCAATTTCAATTCCGGCAGTTGCATCGCTGCCGACGCGTCATCGGACGCCGACATCGGCAGCAGCATGAGGAAGCGCCGGTGGGAGCAGGAGCTCCACCATCATCACTTGCAACAGCCCCAGCCGCCGCAGCACCAGATGGCGGGCTACACCCAGGCGAGCCACGGCCAGATGCCGGGGACCTTGTGGATGGTGACAAACCCTAACAGCCAAAGTGTAGCGAGCGGCGAGTCGATATGGACGTTCCCACAGATGGGCAACACCACCATGTTCCGGGGCTCCATGTCCAGTGGGCTACATTTCATGAATTTTCCGACCCCCATGGCACTACTGCCGAGTCAGCAGCTAGGCCTCGGCTCCGGCGGCAGCGGAGGCTCCGGCGAGGGCCACATGGGAATCCTCGCGGCCCTCAATGCGTACCGGCCGCCCGGCGGTTCCGAGCCGATGCCGACCGGGTCCCAGCAAGCTCATGGCGGGGGCGACCGGCACGACACCATGAGCACGAGCGACTCGTAGGTTCGGTTGGTCTCGCGCCCATGCATGCGATGATGTTGCTCTCCATCTCTCTTTTCTTCTTCTTCTTCTTCTTTAATCCTATCATTTTTCTATCTTCTTCGAATCCTATATTTCTGAAGTATAAAACATGCTCGCAATACATCATGCAAGCCATTCTTTTTGTGTGTGAGTGAGGGGAAAGGAGTTTAGACTTTCAGCTAGGGTTTCAGCGAGGGACAGGAGAAGAGCGAGTGAGTGTTGTTGATTTCAAGAGGGTTTCCAGCTAGGGTTTCTTTTTTTTTTTTTTTGTTTTTGCTTTTGTTCTTGTTTCTGGGCTATGGTGGTGAGCCTTTTGTTCAACAAATTCAGTGCTGTCACACGATTATCATATTCTCTCCATATCATTTTTTCTTGTTAATTTCTCCAATCCCATTTCCATGGCTGGGACTAGTATTGTGTCCATGAACTTTGGATCTCTAACCAACCATAATATATATACTTGCAATGCATCTCCAGACACTTATAATGAGAGAAAGAGTGTGTGTGTGTGTGTGAGAGAGAGAGAGAGAGAGCATTCAGGTCAACAGTAGATAGGGAGATGGAGGACAGTAGCGAGTGATGACAGCACTCGGAATAGAAGGAAACTGAAGTTCTAGCCAATGAAGGCCACAAGACCCACTGAGTCCAATAGTGAGTCAGCTTAAATTTTAACTCACAGGGTCATCTGATCAATGATTTCCTGGTCCTGGAATGGGCTTCTGTAGTAGTTCCATGTTTCTGTTTTTCTTAAAGGTAAAACATGTAAGCCAGTCTTTTGTTTATACTTCTTGCCTGTTAATACTCATACCTACTCTTTTAATAGTCATTAAAATAGCATTAAGGGTGGTGGGGAGAGTAGTAGTTCTTAGCTCAAAGGGTGCCTTCTTTATTCGGATCGTGTGTTGGTGTTGTGGGCTCACACCTTCCAGGGTGTGAAAGCTGAATGTGAACAAGAGAGCATGGAAAAAGGCCAAATGGGTATTATACCATGGTGGAGCTGTCGGTTGTTCTGTTCCATATTAGAGCTGTCACATGTCAGCTGATGGGTTGCATTGAGTAACCCTAACCACATGTCCGGTCTTATCCTTTTGGTCTTTCCTTTAAGCTCTCCTCCCATCAAACAAGTAGGGGACTTGACACTCCCTCTTCCAACAATGAGAAGATAGAAAACAGGACCACCTTCAGGAGTTACAGTCATCCATGAGAGAGAGAAAGAGAGAGAGATTTCTGTGCAGATTTAACTGGAATCATCTTTAGGCCTGCCTTTCCATTACTTCTGAGAGCTAGCTAGCTAGCACATTGCTTATTTTCGGTGTTAGCTAGTTTTAGAGATAACACTAGTTTTTCTTCGGATAAAATACATTTTATATTTTATAATAACAAGGTTTTAGACTAATTGTGATCAATGCTGTGTTGTTTTTTTCTTTAGATATTTAGAATAATTATTTGTTTTATGTAAGGATTAATGCATACATATATAAATAGCCCTAAGATAAATATATAGGTTGTTGTGGTCCTCTCCTTTTATCTCTTTATGCATGTTCATGAAATCTCTAACATCTAGAGTCACTTTACTGTGAACCGTATGGCATGCTTGTAATGCTTATAAACCCTTTTCTGGAAAAGTCGATCTGTTTCTGGTTTTTATCATCATCTGTTTTTTTTTTTTCTTTTTTTCTTTTCAAAAGAACGTTTCATTTCAATCTTTCAAGCTTTTTTCACCTGTGGGTGTAATTCTTTTTCCCGAGATTGCAGTATTATTTATGCTCGATGGGTTCATGATGGAAACTACTATGTTGGGGTTATGAAACCCATGTAAATCCCTGCTCACCTGAGGGGACAGTATAAATTTATAAAAATGCTGTTCCTTGAGAAAAAAGGCATGCGCTTTGAATTTTAAAGAATGTTGCCCTCCAAGAGAGGCCAACCTCAAAAGCCACCTGCAACCAATGGGAGTATATAGCGTCCAATTGCACAAGTGCCTTAATTTGTTATTATATTTGAGATGCTTCTTTGCTCATCTTCGCTGGTTTAGTTTTTAGTTTTTAGTTTTTTTTAAGGCAAAACTAGTTTGCTCCTCTGGCTTATATAAAGGTGGAGGAATCCTCTCTTGGATGGAAGCCATGCCAACATCCATATATGCTTATTTTATCGCAGAGGAAATTATTGTCATCAATTATTCGTTAATTGTTTTTTTAAAGGAAAGAAAAAAAAGGAGAGAAACGTTTGAAGCTTCATATCTTTGTCTAAGGAGCTCCTTCACAATTGGATTCTGCAGTTCTTCATCTCTAATTCAGTAGTGACTCGGTCATGGCTACAAGTTCTCTTTTTTTAAAAAAAAAGAAAAAAAATCCTTTTTATACCTCTCTCTCTCTCTCTCTCTCACCCAAAACAAATTTTTGATACGTCTCTCTCCCTCCCCTCAATGCACACACCCAATAAACTCAGCCCAATTGCTAATTCAACGTGCACCAGAACAACATATTGAATCAAACATTTCCCAAAACGCAAGGAAAAATGATTCACCTTGGATTTGGTGAATTTCATATTGCATGACAAATAAATTTGCTTTTAAGTCAAAGAGAATACATGATTCATTAGTTTTCATGCATGATTTCCTCAATGTATAGACAGAAAGAGCTATTCAAATGTCTTACAAACTAATTATCTGAGCACTTGTCGACAAATACTTTTGAATCAAAGTTATACCATATAAATATATAATTTCTAATTTAACCGAGAAAATGAGAAAAACCTTTAACAAAAAAATGATTAATTTAAATTTCACTTTAATCATGTTCTAAGATTTTATTTGAAATTAAACGACAGTACTAGCCAACAGAAGGTAGAACTTGGTCGTTCTCAAAAATAGTTGGCTTGAAAAATTGAAATGCTCTAAAATCTTAATTTTGTAGGACTCTTAATTTAAATCATCATTTTGTCTCACAACATCCCATAGTTCACCTCTTGATCCGCTAGTATACTTGACTTCATCCATTTGCATGAAATTAATCGACTTTATGAAATTCTATTAGTGGCTGTTCGAAACCATTTGTTAAGAATGACTTTCTAAATAGATGAAGCTGTTCACTAGATGGACTTCTAATTAACATAAAATAAAATAAAAAATTTGTTGGAGATTCTGAACTATGGCTTTTGTTTCAAGAAGGATTCTCTCGTTCCTTCTTTCATTTTTGTTTGTTTTAAAATGGTGTAGAAGTTCTTCTATTTTGAGGAAAAGGCAAGGAAGAACCTTGTTTCTTGGAACAATAACATAGAAGGATCACATAAACTCTAATCTATTGAAAAAGAGAAATAAAAATGAAAATGCCTGAGGAACACTGAAGATCTTGGGACCATGCAAGTAGGCACTCAGGTTAGAAGCAAAAAAGCAAACCATTTTAAGCTTTAAAATGTAGTACATCTATGTGATTAAAGTCCTTTAATTTAGCAAAGAGATGGTAACCATAACTTAGTCTTCAAGCCTTGCTCCTACTACTTGGGCTGCAGGTTATATATATAAATTCTCATTTGCCATTCAATGACTATATTGTAAACCCTCATTCACCAATCCATGACTTATTGTATTAGAACTCGTTTAGTTGTTCGACGCGCTTTTGTACATTAAGCTGCCAACTTTACATCGACCCTCCATTTTTTCCATTCAATCCTGGAGCTGGCACTGGGCTTGTGACAATCACAATTAATTTAGATCGAACAATTTCATTGGAGTTTTACGTTAAGCTCCCCTCCCTTCCTCACCTCCTCAGAAAGTTATGTTATATACTATTGGATAGTTTGCTATTAAATCTGAGTTAATTGTGTAGTTAATGGAACATTTGTGAATAACCAGTATTTTTTGATAGTTTAATAATTTGCTTCTCTTTTTGGCTTATAACTGCAGTTGGCGAGCTATATATAATGTACTAACTTCCTCAAGTATCCTTTAATTTCTCATGGGATTGTACAAGTTCGCCACTCCACTGTTTACTATCTCACTTAATCTTATCTTTTTCCCCTCCACATTGCTTGCATGTAAAAGCTGCAATTAATATTCATTGACACAACTTATTAATATGGCAGTCATCAACATGATTTTATGGCACGTAGGCTTGTCTTATGATCGATCTACGTGGTGGCAACTCCTAATAGTACTCCACACGGACCAATAGAGATGCACATACTGTTGTGTGTGTCCAAACATGATATTACACGTGGATGGATGGATGGGAGGCACCACCTTTTTATTAAACACAGAAGCTAGAACAGTACTTGGAGACCAAGTCCCCAAAGTTCAGCAGGAAGGTTTTGACACCATGGAGTCTCTGGAGCATGCATCTGAGTCTGTGACCAAAAAGTTCAAAGAAATCCTTTGAGGCTGATTTATGATAGCCTATGGCTGAATAATTAAACACCCTTTCTCGCATACAATGCAATGCATGCAATTAAATTTGTGGATGGTGATGATTGCACCACATGTGATATACCCAACCTTATAAGTACATTATCTATACTGTCATTATTTAAATTTATGCGTGAGTAATGTGGCACATGCTTGCATTATATGTGCATGCTGAAATTTAATTGAAGGTGAGCAATTGATATTTGAGAGACCTATGAATATGCTTGCTAGCTATTTAGTTAGATAGGTATCATGTTGTCCTTTAAGTAAAGCCATTTTTCAAACTAGAAAGAGTAAACTAGAAGGGGATTCTCTAAGAGGAATTAGAAGAGGAGAGCACATCACTTAGGGTAGAACCAAATAGCTGGTCGCATAACAGCCCCTTTTTATAGTGAAGATTAAATCTCTCTCTGTATGCAAATATTGTTGGTCGTAAGGGTGAAGGGGTAACAAAAGAGTGTCCTATTCTTTGTTGAGTTCAGCTAAAATGTGTTTATATATATTTTTTAAATTAGACTTCAATCTCGTCCATTTAAAAGCCTCAATCAATCCCTTCAACCACTTATGCCACCATAGTATGCTATATAATGTAGCCATAAATATTGTAGAAATAACCTTTGGCAACCTTTATTAGATAGGCTTTTGTAACTGAATTTTTCTACATGTAGCATAGGGCTTTTATGATGCATACATCTAATTCATTGATGCATATTATCTCATTATATACACAATTTGTTCACATTCAAATACATATTTGGTGGATAATTATTATAACATATTGCACAATTATTTTTTCCTTTTTTTAATGAATTATGTGAAACTTAATTAATCTTTCATAAGGTCATGATTAATAATAGAATCACTAGTAATTCACGTGGTGGGATTTAAAATCATGAAAAATTAAGTGCAAATTGCAAAGCATATCGAAGTTGTTATGACCAATGAAAAAATTGAGTCCTTATCTAGGGATATATTTGTAGGTTGGTAGAATTTATAAACTTTAAATATAATTATAAGTCTGTTTTTTTATATATAATATAGAAGAAATAATTTGAATTATAAAATTTAAGATTTTAAAATATTAATTAATAATTATATAACTCATGTGATATTGGGATATGATTTTTTCCTTGTTTCAACTATTTTAAAATTAAAATTAAAAATAAAAATTATAGTAAATTCAATTATCTAGAAATGAGTTAAATGTGAAAATGATTGACTTTGAGATGGTAAACTAAGCCTTGAATGCTAAACATACTTAACTCCAATTCCAATCTAACCAATTGTAATCAACATACATGATGGAGAAAAAATATAATTTATTTGGATTTGAATTCATTGTGAGAAGGATTGAGTTTGATGTAATAAATCAAGATTACATATAGGAAGACAACTTTTTAATCAGAAGCCAATCAACTAGAACAAATAATAGTTTTCCTATCACTCGATAAGAAATTTGATCAAACATAGCAATGGAATTTAGTGATGGCAAATGGAAGCTTCCATCATTAATATTTGATCACATGTTGTAGGGAGGACTTGGCAAGAGTTGAGCTTCTAACTTATATAATACACACACAGATATATATCAGATAAATTTTTAAAATTAGTGAGTTTGTGAATAGGGAATTAAAGACTATGAAATTGGAAAAGAAAGATTAAAATAGGTGAAGCTTGATAACATGAGCATTTTTATATTATATTAGTGTTAATCATGTACAATGCATAAGAGCACACATATTACATTGTTATTCATATCCACGACTAATATTTTATAATATATTGAAAGCTTAGAAACTTGAATCTTTGAGATGTCAATCTCTCTCCACTTTAGGCTATAAATAAGATTATAATCGAAATTCAAAATCAGCAACTATCATGATTTGAACTTAAGATCTATTGTCTCTTTTATTAGTCTTTGGTGCTGTTTGAAATTCAAAATCAGCAACTACAATATGAACTTAAGCTCCATTCTCACAACTTTAAGAGACTGCTCCTTTATTAGTCTTTGGTGCTATAGAATCTTGCAATTAAACTACATGCTGCAAGTTGGGTTATACTTAAATTATACGTTAAGTATGCAAGTTGATTTATAGCCCAATAAATATTATTATAATATATTTTGATGTAATTTATATAAATAATAAATGTTATATGAAAATATTATTATAACTATAATACAACTATGTATATAAAATAAATAAAATAAAATATTATAATATAGTATGTTAATATTATTATTATATTACATATTTTAATATTATTATAATAATATTGTAATATTGCAATATTATGCTATTATAATAATGGCATTATAATACCTAGTATTATATTTAATAAAATTATTACATAATAATAAAAATACTACGATATGTCAATTACAATAATGTTACATTATGATCATTATTATATTATAATCATAGTGTAATATAATATGTTATAATATTATATAATGCCATAATATGACATGTTGATATATTTTTTATTACATTATGTTATAATTTCATATAATAATAATAATATATCATATTATTGTAACATTTTCTACTTGAACAATGATATTATACTTTTAATAATAATATTATAGTATAACATAATGATATAATAAAATTATTATATAATTTAATGTCTTAACTTTTTAGTATTAATATATTAATATATCATAATATTATAACATTTTATTATAATAATGATATTATACCTTCTATAATATATATTATATTAATTAATAATAAAAATTAGATTATAACAATACGAAGCTATTGTAATCATATATAATAATAAGTTTATAATAATATAATAATTTTTAATATAAATAGCTCTACTCAACAACTCAACTCATCTAAGCCTTTTTCCAACTACGTGGGGTAGGCTACATGAATCTGCTTCCTCCACTCTGCTCTATCAGGACTAAATTTATGTTTTAAGAGTTCTAATGGAGTTTTACGCTGGCTGTTAGCTGCCTAACACAACCCTTCTCTTTGATCTAAACTTAGAACCGGTCTTGGCGGAGTTAAAACATTAATCTAGTTATAATATAATTTAGTTACATGTAACTTAATTACATTATAAGTTAAGCTACATTGCAATTTCGCTTTGAGGATTCTAATTAAATTGTCCCTTACTTCAAAAACAACCTCTCATTTTTTATTGGATTAAATGTAATATTGGTGTCATTTTTAATATAACAGGCTTAGGCATTGGTGTGATACTCAACGATTGTATTGAGAACTATCATTAGACAAACAATGCAACTCCTTGCATGTCGAGGAAGCTAAAACTTAAACTTCCAAAGTGATCTTTTGTTATTGAAAGATGTTAGGATCTTTGCGATCTTTGCAACTAAAATGCAACTAGAACTCTAAAAAGAAGAAAGAAAAAAGTAATTTCTATGTATTTTTATTCATCAATCTCTAGGTATATATAAGGTACAAATCCTATATTAAAAAAAAATTAATTACATCAAATTCCTATAAATCAGAATCAAATAGATTTACTTTCTATTATAGAAAATCATTCTATTTTTTATTCTAGAAATGCAATATGTAGCAATCCTTATAAATCAGAATCAAATATATTTACTTCCTATCAATGTTTTGAAAATCGGACCGGACAACAAATTGGCTTAACATTTGGGTCGTGGGTCATTCGGTTCAACCAAATGAATCGATTTGGTTGGACCGAATAATATTATAATTAATTTTAATTTAATAATATAAAATAATAAAATATAAATACAATTCAAATGAAAAATTAAAAAAATAAAAATCGGGATGGACCGGTTCAAAATCCGATCGGTTCAATGGGTTTTTTTGATTTTTATCGGATCATATAAAAGTCAACTTTAATAATAAAATCGGACCGACTGATGACGGTTCCCGATTGGACCTGTCGGTCCGATTCGGTTTTCAAAACATTGCTTCCTATTATAGAAATATAATCTGTAACACTCTCTCTTAAGCTGAAGCATAAATGTTTATTATGACCAGCTTTGTTGCCCAGATGTAGTAACCCAAGAGGAGGGGTGAATTGGGTTATTTAAAAAATTTAATAGCTATGCAGATATATGTGCTTTTAACCCTAATTTTGATTTGCAGCGGTGAAGTGGGGTGCACAGAATAATAACAGAAAAGCAAACAACCACAAATACACAGAAGTTTATAGTGGTTCGGTGCCAAACTCAGCACCTACATCCACTCCCCAACACCTTTGGGAATTCCACTAATCGTATCACAACGATTACAACCTCTAGCCGAACCAGGCTAGCCCTCTTGTTTATACGGCACAAGGCAGCCAAAAACCCCTAGCCAAACCTAGGCTAGTCCTCTTGTTTCACGGCACAAGGAAGCCAAAAACCCTAGCCAAACCTAGGCTAGTCCTCTTGTTTAAATGGCACAAGGAAGCCAACAACAAACCAGGGTTCACTAACCCTTTTACAAGATAATCAGAGTATGTAAAGGAGAAGCTCCTACAATGAGCAAATATTCTGAATATACTTTACAACTTTTGAAGCAATAAACTCAGCAATAAATGAACTAGGTTGAAGCAGCTGAAGTCTTGAATGCTTGAAAAGCTTCAATGATTCGGACGACCTTTCGGAGCAAGGAATGAACTTGAATGCCAGCAACCACTCAACAAATATGCAATGAAGGCTCTTTTCTTGGATTTTTCTCTCTTTGAAATTTCTTTTTCAAAAATCGTCTAGGTGTGCTTCTAATCCCAGCTATTTATATCCATCTAACAAGAAGATATCCGTTAGATACATAAGAAATAAATGGAAATAATAACGGGAAGAAAATATAACCGTTAAACATGTTTCCCTTAAGCATTGAATGCAGATCTCCATTTGAGGAAGGATGAGCACTGTAAAAATTCAAAAATCAAAAGTTAAATATAGCTTGAAATAGCAATAGAGAGAGAGAGAAAAAGAAAGAGCACTCTTAAAAGCTTAGGCGGCGGTGGACTGAAAAATGGCTCCAGGTAGCTGAGGATATGAATGCCATCGTCCAAGAGTGAAGCAAGAACCTCAGCTAGCTAATCAGTTAGCTAACTAGAGAGGTCACAACAAAAGAATCGTCCTGAGGCAGCACATCAGTTAGCTTGGCAGCTAACTAAGCGAAAGTCAGTTAGCTCTTTAGCTAACTAACAGAGAAAAAGTAACGGCAGAGAGAAAAATTCATGCATCATAGTTAGCTCTCCAGCTAACTAATTTGAAATCCACTCGGCTGCAGGAGAAAATAAGACAGCTAGTTAGCTGAATAGCTAACTGAAGAATGGCCAGTTAGCTCACGAGCTAACTAGAAGCAAAAGCAATATGTCCGTCCAGCTTAGTTAGCTCTCCAGCTAACTGAGCAAAAGGGCAGCCATCCGTTCTGATATAATAGTTAACTCTCCAGCTAACTAACCAACAGTCAGCTAGCTCTTTAGTTAACTGAATTTTGAATCCCCACGGCTGAGACGTTCCCTGTGAAAATCAGTTAGCTGAGTAGTTAGCTCCAGGATGAAATAGTTAGCTAAGCAGTTAACTAAAAGAAACGTCAGCTAGCTAGAAGGAGTTTCAGTTAGCTAACAAGACATCCAGCCAGCTAGCTAAAATTGGAGGGTGTTCGGCCAATGCACTGTGACGAGCAAATCAGTTAGCTGAAGGAATTCCAGCTAGCTAACAAGCTAGCTCACCAGTTGACTAAAAGAAAAGGACGTTCGGCCAGGCACCTGAGACAAGTTTCTTAGTTAGCTGAAAGGGCTCCAGCTAGCTAATAAACTAACTCACCAGCTAGCTAAAAAAGGAGGACGTTCGGCCATCTAACTGAGACGAGCATTTTAGTTAGCTGAGGGCATGCCAGCTAGCTAATTGAAAGAACAAGCTAGCTAACCAGTTAACTCCAAGCAAAAATAAAAATATCTAAAGCAAAGTAAAATAAAGTACTTTCTTACCAGTCAATTTTGCATGAAGATACTTACTTGCAAGGCGACCGAACTTCCCTGTATCAATCTTAGAATTGCTTAATTTGTTTTGTAATCATCAAAATCAATCTGGGGTCAACAATCTCCCCTTTTTGATGATGACAAAACCTTTAAGCATATAAAGAGCAAGTGTATATATGGAAGTTTAATAAGTAAACAGGAGTAATCAGAAAACATTAATTTCTCCCCCTGTCAAATTAAATAAGTGAAATCTTTTTCTTTTCTCCCCCTGAATATATGGAGTTACTATTTTACTCCATTCCTTAATGTATGCAAGCAACATTCTTCTCCCCCTTTTTGTCATTAATCAAAAAGAAGTTTGAAGAGTCTTGCAATAACTTTAAGCATAATAGATCAAGGAGATGTTAACATTCATTGCATAATTAAAACAGTCATGCAGTACAAGACAATAGATATTACATGTCATTGTTTCAAGTCATAGAGCATAAACATAAACAAGCATAACAAGTTTGTTCAAATACTACAAAACCACATAAGTTAAGTACAATCACTTGTCGTCATCAGATGAAGAAATATGCACGGAAGAAACTTTTGTCTTGCTTGAAGATTGAGGCTTGACGGAGGAGGCCGTGTCGGTGGAGTCCAGAGATGTGGATGAGAGTAAGAACATCAGGCGCAGAGGTGGCAGAAGGAATGATGTAAGTCTCCATGAGTTGACTCAGCCTTGAGAGGGTTGCAGTCCAATGATCAACTGCGTTTGCTGCATCCCGGGTCTGGGTCTGGCTCGATCTCATTTGATATTCTACCCACTCTGCCTTAGTCTCAAAGTTTTCAAGCTTGCTTTTAAGTAAATTTATCTCCTTCAGGATCCGTTCCATGACAGATTCGTTGTGATGAAAAACTCTCCATTAAGAATGTTCACATCATGAACAAGCCTTTCAAGAATGAGTTTAAATTCAGACATGTTTTCAAAAACAGAAGAAATATGTGGTACAAGAGTCTGATCATTGACAGAAGAAGCACTGTCACCAGAGCTTCGACTAGAAGTGGCAAGGGTCAATTCATTGATAATATGACGGAGTTGATCATCACATAATCTAACAGTTGGAAAAGGAGCAGGAGCAGGGTTGTCATTGCGAAAAGATGATCCAGAAACATTGATTTCAGGTGGATCAGGTAGAAAAGGGTTTTGGTCAGCTGTCATAGCAGCAAGATACGGATTAGGTTGGCTGAAGTCATAAGTGAAAAAGTTTTGAGGGAAACAGGCAGGTTGATTCACAGTAGGCGGTGGCATACTAGATTGTCCTGTTCTAGATCTAACTTTTAACCAAATACCATCCCTTTTAGCAAAGTCCATACGGTGCAGTGAATGAGCATTAAAAACGTCAGAGTGACGTAATGCCACTGCAGTTTCTCCTTTAAGTTTAATACCAAAAAACTCAAAAACATATGTGAGAAACATTCCGTAGGGCAAAGCAGCCTTAGATCTGGACAAAGATTCTCTCATAACGGTCATCATTAATTCAGGTAAATCAACAGGGTCTTCTATTAAGATATCATACATTAAGCAAATGTCCCTATCGTTTACCACATTAAATGATCCAGCACGAGGGGCGAGAATCTTAGCAATGATACTATGGAAAAGCCGATTTTCAACTATAACATATTTGCATCTAACGTTTCAATCTTACTAGCTTCAGTATCATCTATATTAAGGATTAGGCCAATCTTATATCCGCGTTCACTAGGGAGAATTTCTAAGAAACCTTCAGATGGAATTTTCAAAGCAGATCCTAACGTTTTACCGTCTAGGTCTATTTTAGTCTTTTTCACAATGGAAGAGATAGTTCCACTACCAAAGGAAATGTTTTCATAGAATTCCTTAATAAGTTCAGGATAAATAGGTCTTTTGGTAGATAAAGTTTGTCCCATCCTTGTTTAACTAACAGATTACCGATTTTAAAACCTTCTTGTTCTAAAAAGTTAAAGTCTACTAACCTCCCATGAGCAAAAGATTTTGAAGCAAGTAGGGAGTTGATTTGAGTAGAAGACGTGGAAGACTTCCGGCGAAGATCGGCACAATCGTCATCTCTAGCGACTGCCTTCTTCTTGGGAGCCATCAACTTCTTCTAGATAGATTAATAGGTTGAATGGAAGGAAGGATTAATGGAAGGAATGAAAGAAAGGGTTGAGAATGAGAGATGAAGAGAGAAGACGCTCGGTTGGAGTTTGAATGAGGGAGAATGAAGAGACGGCTTGAATTAAAAAACGTGTGGTGAAAAAGGTTATATAGGGAATAGGCTTGATGGTTAACTGGCCAGGTGACTGTTTGGTTGCCTGGTCAGTTAGCTGCCATCAAAAGAAAAATAAAAGCTTTTCAAACGGCCGGTGGTTGGAAGAATTCAAAGAACATAGCTTTTATTAATTTGAAAAGACATAAAGCCTTACAACAAGCATTTAATTTGACATGAAATTCCTTTGATTGATGTGATTTAAAGATGTCATAACTTTTAGATATCATATCACTTCATTAAATGATTCATTAAATGGTTGGATCAAACATCCCTAATTCTCTTCTGATTTCATAAAATTTTGTTTCATCAAGTGGCTTAGTAAAAATATCAGCAATTTATTTTTCAGTATTTAAAAATTCAATAACAACATTTCCATTGTTAACATGATCTCTAATGAAATGATGTCTAATTTCAATATGTTTAGTTCTGGAATGTTGAATAGGATTTTTAGTTAAACTAATTGCACTTGTATTATCACATTTTATAGGTATGGCTTTTTGTTTAATACCATAATCTTCTAGTTGTTGCTTAATCCATAAGATTTGAGCACAGCAACTCCCAGCTGCAACATACTCGGCCTCGGCCGTAGATAGTGCTACTGAAGTTTGCTTTTTGCTAAACCATGAAATTAAGTTAACACCTAGAAACTGGCAAGTTCCAGTGGTTGATTTCCTATCTAATTTACATCCAGCAAAGTCAGAATCAGTGTATCCTATTAAATCAATGCTAGATTGTTTATCATACCATATACCCAAATTTATTGTTCCATTTAAATATTTAAATATTCTTTTAACAGCAAGCAAGTGTGATTCTTTAGGATTGGCTTGATATCTTGCACACATGCAAACACTAAATAAAATATCTGGCCTACTAGCAGTTAAATATAACAAAGATCCAATCATACCTCTATATAATTTTAAATCAACAGATTTTTCAGAATTATAAGTTTCAAGTCTACATGATGAGCTCATAGGGGTACCGATACTCTTGGATGTCTCCATGCCAAACTTCTTGATCATTTCTTTGTATATTTGGATTGGCTTATGAAGATCCCATCTTTGCTTTGTTTAATTTGAAGTCCGAGGAAGTAGGTCAGCTCACCCATCATACTCATCTCGAACTCTCCCTGCATAAGCTTAGCAAAGTCTTTGCACAAAGATTCATTAGTGGCACCAAATATGATATCATCAACATAGATTTGAATAACTAATATATCTTTATTTTGCCTTTTAATAAATAAAGTTGTATCCACAGTTCCTCGAATAAGAATTTGCTTAATCTTTCATACCATGCCCGGGGCGCTTGTTTCAAACCATACAAAGCTTTGTTTAATTTGAAAACGTGGTTTGGAAACAGATGATTTTCAAATCCGGGTGGTTGTTCCACAAAAACTTGTTCAGCAATATATCCATTCAAGAAAGCGCTTTTAACATCCATTTGATATAATTTAAAATTCATATAACAAGCATAAGCAAGAAGTAATCTAATAGCTTCTAATCTAGCAACAGGGGCATAAGTTTCATCAAAATCAATTCCCTCTTCTTGATTATAACCTTTAGCTACTAATCTTGCCTTATTTCTAATTATATTACCATGTTCATCTAATTTGTTTCTATAAACCCATTTAGTTCCAATAATTTGATGATCATGAGGTCTTTCAATAAGAGTCCAAACATTATTTCTTTCAAATTGGTTAAGTTCCTCATGCATGGCATTAATCCAATCAACATCATTTTTAGCATCATCATAACATTTAGGTTCAATTTTAGATACAAATGCTAAATTATTACAAGCATCTCTAAATGATGATCTAGTTCTCACTCCTTGAGAAGGATCACCAATAATTTGATCTTTAGGGTGACTAAGAACATACCTCCATCCTCTTTCTAATTCATCATTACCTTGTGAGGCTTCAGGTAGGTCAGCGTTCTCTTCTTCACTTACCTCTTGTGTATCGTTCTTATCCTTTAATGTGATGTCCTTGAATTGATCTTCAATGTCATCTGCATCATTTATACCTTTTCCCTTCCTTGATGGAAGATCATTAGATTCATCAAAGATAACATGAATTGATTCTTCAACTACTAAAGTCTTTTTGTTGAATATTCTAAAAGCTCTACTATGTAAAGAATATCCGAGAAAAATTCCTTCATCAGACTTAGCGTCAAATTTATCAAGGTTTGATTTTCATTATTTAATACAAAACATCGACATCCAAAACATGAAAGTAACTTATATTAGGTTTTCTTCCTTTCCAAAGTTCATATGGAGTCTTTTTCAAAACAGGTCTGATTAATGCACGATTTAAAACATAACATGCAGTGTTAATAGCTTCTGCCCAAAAATATTTAGGAAGATTGCTTTCACACAACATGGTACGCGCCATTTCCTCTAATGTTCTATTCTTTCTTTCAACTACTCCATTTTGTTGTGGTGTTCTTGGTGCAGAAAAATTATGTTCAATTCCATTTTCATTACAAAATTCTTCAAAAGATTTATTTTCAAATTCTTTTCCATGATCACTTCGTATTGACAAAACAGAAGAATTCTTTTCATTTAATTCTTTTAAATAATTTTTGAAATGACGGAAATGCTTCATCTTTACTAGCTAGAAATAAAACCCATGTAAAGCGAGAGAAATCATCAATAATAACGAAACCGTATCTTTTACCTCCTAGACTAGTGGTTCTTGTAGGACCGAATAAATCCATATGCAAGAGCTCCAACGGTCTAGTGGTTGAAACAAAATTCTTTGATTTAAAAGAAACTCGGGTTTGTTTTCCAAATTGACAAGCATTGCAAATCTTATCTTTTTCAAAAACAAGTTTTGGCAAACCATGTACTAAATCCTTTTTAATTAATTTAGATAGTAAATCCATGCTTGCATGAGCTAGCCTACGATGCCATAACCAACTATTATCAGTTTTATTATTAGTAGCAACTAGGCAATCAATATTTTGATCATGCAAATCATTTAAATTAACAATGTATACATTACCATGCCTTTGACCAACAAATCTCATGTTTTCATTAGCAGGATTTCTAACAATGCATAAGGATGATTCAAATGTAACATTAAATCCTTTGTCACATAATTGACTAATGCTAAGTAAATTGTGTTTCAAACCTTTTACAAGCAAACATTATCAATATAAGCATGAGGTGTGATACCTATTTTTCCAATGCCAATTATTTTTCCTTGGCCATTATCACCGAAAGTAACAACACCTCCATCTTTTGCTTCCAAAGTGATGAATTGTGATTCATCACCGGTCATGTGTCTTGAGCACCCGCTGTCCAAGTACCATTGTCTTTTAATTGCTCGGGTTGCAAGACACACCTGCATACACAATTTCAATTTTTGTTCTTAGGTACCCAAGCTTTCTTGGGTCCTTTAGGGTTAGTCAAAATGGTTCCTTTTGGGATCCATATTTTCTTATCTTTTGTGTTTGGCAAATATAAGCTTTGTGTCCAATTTTTTCACATTTAAAACATGTAATTTTAGTAGAATCATCAGCATGCTCATAAATATTTTTCAAAAATTTTTGTCTTTCAAAGTATTGTATCCAAGACCAGCTCTATTGTAAACAGCTCTTTGACTATTTAAAATCATTTCTAATTTTTCTGAACTTAGACTAAATCTATCAACAATTGGTTTTAATTTATCTACTTCATTTTTCAAATCTTGGTTTTCCTTTAACAATGATTCATTATCCTTTGAAATTCTTTCTTTTCAAGAGTAAGATTTTTGATTTCATTTTTCAATTCTTTGCTTTTTGAACTTAAATTTGCAAAATCATCAATAAGTTCATAAAATGCACATTGTACTTCATCAAAGGTAAAGTCATCTAAAAAGTTAGGGCTTACCTCATCATTATCAGCCATGAAGCAAACATTGGCAACTTCAGTTTTCTCTTCATTTTCTGAACTTGTAGCTTCACTGTCGCTCCAAGTGGCCATCATTGCCTTTTTCTTTATTCTTCTAGATGCCTTCTTTAATAGTGGACAATCTGGTCTGATGTGTCCAGGCTTCTTACACTCATAGCATGTTGGAGGTTCACTCTTTTCCTTATCTTTGCTATGATCTCCTTTGACAAAATGCTTTCTTTTTCCAAATCTCTTTTTCTTCATGAACTTTTTAAATTTCCTTGAAATAAGTGCCATATCATCATCTTTCTCACTCTCACTTGTGGTTTCTTCACTCTCATCTTCTTGAGTTGCACTCTTCAATGCCATGGTCCTTCTCTTCTTTGAATCATCTTCATCAATATGTTGTCGTTGCTGAAGTTCGTGAGTCATCAAAGAACCACCAACTCTTCAAGTGATAAAGTTGTTGAGATCTTTTGCTTCTTGAATTGCTGTGACTTTTGCTTCCCATGTCCTAGGTAAAGATCTTAAAATTTTTCTAACAAGATCACTGTTAGCATAAGATTTTCCAAGACTCTTCAATCCATTAATAATGTCAGTAAATCTTGTAAACATATCAGTAATATTTTCAGCAGAATCCATCTTAAATAATTCATACTTATGAACAAGCATATTTATTTTGGATTCCTTGACTTGATTTGTACCCTCATGGGTGACTTCAAGTCTATCCCATATTTCCTTAGCAGACATACAAGTAGATATGCGATTAAACTCATTTGCATCAAGAGAGCAATAAAGAACATTCATAGCCTTAGCATTTAATTGAGCTAATTTCTTATCTTGCTCATCCCATTCAGATTCAGGTTTTGCAATATTAACATTTTCAATCATAATAGTGGGTGTGTGAGGTCCATTAATTATGATTCCCCATAAATCATAATCTAGTGCTTGAATGAAGATTTTCATTCGTGCTTTCCAATATGTGTAGTTTGTTCCATTGAACAAAGGTGGTCTATTAGTTGATTGTCCCTCAATCAACATGGAATTCATTGGGATTACTATTGATCTTTGGCTCCAAGCTAATCAAAGCTATAGAAATCAAGAGCACGCTGCTCTGATACCACTTGTTGCCCAGATGTAGTAACCCAAGAGGGGGGTGAATTGGGTTATTTAAAAATATTAATAGCTATGCTATGCAGATATATGTGCTTTTAACCCTAATTTTGATTTGCAGCGGTGAAGTGGGGTGCACAGAATAATAACAACAGAAAAGCAAACAACCACAAATACACAGAAGTTTATAGTGGTTCGGTGCCAAACTCAGCACCTACATCCACTCCCCAACACCTTTGGGAATTCCACTAATCGTATCACAACGATTACAACCTCTAGCCGAACCAGGCTAGCCCTCTTGTTTATACGGCACAAGGCAGCCAAAAACCCCTAGCCAAACCTAGGCTAGTCCTCTTGTTTCACGGCACAAGGAAGCCAAAAACCCCTAGCCAAACCTAGGCTAGTCCTCTTGTTTCAATGGCACAAGGAAGCCAACAACAAACCAGGGTTCACTAACCCTTTTACAAGATAATCAGAGTATGTAAAGGAGAAGCTCCTACAATGAGCAAATATTCTGAATATACTTTACAACTTTTGAAGCAATAAACTCAGCAATAAATGAACTAGGTTGAAGCAGCTGAAGTCTTGAATGCTTGAAAAGCTTCAATGATTCGGACGACCTTTCGGAGCAAGGAATGAACTTGAATGCCAGCAACCACTCAACAAATATGCAATGAAGGCTCTTTTCTTGGATTTTTCTCTCTTTGAAATTTTTTTTTCAAAAATCGTCTAGGTGTGCTTCTAATCCCAGCTATTTATATCCATCTAACAAGAAGATATCCGTTAGATACATAAGAAATAAATGAAAATAATAACGGGAAGAAAATATAACCGTTAAACATGTTTCCCTTAAGCATTGAATGCAGATCTCCATTTGAGGAAGGATGAGCACTGTAAAAATTCAAAAATCAAAAGTTAAATATAGCTTGAAATAGCAATAGAGAGAGAGAGAAAAAGAAAGAGCACTCTTAAAAGCTTAGGCGGCGGTGGACTGAAAAATGGCTCCAGGTAGCTGAGGATATGAATGCCATCGTCCAAGAGTGAAGCAAGAGACCTCAGCTAGCTAATCAGTTAGCTAACTAGAGAGGTCACAACAAAAGAATCGTCCTGAGGCAGCACATCAGTTAGCTTGGCAGCTAACTAAGCGAAAGTCAGTTAGCTCTTTAGCTAACTAACAGAGAAAAAGTAACGGCAGAGAGAAAAATTCATGCTATCATAGTTAGCTCTCCAGCTAACTTAATTTGAAATCCACTCGGCTGCAGGAGAACATGACAGCTAGTTAGCTAAATAGCTAACTGAAGAATGGCCAGTTAGCTCACGAGCTAACTAGAAGCAAAAGCAATATGTTGTCGTCCAGCTTAGTTAGCTCTCCAGCTAACTGAGCAAAAGGGCAGCCATCCGTTCTGATATAATAGTTAACTCTCCAGCTAACTAACCAACAGTCAGCTAGCTCTTTAGTTAACTGAATTTTGAATCCCCACGGCTGAGACGTTCCCTGTGAAAATCAGTTAGCTGAGTAGTTAGCTTCAAGATGAAATAGTTAGTTAAGCAGTTAACTAAAAGAAACGTCAGCTAGCTAGAAGGAGTTTCAGTTAGCTAACAAGACATCCAGCCAGCTAGCTAAAATTGGAGGGTGTTCGGCCAATGCACTGTGATGAGCAAATCAGTTAGCTGAAGGAATTCCAGCTAGCTAACAAACTAGCTCACCAATTGACTAAAAAAAAGGACGTTCGGCCAGGTACTAAGACAAGTTTCTTAGTTAGCTGAAAGGGCTGAGCTAGCTAATAAACTAACTCACCAGCTAGCTAAAAAAGGAGGACGTTCGGCCATCTAACTGAGACGAGCATTTTAGTTAGCTGAGGGGCATGCCAGCTAGCTAATTGAAAGAACAAGCTAGCTAACCAGTTAACTTCAAGAAAAAATAAAAATATCTAAAGCAAAGTAAAATAAAGTACTTTTTTACCAGTCAATTTTGCATGAAGATATTTACTTGCAAGGCAACTGAACTTCCTGTATCAATCTTAGAATTGCTTAATTTGTTTTGTAATCATCAAAATCAATCTAGGGTCAACAAGCTTATTGCAAAGATAATCAATCCAAACTCCATTTAGAGCCTTTATAAAGATATCTTTCAATTGATCTTCTGTTTTCACATATCCTGTAAAAATTAAACCTTACTGAATTTTCTCATGAACAAAATGATAATCAATCTCAATATGCTTAGTTCGTTCATGAAAGACTAGATTAGATGCAATATAAAGTGTAGCTTGGTTGTCACACCATAACTTAGCTGGTATTGAAATCTTGAGGTTCACTTCAGTGAGAAGCTGATATATCCATATTATTTCATACACAGACTTAGCCATAGCTCTATATTCTGATTCTGCACTTGAACATAAAACAATATTCTGTTTCTTGCTTTTCATGAAACCAAATTTTTTTTCAATAAATACACAATAGCTTGAAGTAGATCTTCGATCTTCTTTGGATCCTGCTCAGTCAGCATCTGAAAAACATTCAATCCTAGTATGACCATGATTATCATATAGAATTTCTCTTCCAGAAGCTCCTTTTAAGTAGCATAAAACTTGTTCTATAGCTCTCCAATGATCAACAGTTGGAGAAGACATATATTGACTTATCACACTAACTGAATAGGCAATATCTGGATGAGTCATAGTAAGATAGTTGAACTTCTTAACCAATCTTCTGTATCTTTCAGGATCTTCAAATAACTCACCATCTTTTGTAAGCTGCAAATTAGGAACCATTGGAGTGCTGCATGGTTTAGCCTTCATTTTTTCTGTTTCGGATAATAAGTCAAGCACATACTTCCTTTGAGATAAGAAAATTTCTTTCTTACTTTTTATCGCCTCAACACTCAAGAAATACTTTAGTGTTCCTAAATTCTTTGTATGAAACTGACTGTGAAGAAAAGATTTGAGAGATGAAATATCATCAGTATCACTCCCAGTAATAACAATATCATCAATATAGACAACTAATAGGATGATACTAGTTGCAGACTGCTTGTAAAAAATAGAATGATCGAACTTACTCTTCTTCATGTCAAACTTTTCAATAGCTTGAATAAACTTTTCAAACCAGGTTCGAGGACTTTGTTTCAAGCCATATAAGGATTTGCGAAGATGACACACTTTTTCATACTCTCCATGAGCAACAAAACTAGGTGGTTGCTCCGTATAAGCTTTCTCTTGAAGATCATCATAAAGGAATACATTTTTAATATCTAAATGATGCAGAAGCCAATTATATGTGGCTATCATAGAAATAAATAATCAAACATAAGTAAGTTTGCAACAAAAAAAAATATCAGAATAATCAACTCCATAGGTTTGAGCATATCCCTTAGCAACTAGTCAAGCTTTTAATCTAGTAGCAGTCCCATTAGGATTGACTTTAACTTCAAACACTCATTTATATCCAATAGTCATTTTATCTGCAGGTAACTCTGTACTAGGGTTCAAATATCATTGTCATCTAAAGCATTCATCTCCTCAATCATAGTATTATGCCATCCAGAATAAGATAGAGCTTCATGAACAATCTTAGAAATAGTGACAGAATCAATAGATGCAATAAAAGAATAAGAGAATGATAACAAATAGTTATATGACATAAAAGAAGAGACTGGATAAGTACATTGATATTTACCTTTGCGAAGGATAATAGAAAGATCATCACTAGAACTGGAAACTAGATCCGATGACGAAGGAATTAGTGCAGACATGAAGCAGGAGGCGCAAAATAGAAACCGAATCAGGAATAGAAGATTTATAGGGAAGAAGATTAAAACTAAGTGATGTAATGGTATAAATTAGCAAATCATCTTTCTTTCTCTGACTGATAGAACATGAAGATGAAGCAAATTGTGTTTATTCAAGAAAGGTAACATCAATTGATACAAGGTATTTGTTAAGACTGAACAATAACATTTATATCCTTTTTGCACACCAGATATCCAAAAAAAATATACTTTAGAGATTTAGGATCAAGTTTCGTAACATAAGGTCAAACATTCCAAACAAAATAAGTACAACCGGATATCCTAGGTTCAATAGGAAATAATGACTTATTAGAAAAGAGACATGAAAGGGAGTCTTACCAGAAAGAATAGAGGAAGGCATACGATTAATCAGAAAATAGGCTGTAGAAACTGTATCAGCCCAAAATTGTTTAGGGACTTGCATTTGAAATAATAAAGCTCTGGCAATTTCAAGAAGATGTTTATTTTTTCGTTCAGCAACTCCATTCTAGGACAGTGTATTTACACAAGAAGTTTGATAAATAATATCATATTGAATCATATAATTTTGAAAGTATTCTGATAAATATTCTTCAGCATTATTACTTCTCAAAATTTGTAAAGGCACATTAAATTGAGTTTTGATTTTCACAAAAAGTAGTAAAATAAGAAAATAATTCTGAACAGTTTTTCATTAAAAATAACCATGTCATTCGAGAATAATCATCAACAACGGTAACAAAATATTTAAACCCAATTTTAGACTCAATAGGACAAGGACCCCAAACATCAGAGTGAACTAACTCAAAAGGAGTACTAACTATTTTATTAACTCTAGGATTAGAACTCAAACGATGATGTTTGGTAAATTGACAAGACTCACAATTTAATGAAGTTAAGTTAGAAAACTGAGGATAAAGTTTCTTTAACATGGGCAATGAAGGATGACCCAACCGACAATGTACTTCAAAAGGGGTTATAACTCCAGAACAAGCAACAGACTTTGGTGCTTGTGTATCAAGAATGCAGAGGCCTTTAGACTCATGTCCTCTACCAATAATCCTCTTCATCATAAGATCTTGAAATAGACAAAAATCAGGATATAATGTGATAAACAATTAAGAGAATGAGTAAGTTTACTAACGAAGACTAAATTAAAAGACAAGTCAGGTAAACTTAAAATAAATTTCAAAGAAATTAAGGGTGTTGGATTAATTGTGCCAAATCCTAAAATGTGAGATGTAGACCCATCTGCTAAAGTAATTGTAGAACTAGAAGTATGTGACTTAAAAAAAAGAAAATAGGCTAAAATTACCTGTCATATGATCTGTGGTACCAGAATCAATGATCCATTTGGAAGATGAGAAAATAAGACATGTTTATTTTACATGAATCAACGATGATAGTAATAGGAGTAGACGAAGACTTTAGAGATTTCTGATACTGTAAGAATTTTGGCATACTCATCTACAGATATTAAAATGAACTCAGAAACATCATTAGTAGAGGCAACATGGATTTATTGGTTCAATTGATTCTTGCACTGCAACTTTTCACAATCTTTCTTCATATGTCCTGGCTTATGATAATAGTAACATACAACACCTCCCATATCTTTTTTTCGAGTACTAAGATTTTGATCATAACTACTTGAGTCGCTCCCTTTATTGCCATGTTTATATGGTTGTCTCCTAGATTCATAAGTGCGGCTGACAAGAGTATTATTAGGCTGAGCGGAAGCTAAATTTTCTATGCGGAGTACCCTACTAAAAGCTTCTTTCAAAGAGGATATCTTAGGGCTAGAAAGAATTTGAGATTTAGCAGTCTCAAACTAAGAAGGAAGACCAGCTAAGAAACTCATAACCGTCATCTTTTCTCTCTGAGCTTGCTAAACTTTCATATCAGTACTAAAAGAAAGTAGTATATTAAGTTCCTTATGAGTCTTCTTAAAATATATAAAGTAGTCAGTAAGGGATCCGTCATCTTTTTCTACACGATAAAAGGCTTGGCATACCTCATAAGTGCGTTTGATATTTTTCTTGCCAGAATACACAAACTTCAAATAATTCATCGATTCTTTCATAAATTCACAATGATTTATCAAACCAACCACCTCACCATCAATAGAATTACGTATTTATAAAAATAGACAAGCATCCTCTCTTAGCCATGAGGTTTTCGAGTCATCACTAAATGGATCATCAATTAAATGATTATTCATAGCAATACTTCGCAAATAAAGTCTAATAATTTTACTTCAATCTAAATAATTAGATCTATTAAGTTTATGTTATGTGATTTTTGACATCACAGGAACTACATCAAACATAACAACAGACTTCTTTTCTTTCATATTATCAAATATCAGTCAAATAATAAAGTCAAAACCACAACAAAGTTAAAAATTCTCAAAGAATTTGAACCTGTACCAAAGTAGATCCCACACCGAATAGATGTTGACCCAAACAAGTAATAAACTTGTTGTGAAGTTAAGGCAAGCAGAACTAACGGAAAAGGACTAGTTTTAGCAATGAAACTCTGGACAAAGGCTGATCGGTGAGTGGCGCTTCCTTAGGTGTAGGCGGTGAGAACAAAAAATTATCAAAAATAAAAATTTTAAAAAATTCTAATATTTTACTATTTATATATTTCAGGGTTATAAGCCAGAAAGCTTTGATACCATGAACACAATTAGAACTCTAAAAAAGAAAGAAGAAAGTAATTTCTGTATATTTTTATTCATCAATCTCTTAGATATATATACAAGCTACAAATCCTATATTAGGAAGAAAACTAATTACATCGAATCCCTATAAATCAAAATCAAATATATTTACTTTCTACTATAGAAATGCAGTCTACTTCCTATTCTAGAAATTAAATCTATAGCAATAATTAGAATCAAATATATTTACTTCTATTCTAGAAATATAATTTGAAACAACAATTATATTAGAAACCATATATCATTCATTTTAAGTTTCTTTTAGAGGCCTTGGGGAGTGCCATTGGCATAAGATAATTAATTGCAAATCTGCTCCAAAAATTTCATCCAATTCAAATATCTTGCTTTTTTGCTACTTAAAATTTATGTGTTAATTTGTCAACCAAATTTACATCATAAGTTAGTTTTCTTCCTCTTTACCTTCTATTGTTGGCTATTGAAAAGGAAAAAAAAATTGATCATAAATTATATGAAGACTATTCGCTGCATTTGGCATTGCTCTTATTTAAAAAAAATAAATATTTTGACAACAAGAATATATTTAGAAGTTATTGTTGCTTTCTTTCTTCTTTTTTTGTGTGCAATTCCAGCAACAGTAACATGTTTAGTAACCATTATTATCTTTATTTTTCATACTAAAAGATATTTTTTTAAAATATTTTTTCAAAAGGTTATTTTTGTTTCAAAAAATTATTTTTAAATTATTTTATATTTTTAAAAATAAAAAATAATGTAAGCAATCACATATTTTACATCATATTTATATATTTTTATTTTTAAAATAAAAAATAAAAAATATAAATGATACTAGATAGATCCGAAATTTTTCCTTCGATGGAGATCTAAGCTAAGAAGTCAATTTATTTAAAAAAATGATTATTTAAAGATATTTTTAAACCTTCCAAAAAAAAAAACGAAAACAAGAAGTAACACCACGGCGGGCAACCATAACGTTTGCGTCAACAGTGAAAAGCACCGGCTGGCCGCGACTCCCATCGCGCTCTCGCTTCCACGCTCATATTATTCTCGTAGGAGAGAAAGCCAATGAGATCGATGGCTAGGGTTCGAGGCGGCTGCGGAGTATCGAAGCTCGCCGCCTTCATCTGGGCTCTCCTCTTCTACCTCGCGTTCCGAGTCGCCATTGAGAATTCCAATCTCTCCTCCTCGCCCAACTCCGGTGATTTCTTTTTTCCCCGATTAATCCCCAAATTTCCGCTCCAAGATTCGCGAGATTCTTTTAATTTTGATTTTCTTATGGATTTTTTGGTTGATCCGATGAATTCTGATTTGATTTGATGATTTTCGGAGCTTGATCAGAATCCCCTGCCTCGATCGCTGATCTGCGGTCGCGATTGTATGATAAGATGGCGAGGGATTTAGCTGAGAACGGCGCGGCCTTCCTTAGGGGCGGAGGGACTTCGCAAGGCCTCTCTCTTCTGATATTTTTGTTCTGAACAATGGCACAGTCGCTCCTATACTTAAGGTAGATTAGCCTGTTGTTTAAGGATGACTTTTTTTATTATATTTTCTGTGGACTTTGATGATTTATTGATTGATTGATTGATCAATTTACTTATTACACATTAGGCTGCAAATCCTCCGGTTCGAGCAAATGTGCTTTACCTGAGTGAGAAATTTTCGACGCCTATCTCGTATGTAGTTCTCATTTAATCTATTGATAGCTCTGTTTAGTGAAAAATATTTAACATTACAATCCAAAAAAAAAAGCATTGAAGGAAATATCAGTGCTAGTGTAGTTGGATGCTCTGTAGTGGCTTAACCACAAGAGATAGAGGAGATTGGAATCCACCACTAGACTTAAATAAGCACTATCAAATTTCAATCAGTTCTTCATAACATTTCTTTCCGTACCACATGCCTTTTGTAGAGATAATAGATGACTTTTTGTACCCCTTTTCAGTTATGTTTTACGACTTCTCTAGAAGACAGGTAACAATGACATTTAAGTAGAGACATGTATAAATCATGATTAGTGTAGACTAGAAACTCTAAAATTACATTCATGAAACAAAACAAGTATTTAAAGTTTAACCACCAAATATTAGCAATCTAATAAAAATCTACCTGACTAGACTTTGATTTCTTGACTAGACTAAGTATGGACTAGGTATAAGGAGTCTTCAAAATGGCAAGTTCTAAAATGATTGGTTAATTGATCCATATGGTCCTGTTGCATGAAACTTCTCTTTGAGTTCTTTGGTTGTTAAAGCTTTCTAGGATCTGTTGTTTTCTAAAGGCCTTGATATGATGTTCTGACTTTCCACAACCTTCATTAAATAATTGACATTTTGCTAGTAGTTGATGATGAAATCCAGTAATGGTTGGTCTTGGTGCTTTAGTGGAGAACTGTGTTTTTTTTTTTTTTAATGTATGACAAATGGTTGGTGCTAGAGTTTCCAGACTTTCTTAATTATGCTTCATGCATGTGTCTCTTGCACTATATTTTGTTTGGTGTAAAGACGATAACGAAATTGGAATTCCAGCTTTGATCCCATTCTAGTATTTAATTTGTGTAACAATGGAATCACATTTTCTTGGAATCTCCATTCCCATAACAGTGGAATTGTAATTTCACTCTTAAATAAAAGTAGTGTTTCATTTCCATAAGATGGAAATGAATGATATTTTCAGCATGAACTAATTATTAATATTTATAGTAAAATGACAATAAATGATACATTTGAGATGAATAAATTAACAGAATCTATGGTGTAAAATAAAAATAATGATTTACCCGATGCTTTTTAAAATACTATTTTATTAGTATGAACAGCAAAATATAAAATAATGGCCATTATAGCAGTAGAATAGTAAAAGTTTAGAAGTCAATTGTATTATAGCAAATGGAGAAGATAAATATTTAGAATTTAAATCATCAAACTACATGAAATATAAAAACAACATAGTTAGATATGCATTTGCAAGAATAACGCAAACAAAAAAATCTGACAATAAAAAATATAGCTAGAAAAATGAGTTCAAAATATAAAACTAGGTCAATTGCTAAAAATATGGTATAAATGTTAAAAAATAAAAGAAAATGAAAAATATAAAAGAAACTAATATGGAACTATGATTAAAAATATATTATAATGGGATACTTCACAAAAGTTGTAGTGGTTGTTATTTTAAAAATCTGGTTTTACTCAAGAGTACATTCAAAAAAATAATATAAATTAATCACATTCTAAATTATTATTTAAATTAAGTAATAAAATTGAATTGATACTCTCTTTACATGCGTTCATTTGTTTTGAGCCCACATAATGCAATAAGGATAGTGATTTTGATTCCCTATACTCCATTCCCATTCCATTCTAATTTCCATTCTTATTATTTTTCTTTCATGCAAACCAAACATTGTGTTGTAGCTTATAACACCAGTTTCCCAATGTGTCATTTGGAAGGTTCTTTTACAGGCTTATAACACCAGTTTCTCAATGTGTCATTTGGAAGGTTCTATTACACTAATGTGAAGGGCCACCTCGTTTCCATTTAGTGCCATGTACCAGGGAAAGAAAAGAAAATGAAGAATTATTATGAAAATTGGGTTAATGTTTATTTCAATTTAGGGGGGTGGGTTCAGCTTAGTGTTATCCTTCTTATTGCTTCTTTCTTCTCCCCTAACTTAGTCTCTTCTTTTTATGGGTGACCATCTCTTGTGCTGACATCTATTTGCTTTCAAATTAATGGATCCTTTATGCAGTCCATAATTTTCTCAATTAATTTTCATTTTCTTTAATAAAAAGGTGTCCTGGACTGTAATATCCTGAGTATGTAAACTGTTTTTAAGATCTGTGTTTCTGTTTGCTTAATTCTCACAATCATTATCGCATTACTACTTGTAAGCACTATTATCTAGATTTCTCAGGCAACTAAATTTGACTTAATTTCCTATCTTGTAACTACAGAGTATAATTTATGAGATATGTGATTAATTTTTGAAAACAAGATCATAGAATTCAAATAATTATGATGGATCCTAATGCATTTTGTCTTGCTTTTTTAATATGCCACATTAAGGGCATTTTCATTTGTCCCGTTTGCTTCCATGTTGCTTATCACTTCTTATGCCTTACTTCCTGTCTGTCAACTATATCCATGTACCTTACATGCTAGCTATCTTAACCGGCCTGACAATCACAAAGTGATATTAACAATGCTGTAAAACCATATTTATAAAACTCAGTTATTCTTTATTTGCTGGGCATGTGATAATTTCAGGTTTATACTTCTCTCATCAGGTTGAACACACTGTCTCTTTCTCTCTCTCTCTGTACGCACACATATATATGTTTTAGCATATAATATTCCAAAAGTGCTTTATTGGGGTGTTGTAGCTTATCTAGAAGAATGGGAGAATCTGGTCCACTGAAGTACTAAAGTGACTACCAAATAATTTTTATTGCTTTCAACATATATGCCATATCAAGACTTTTGGAGAAATCAACTCATTGATGTATTTAATTCAATGTGTTGTTATATTTGCACTTTAAAATGAATCCTCTACATATTTGGTTTTTCAATGGGGACTTGCTGCAAAATGTTTCTGAACTTTGAATGGAACATCAGTTAGAATATTAAACTTAATAAGGAAAAAAAAAATCCCGTACACTCCCTGCATGCAGAACAGTTAATCATTACATTTTTTTAATCATTTATCCATTATATTTATTTATCAAATATTCTTGGGGTTCAAGTACACATTTTTTTTGCGGGATTGCTGCAGGCAGGCTGTGAGAGAGATCTTTCTTCCCTATTTCGATGGAGGTAATGTCTTTGGTTTTACTCTCTCTTGACTTCCATTCTCTAATTCTTGCCAGTGGTTTGTGGACATTAAGCTTAGAAACACATCAAACTCATTTTCCTTTCCTCAAAAACTTTATTACCTAGGTCCATTGGATTATGAAATTTGGATTTCCTTTATGTACGCATGCATAGATGTTATTATTAGTTGGGTCTGAATGTCCCCAGCCTGTGGCATACCCTACAAAATTTTAAACTGCAAGAAGCTTGAGTCTATGATCTGTATATGAGAATTTGTTTGTCTTCTCATGATTTTCATTTAATGCTTTAGTGACCCTTGGCATTTCTGTCCTCATTTTACTGATGGATTTTCTGTTGTTATGTTAGCCATATGGTTTCAAAATGAAAGTCTATATCACTTCAGTATGTTGCATGCCTCCCATCATCGAACACCTGTTATTACAACTGAAAAAGAGGTACAGAAAATCCTTTCAGCTATGATTTTTATCCTTAGATTAGGCTTTATTGTTGTGTTAATGTGTTCCATCCTGTTTATTGAGGTTGAAGCTGAAGCAAGTGCTGTTAAAGGTGTTGCGGAAGTTCTTTGCCCCCTGAAGATTGTCTTGGATAGAGTGGTGTTGATGTCAACTGGTGTGCTTCTAGGATGCTGGCAGGTACGCCCCCATTGAACTTCTTGTTCTTTTGCCATTACTCTTCCTAGACATATCATAAAACACAACATAGGCCAGATTTTTAAAGCAATAGTCTCTTTATATATTGGAAAAGTCGGAAATCCATGTAACATTAATAACCTCTCCCTCTCCTATTTGGTGTGAAATTATTATTATGCATACTTTTCATGCATCTAAATATTCTACCACTCACTTCTTTGCTGGTTTCATCAACTTCTAATATTATTATTGATGATGAATGTACACATAGGAGCTTCTGCTAGTTTTTGCATCTATAACAAATCCAAAAGTCAAACCAATAAATTTCATTTGCACCTTTAATAGTTTGTACAATAGTCAATTCTCCCTAGTCCATTAATTTCTAAAGATATAAACAATTAGTGTACCATAGTTTAGCACAGGTTGAAATATATCATGTAAAATCCTTAAATAGAATTAATGACAAATAATGATTTGGCTACCTTAAAGATTTGGCAATAATTCATTTTTCATGGCTGTGGTTATGGCTAGGCTCTTTTTAGCAATAATAAATCCTTGATCTCAAACTACTTAGGATTGACTACCCTTTTTTCTATTTTGCTCGGTTTAAGTCCTATTATCTATAGGATATAAAGATACTAAATCTTTCTTTATCACTTCCTCAAATATAATTTTTAATTTATGTTTACTTTCTTTTCCTTCTATATGTATTAAATTACACCTTTCCATTGATGCATCCCTAAGTTTATGTTGCAATTGCAAATGTCCAAACTACATAAGTTATCTTTTTCTCAATTTGTCCTCAATTGGTATCATTTCTTAGAAGATTTGTTTCCTGATTTTTTTTTTGATTTCTAGTTTCCTTTTTTAGTGAGATCTATTTTTTTATTTTTTTCTCAATAAAATCTGGATCAATAGGATCTGGATTCTTTAGTTGAAAATGAGAGATTGAATAAAATCTGGATCAATAGGATCTGGATTCTTTTGCTGAAAATTAGGGAGTCAGTTAAGGGTTTGTTGTTGCCTTGGTCCTATTTAATCCTGTATGCTAAACATTTGTGAGACAGAACTGAATGAATACATTTCAGTCTTCTTCTAGAAAAACTTTCATGGTATCAGAGCCATGGTTCTAGTTTGGTTCTCTTCAGAAAATCTATTTTCCTAATTTTAGAAAGTGTGTCGACTCCTTCACAACAGAAGATCTTCTCTAAAGCAAGACAAGAAGAAGCAAGGAAGAACTATGTTAAGGGGCTCAACATCCGTTGCAAATGCTGAACCTGAAAATTCTGCCTTGGCGACACAGAGCATTGAAAGGAAGAAAGAAAGGCGAGGGAAATGGTGTGACCACTGTAAAAAATCGTGGCATACAAAAAGAACATACTGAAAATTACGTGGAAAAATAACAAATTGGAAGAAGAAACCGGAAGGGCGTGCTCTCCTAACCACAATCGATGACTCAAAGGAGCAAGTTGTCAACTCAGGGGCATCTCCCTACACGAAGGATCAGCTGGAGCATTTATACAAACTTTTAAAATCTTCACAATTCTTAATAAATCCTTCCAGTTCTTTAGCCCACCAAGGTAGTCCTTTGAATATTGCCTTTTATAGTATCAGAATAGATTCTCAAAACGTCTGGATCATCGATTACGGTGCAACCGATCACATGACAAGTTATTCTCAATTATTCTCATCCTATAGTCCATGTGCAGGAAATAAAAAATAAGAATTGCCAATGTGTCTTTTTCGACAATAGCAAGAGTTGGTTCAATAAAAATTTTGCCTTTCTTAACTCTCCATAATGTTTTTCATGTCCCTAAGTTGTCTTGTATTCTGTTGTTCATAAGCAAATTAACCAATGATAAAAAAATGTTGAGCTAATTTTATCCACCATTCTGTGAATTTAAAAAATAGTATTAGGGAAGACGATTGGTAATGCTAGGGAATATGGAGGCTTTTATTTTCTTGAAGTTGGATCAACACTAAGTAAGAATGTTCAGAAGATTGTTTTAAGTCTACGTTTGACTCACAAGATCAAGAGATTTTATTATGGCGTTACAGATTAGAACATCCGAATTTTTTATATTTAAAACGATTATTTTCAAGTTTGTTTAGAAATAAAAATCCTTCATTATTTTAGTATGAAATCTGTGCCTTGGCTAAACTACATCATTTGACCTATCATCCTCGTCTATATAAACCAACCAAACCTTTCTCTCTTATACATGGTGACGTGTGGGGGCCATCAAGGAATCCCACACTTTCAGGAAAAAAATGGTTTGTTACATTCATTGATGATCATAGTAGGGTAAATTGTGTATATTTGATGAAAGAAAAATAAGAAGTAGAAGGAATATTTAAGAATTTTTACAATATGATTCAAACCCAATTTCAAAAAAACATTAAAATGATTCGGAGTGATAACGACAAAGAATATTTCAATAGAATTTTGGGGCATTTTTTTCTTGAAAAAGGGATTATTCATCATAGTTCTTGTAATGATATTCTCCAACAGAATGGAATTACTGAAAGAAAAAATAAACATCTTCTTGAAGTAGGACGTGCTTTATTGTTTTCAAAAAATGTGCCAAAACACTTTTGGGGGATGCAATCCTTACAACAACCTATCTTATTAACCGAATGCCCTAAAAAATCTTAAACTTTCAAACTCCGTTACAAGTTTTTAATAAGCAATATCCGACTTCTCGGCTTACATCAAATTTATCCATCAAGATATTCGGATGTGCGGTGTTTGTGCATAACAATAACAAAACTCAAGGGAAACTGGATCCATGAGCCACAAAATATGTTTTTCTATGATATGCACCAACACAGAAAGGATATCGGTATTATGATCCCATTTCCAAAAAATATTTTGTCACTATGGATGTCTCTTTTTTTGAAAATAAATTCTTTTTTAGTTCTCATCTTCAGGGGAAGAAGATGGATGAAGATTCAAGTGCATATTTGGATAATAATAGTTTGAAAATTTTGGATATTAGTTCGAATTCTGGTTATATTTTGGTAGATAATAGTAATTTTTTCTAAGGCACACCGAATTTAAGTGCAGAAATTTTTTTTTCTAAACAAAGGATCCCCTGAAATAAATGATAGATATTTAGGATATGAAAATCAAAACTTTCCAAAGGAGAAAATCCTAACCGAACCATCATCACAAAATTCTAATCATGAAAAAAAGGAAGGAAATGTAGACTTAGAAAAAATTTATGGACAAGTTTACATAAGGAAGTACTCAGAAAAGGAACTGAAGGCCAAATATTCCCTACAAAGCTATGAAGCTGAATCAAAAACTAATCCGAATTCACCAAGTAATCCTCTATCAAACTCCTCTAGTGATTTAGATGTTCCAATTGCTTTTCAAAAAGGTATCAGAGCCTGTACAAAGTACCCTATGTCCAAATTTGTTTCTTATAACAAACTCTCACCATCATTTTTTTGTTTTATCTCACAACTTTCTCTTGTGAAGATTCCAAAAGATGTTCAGGTTGCTTTACAAATCCCAAAATGGAGGGAAGCTATCTTTGAAGAGATGGATGCTCTAGAGAAGAATTAGACGTGGGAATTGGTGGACTTGCCAAGGGGGAAGATGACAATTGGATGTAAGTGGGTATTTATGGTAAAGTATAATGCTGATGGAACCCTTGGTATAAAGCTCGCTTGGTTGCCAAAGGATTCACTCAAACTTATGGCATTGATTATACCAAGACCTTTGCTCCAGTGGCTAAGATGGACACCATTAGAGTTTTGTTATCGATTGCTGCAAATCTTGATTAGCAACTTCAACAACTAGACGTGAAGAATGCTTTTCTCAACGGTGACTTAGAAGAAGTGTGTATGGATGTCCCACCAGGCTTTGAAGAAAAATTTAGCTTAAAGGTTTGCAAGCTAAAGAAATCCTTGTATGGCCTTAAATGGTCTCCGAGGGCCTGGTTTGAAAGATTTGCCCAGTCAGTAAAATAATAGGGATATAGCCCAGCTCAAACTGATCATACAATGTTTATAAAGCACTCAGATAATGGGAAGGTAATTGTTTTGATAGTATATATTGATGATATTGTCTTAACAGGAAATGATTGTGCCAAAATTGATCAGTTAAAAGGAAAACTTGGCCAAAAAATTTGAAATCAAAGACCTAGGAGCCCTCAAGTATTTTTTTAGGGATGGAGGTTGCTCAATCGAAGAAGAGAATATGTGTATCCCAACGAAAGTACATCTTGGACTTATTAAATGAGACTGGGATGAGTGGATGTAGGTCTGTGGATACCCCAATTGATCCGAATATAAAGTTTGGTAAAAGCAAGGAGGAAGAGGAAGTTAACCGATCTCAATATCAATGCTTAGTTGGAAAGTTGATCTACTTGTCCCATACTATAGACCTGATATTGCTTTTGCAGTTAGCCTGGTCGGTCGATTTATGCACTCGCCAAATAAGCAACACCTAGAAGCTATTTACCAAATTTCGAGGTACTTAAAATCTTCACTAGGAAGAGGTTTGTTCTTCAAAAAGAATGAACAAAGAAGTATTGAAGCTTAACAGACGCAGATTGGGCAGGATTCGAGACGGATTGCAGGTCAACATCTGAGTATTGTACCTATATGTAAGAAAATCTTATCAGTTGGAAAAATAAAAAACAAAGTGTTGTAACTAGAAGCAGTGCAGAGGCAGAGTTTAGGGCTATGGCTAATGGAGTGTGCGAGTTGTTATAGTTGCAACATATTTTAACCGAGTTACGAATGCCAATAAGTGGACCAATGAAACTATATTGCGATAACAAAGCTACAATTGGCATAGCTCACAATCCTGTTCAACATGATAGGATCAAGAACATTGAAATAGACAGACATTTCATAAAAAGAGAAGTTCAAGGAAGGAATCATTTGCATGCCGTTTGTTCCAACTTCACAACAGACAGCTGGCATTATTACTAAGGGGTTGTTTAAATCTAACTTTGATATTTGTATAAGCAAGTTGGGGCTGATTGATATTTATGCACCTACTTGAGGGGGAAGATTTGTTTTCTGATTTATTTTTTTCCTGACTTCTAGTTTTCTTTTTTAGTGAGATCTATTTTTTTCTTTTTTTTTTCTCAATAAAATCTGGGTCAATAGGATTTGAATTCTTTAGCTGAAAATGAGGGATTGAATAAAATCTGGGTCAATAGGATCTGGATTCTTTTGCTGAAAATTAGGGAGTCAATTAAGGGTTTGTTGCTGCCCTAGTCCTATTTAATCTTATATGCTAAACATTTGTGAGACAGAATTGAATGAATAAATTCGGTCTTCTTCCAGAAAAACTTTCAATTTCTATTTTTTTACTAAGCACTTAATTTCTTATTTTATCTTTTCTTGTATTATCAAATATCCATCTTAACATTATCATTTTGGCCATATTTATCTTGCGTACATATAATTTTCTAACAAACCAACATTTTGTACCATAAAATAGGTGATCTTATAACTATCTTACAAAATATTCTAGTTTCACTTCTTTATTTCATTCATCCTATTTAATTTGATGGACAACATGATCCCCAATCTCTTCTTTTTTATGAATAACGGATCCTAAACTTAAAAATGATCACTTTTAAGAACTTCATGATCTTCATTTTTTATTTTATATTGATCTCTATTTTTTTTTACTATTTATAATTTGAGTGTCGATTTAGTCTTGAATAGAGCAAAGTGGAGGAAGCAGATTCATGTAGCTAACCCCACGTAGTTGAGAAAAGGCTTAGATGAGTTGAGTTGAGTTGAATTGATTGATCTCTATTTTTAATTATACTAAAATTATATTTCACATATCTATCTTTGCCTTACTTAACCTAAAACCTTTAAATTCTAACGTATTTTTTCATAATTCTAACTTACGATTAATCTCATCCTTAATTTTATTCATTAGCACTATATTATCTGCAAATAACATGCATCACAAAATATTGTTTTGAATATATCTAATAAACTCATTGATAACTAATGTAAAAAGATAAGAATTGAGAACGAATCCCTATTGTAAATATATTGTAATTAAAAACTCACTAGTATTATTGTCAGTGGTTCTTACATCGATAATTATGCAATAATACGTATCTTTTATTATGTTAACATATCTAATGTATACTTTTTTCTTTTTTGAATGCCCATCATAAGACTTTTGTAGGGATTTTATCATATGCTCTTTCTAAATTAAAAAAACCTATATGAAGATATTATTTTTGGTTGTCCATACTTCTCTATTAACTTATTGAGGAAAATAGCTTCTATATTTGACTTTTTTGATATAAAATTAAATTAATTCTTTAATATATTTGTATTATATCTCAACTCATGCTTAATTATTCTCTTCCAACGGCTTATGAGTTTAATAGTATGATAGTATGAGCAATTTTGAAAATTGACTTAATGATTTATTTATTTATTTATTCTTAAGAAAATTGACTTAATACTTAACCTTCTTGGTATGAGACATATTGGCCATTTGAAAACTTTTAATTTGTACTAGTCTTTGCTGGTGTAATCTTTCCCATAGCTCATGATATGAACTTGTGATTTGATTTTCTGTGGGCAGTGCAATTCAACATCGCCATTGCTCAAATGATGGATGCTATTGTGTTTTAAACATGTCTATCATGACCTTATGCTTCAATATTTTACTAAAACCATAAGCTTTGCAAGTCAAGGCTAGTCTATTCAGTTTTTCCATACTATGGTTAGTGTTTTACCTAGTCTGATATCGCTTTTCTCTATCCGAAATCTCATTTATTTCTGTCAATCCTATGGATGGATCTGTTACAACCAAAGTTTCAAAATATAGCAGCCTATCTTGCCCATACCCTTCAGCCTAACCTATGGTACTCAAACCCAACACTTGGATACAAACATGGGTTTGGTTCTTGAGCATGGCCCTGTAAGAAGAAATTTTTAGATATCAAAAAGATGCTAAGCTTAGACACCCATACCTGACACGCGGGCTTGAGTCCAAGTAACATAGATGATGGTCTTCTTGTTTGTTAATCTGAGCCCAAACTGATTTGTTTATTTTTAGATAAAGTTTCCATGGTTTCAGTCTAGAACTCATTAAAAATATTGAAAACTTTGATATAGATGAAATAATCAAGCATAAATTGTAAGACAAGATTTACTTATGGGAAGACATGTTATTTTATTATTTCCATCTCACATTTAATTACTGCTACAGTTTTCTTCACCCTGCACAGTTTCTCTCTATATTTATGAAAGGCAAAGGAATTGTTGCATGTATGACCCATCCACTAAATTGACTCATTGTCTTACTGGATATCTTAAGAGCAGCTTAAATTTTAAGGCTGGTGATAAACGAACCTCTTAGCTCCACTTCCTAGCACCTGGTTGGTCTTCTTTTCCTTAGAAATACTCATTTCATGCACCTTGAAGAAGAATTTGGATGATTATTTATTCTTGTTGAGATCTAGTTGCTTTGTTCTTGGTTTAGGATTAAAGATCAATCATGCTTTTTGTCAAGTTTGTGATTATATTTATTTAAAGTGTCTGATTTTGTAGTTTGAGATCTATCATACCAAAATGGAGGGATACCTGAAGATATATATTATAGAATTAGAGCTGGTTGGAAAAAACATAGAGATTCATCTATAGTCAATATGCCTTGGGGATGAACAACAATAATCTCATGATCTGAACATGTCACGCATACATTTTAGTGCATGTTCCTCTGAAGATGTCTTCTAAGAGAGAGAGATTTCACGACATTTCTTATTGCCAACAAAGCAGCTTTTCTGATTTTACAAACTCCTAAATGGCTCCTAAATTCCTCACCTCAAACAGTATATAGGTGACAAAGAGGAGGGATGGTGAACGTTGATTGTGGGTGGAGAAGAAGGGCTTTCAGCTTGGAAAAGGAATGAGATGAAGAAATTCATCCATTTTGTTAAGATCAGAGGATCTAGAGAAAGCCTGCAATGTCGTATGCCTCAAAATGTTGGGCAAAGAAGAGTCTTTTATGACAAGATGATGGCAATGGGATTGCTAAGATGGATATATTTTTAAAACTAAAAAGGATAGATTGAGAAATGAACACACTATCAAACATCAATTGAGATGTTATATTTATGTACAATGAGAATAAAAGGGGGCTTTGGTAAGGAGAAGTATTTTAATTTATGCAAAGTTTTCAAGAAGAGGGAAATACTTAAAATAACATAGATGAAGATTATGAGAGAAGATATAGGATAGCTTGACATCATATTAGAGATGGCCTTAAATAGGAACCATTGGCGATTGAGGATATATATAAAGCCAATCTCAAATAGCTGGGTTGAAGATGGGTGTGTTTATGGTTATGATCTATCACTTCATTTCTGTAGCAATACTTAAGACTTTTTAACTCCTTTGTGAGGCTCCTAACTTGTCAAACTTGGTTGCTAGAAATGATATGCTTGATGGTGATTATATGGTCAACCATAAAAATTTGTCTCTGACCTATTATAGCCATTAACGTTATTATCACAATTGCTTTTGTTGTCATCATCATCAGCAGCAAAGTCTATCAGTCTAAGAAGGCTATGTTATTTATCTTAATTTATTGTTATTTGCATGGTATGTTGAACCATTCCAAACTAGGTAATTCTGGGCAAACCAAACCGAAGCAGTTCAGAGTTAGAATAGTTTGGCCTCTCGGTTTAGTGTAGGGAGAGAACCAATCAATCAACCTGGAACTAACCATACTGCCTAGTTCGGCCCAATTTGAGGTGATTCATAGTTGGGGCCCTCTGGTCTACTTAACCAATATACCACTGGTTCAGTACAGCACGCTCTGTACTTAACCATACCGGTCTCATACTGATTCTTGGTACAATGAACCTTGGTTATTTGTCATGTCAATTCTGACATTCCTTTTTCTTGATGTAAAGTACATTTCTAATGATCATAGCTGCATACACCTGGTATTAGTAAATCTTATTTTGGTGATCTTTTTTATCTGCTAGGTGCTCTCTGGTTCAGATCCTGCAGAGATTCGCACAAAATTAAGAAATGCCCTTCCACTTGCATCTAAAAAGCAACCGGTAAGAAGAAGTTTATTAGTTTCCCTTCTAATAATGCATTACTTTTATGCCTTTATGTGATTAATTTACAAAGCATCATGCAAAGTGCAAGCCTTGTTTAGGTGGATTCCTTCAAATAAAATGAATTGCTGTTTATCTGTAGCATATTTTCCTGTTAACTGTGGTGTGCTATGATTTATTTTCTGTTTGAAGGCAATATTTTCTGATGTAATTTTTGTTTTATACAGAATGACCCTGTTTTGTTTCACACTACCTTTGCGAGACTTCTAGGACATCCTAAATACCCAACCAAGGTAACATCTCAAATAGATCTCAGAAATATGGGTAACTGCTCCGGCGGGTGTTTTCCAGATAAAAACCACTTTTGATATTTTTTGTCTAAAACATGTGCTGTGATGCTGGAGATAAAGCTGGTGCCTGACAGGTGTTGTGAACTTACGCTAAAGATAGGTGTTGAACTTCGGCTGATTGACATATGTAGCATAAGAATTTATTTTATGACTTGAGCCACTTAAGCTGCTTCATTTTATGCTGTCATGGTTGTTATTTCTTTACAATATTTGGACTAACTGAAAATTATCTCCATGTATGGTATCTCTGTCAGGCTATTGTTCAGCATATTATCTTACCATCTAAATATGTTTTGTGTAGAAAATGAAGCCCTTTGATCCACTACAATTCTTTAATGAGCTGGTTGCACAAATTAACAATAAGACTCGTGGTTTTGAGGTAATTTCAGGCCTATGGCACGGCCTTTGTGCATAGTGTTGAAGCTGGATTTCCTTTGCAATTTGCCATTTAGGTAGTTTTACCCTTTGATCTGAATAGCTTCAAACCAACCACTGTCAACATGTTAAATTCTTATTTATTCTCATACCCAGGGACATATTTAGGGCTGTTAAAATTTAGCTTATTGTTACTTTTTCTGCTTTCAGGCAACTGTATCAGAGCTGTGGTTTGTAGAAGAATATGATATCCTAGCACTTGCATTGAATGGAAGAATCAAGGTAAGGAGATTCCAACTTGGCTGCTGAGGAAATCAAAACCTTTCAGGTAGAAATATGATTTTCAGATATGAAGTCTTTATTTGTGAAAGAATATTGATCTGGCATCATATAGTTAGGCAGACTTGTCATGAAACTACATTAGGCTTAAAGGAGTACACAGAATGATCTCATGTAGATGATGCTTCTGCCAACAATATTCTAAGTGGATGTGCATAGATTAGTGCATGACTTTTGAAGTCAAGTTCTATTATGGCTTTTCTTTGTGTACCAAGGAGATAAATAGACGTGAAAATATGTATTTCATATGTAATTATTGGCTGATGCTTAAGCTGTCGGCCCATTTATTTAAAGGGCAAAAAGCACACCAAAATACATATTGTCAAGGCTGTTTATAGGATAGTAACTTGTCCACAATGTTTCCCCCAGTTAATTCAATTGTGGTGCTATTGTTGCCAAATTGCATGGCTGCTTTTTTTCTCTAAGATTCAGTTCAAATCACAAAGGGATGGTGTTTGCTTCCATGCTTGTTAGACCGCAGCAAGATTAGTATGGATGTTAATTTTTTGGAAGTCTATTTACAGTAACCGTAACCATTTTTATGTTATTTGCTGGATAACTTTATTTTCTTTAGCTTGCCTCGTGTAGTGACGCGAGTCTTGTATGTAACATATTATTGATCATTCTTGTTGCTTGCAAATTTGTGAGCCCTGCATGCCAATTACAGGTCTTGAGCTCTCATTTACCATTTCACCTTGCTACCACATTCGGAGTCTTGAATTTAGTAATTTACTAGCAGTCCAGCTATCCATCTCTTCATGGATCATTATTGTCTACTCCTTTCTCATTGATGCCCATCTCATAGGGAAATTTTCCACCTCCATGACTGACTTTGTTTTCATCCTTGTTTTAGAAATCTCTATTACAAACTGCTCGGGTTATTAGGATGGCCATGACATAATCAATATGGAGTATATAACCAACATGAAACTAAACATTTATCAAAATGCCAAGTCTCAGGATGAGTCTATGCACTTGTTGAGCAGGATGCCATGGCATCTAATTTAGAGGTGAAAAGTACAATAAAATTTATTAGTTCCTTTGATCATCCAAAGTCAGTTAATAAGATTTATCAGTGCTTTTATAAGTAGCTTAGATAAACTTATATAATAATTAAGAATAAAACTTTATAGCATTTATGAAATGGGTTGAATTAAATATTTGTGATATAATAAATATGGATATCCTGGGCAAGGATTACTATACTAAAGGAAGGAGCTTAAAATTTATAGAACTAATTATTGCGGTAATGTAGAAAAAATGTGGTGGAAATTCATCATATGGCTTTCAAGCAGTGGCAACTATTAAGGAAAAATTGAAATTTGAATATGATCTACCAATTTTGATTGAAATTGGAAGGATGAAGATTATTAATTACAAGATGAGAATTTGACTTATGTCAGTGGTTGCACTAATTTGGATTATGGATTATGTGGATTAAATTTTAAGGTGCCATATCATTTATCATGTTAGGTTCTAATGGAGTAATTATACACACTAAGCAACTTGAAAGTTTGAAGAAGAAATTACTTTCAGAAGAAATCGTTAGAGTTGAACAGTAGGATCTCATCGCTGAAAAAATATCTAGGCTTTCACCTTTTTCTTGTCAATAATCAGAATACTGTAGTGGTTAGGCCCTGCCTCTTGACCCTTCGGTCTTGGGTTCGAACCACGCAACCCGAATCTTCACATCATGGTCCCCACGAAGCTTCGAACGGCTTGTGGAAGAAGTGGCTTTCCGAACACGACTTTGTTCCTGGGAGCCCCGAACACGGATTCCACGAAGAATCCGGTGGTTGGATTAACACCCCCACATCCGATTAAATGCGATTGAGAACAGGGAAGAGAGTAGGGAGGAAGAGGGATAAGGTAGGGCTGCAGCTCTATATTGATAGAGGATTTGGAGAAAAGAATATGTTCTCTTTTTTATAAATTTTAGAAATTAGGATTTAAATAGTTGGCCAAATGGGCTTGGCACATATTCAACAAAAACTTTATGGACTAACCAATGAAATTAAAATAACCCTTAAACTCATGTACACTCATGACTTGATTTAATCTTTAACTCTTGAATCCATACTCAGCCCAATACAAGTTAGCTCAACCTGAGCCTTGATAGCACTATACTAGGCCCAAAATCTTTATCTTGGTGTTGCAAGGCCTCAGCACATTCTTCATGTCCATCAGCTGCATCATCAACGAAATATATTTATGGAAGTTGTCCCGTGAAAGAACCTTGTCATCTTCTTCCACCAGCTCTTGATCCTGTGGTGTCTAATGTCAATGTGCTTTGTTCTTCATAGGGCTTTCTTCTGAGAATATCCTTTGATTTTTAGTCTTGCCTTGTATCTGATATCCCCTTGCTCTGAAGACCCTTTCTTGTGCTGATAAATCCATTTGTAACCAATGGATTTCTTTCCTTATAGCAATTGGATCAATTACCATGTGCCATCTTTGTAAAGAGACTGCAACTCCTCTGCCATAGCCTGAACCCATCTATTCCTGTTTTGGCTCTCCATAGCCTCCTCATAGGTGTAAGGGTTTTCATTCACTGTTATCAAGCATATAATACCGAATCTTCGAAGTTATATCGAACTAGTGGTCGCATGTTCCTTCTGGGTCTGTGTAGTGCGATCCTAGTATCAATCTTTTGCCCAGCTACATTCTACTGAACTCCCTAGCTTCGCCCCCTCTGTTATTCCTCTCCATCCGAATTTCAAATCCTTTTGGTCCACTAGCAAATGGCATGACTGTGTAAGAAGTCATCTGACTAGTGTTACCTTATTGCACCTCCTACGGCTCTTGCTGTGCATCGTGCCATCTCTTCTCTGAAGGATCGAGCTCTCATCGAAGGTTACATCCCTGCTGATGACAACCTTCTTCTCCAAGTGGTTCCACAATCGATGCCCCTTGATTCCATATGGGTAACCTAGAAACACCATCTTCTTTAACTTGGCATCCAACTTGCTCCACTCTCCAGTACCAACATGCACATATGCTATGCATTTAAACACCCTCAAATGATTCATGCTTATCTTTGCTCCAGACCACATCTCCTTTAGAATGCCTCCATCCAATCTGGTGTGCAGTGATCGATCGACCAAATAACTTGCTACATCTACTACGTTAAATCAGAACATCTTTGGAAGCCTTGCCTGCAGCCTCAAGCATTTTGCCTTTTCCAATAGTGTTATGTTCATTCTTTCAGCCACCCCATTCTATTGGAAAGTTTTTATCACTAAGAAGTGTCTTTTGATACCCCACTCAGAAAAACTTTGGAACTCCCTGTTGGCTTATTTTTCGCCATTATCTAACCTCAGACACTTCATACTCCTTTCCTGCTCCTTCTCTACCTTAGCCTTCCAGATTTTGAACTTGGTGAAGACTTCTGATTTCTCCTTCATGAATTAGATACACAACTTCCTTGAGAAATCATCTATCAGAGTTAAGAAGTATCTGGGTCCCCAGACATCTGTGTGTACTAGCTGTAGGGTTTTGTACTCTTAGCTGTGTTGACTTAGAACTGCACTCTCTTTTGCTTTTCTATTTGACATGACTCACAGATCTCAATAACTCGATCACTCAGATCTGGAAGTAGCCCTTTCTTGCTCAGTTCTTTCGTCCCTTGTCTCCCATGTGGCTAAGACGGTAATGCCATATTTTGTACACATCCTGATGATTTTATTCCATAGCTTCTGCCTCAATTTCTTGGTCACCATAGAGCCCTCGATCATGTATAGGTTGTTTCCAGCCTTCTCCTTCTCATCACCACCATAGCTTCATTGGAGATGTTCAGAACTCCACTCTTGGCATGACTGCTAAAGCTGTATCTAGTCTGCTCCAGGTACCCTAGTAACACCGAATTCTTCTTGAGCTCTGGGACATGCTTCACGCTGGTAAGATTGTGCATCATGCCATCAAACATCCTTACCCTCATTGTGCTAATCCTTGCCACCTTGCAAAGGTGATCATCTTTAAGAGTCATACTCCCCTTATCAACCTAAGTGTTGAGCCACGACCGGTTGGGAGTGTAATGATGAGAATAAGTTGAATTCAGGGTCCACATCTCTGTGTTGTGTCTATGATCATCTAATACCACCAAGAGATCATTCTCCACCTTCTGGTCTGCAACTACTCAGTGATTCATTCTTTCTTTTCTTTTTTTGATTTTTTCACTTAAGACAGTCCCTCTTGAAATGTCCTATCTTACCACACTTGTAACACTTAGCATCTCTCTTACCTTTTCTGAACTTTGACCATCCCCTAGGCTTGCTTTTGTCCTATCTTTGCTTGACCTTTCTTCTACATATAGACCCTCTTGGGGAACACCTTCCTTGATCATCTTCTCCCTTTGCACATTCGTCCGAAGTATTGAGACTATCTTCATAAAACAGTTTTTTTTCTGAAGATGCGCTTTTTCAACATCAACTTGTTGCATATGTTCTTCCTCATGTAGAGGGTGTGCAACTTCGTCCAGAGTCCTTTTGGGGTCTTCTCCTATAGCACTGAATAGAGGAATGAATCTGCTAGACATCCTTTGATCGTTGAACATGCTTTCTTTTCCATCGACATCCACTATTTATTTATCATCCCATCTGGTCTTTTCTCCAAAGCCAGATCTAAACCTTGTTGCACAAGAAGGTTCTTTACTCGGACTTTTCACATGGAGAAACTTTTTTTCTATTAAACTTCTCAAAATATATGTTTATGCTACTACCCATGGCTAGATCTTAATTAAAAATATCATTAAAAAAATTTAGAAAATTAAGAAGTACCTTAATGAGGCCTTATTAAAATTTTTTAAGCCCTTCGAAAATTTTCAACTTCCTCCTTATTGAATCAAACTTCGATATCAATGGTTAGTGGTTAAATATTAGAATCTTATTGCTAAATAAATATTGGACTTTCATCCTTTTCTTATTAACAATCAAAATACTGCAATGGTTAAGCGTTACCTTTTTGACTCTTCGTCTTGGGTTTGAACCATCGCTTGCTCCTCTCATACTAACCTCTCTTACTAATAGGGTGTAATCTATCACCATCGCCTGCGCCTCTCTTTCTAATAGGGTGTTTGGTAACATGTAATTTATCCAGATTATCGTAATTTAAAAGGCCCCACCATATAGCCATGTTATTTTGAAGGATAATCTATCTTGTAGTGATAATTTGGATTATCTTAGGAAGGAATGGTTATTCATATTATGGTAATCTGATAAATTATTTTTTTAACAAAATTAATATTTTTTTATCTCTCTACTCGCATACTCTTCTATCGATCTCGTTGGAACATTGATCTCGCTGGAACCTTCATATCGAAGGTTCCGAGCCATATACTCTTCCAAGGTTCCGAGCCATATACTCTTCCGTGTAATCCGTTCAGTGATCAGCATTCTAACTTATCGCTTCGAATATCATTTATAAATATAATTTTTTAAATCAAATATATATTAATATATAAATTTTTAATTAATTTAATTTAGAAGTATTTTGAGAATTTGATGTTATATGATTGGTAATCTGTTTATCATATCAAATACAGTAATATTTTTATATTATCTATGTACATAATCAATATTATTGATAATCTATCAAATGATAATATATCTTATAAATAATTCATATTATCATTCAGAATTACTAGCAATACATCAAATCAAACGTAACCTAGTTTTATTTTTCTTTCTACTAGAATGCCCCCCCCCCCCCCCCCCCCCCCCCCCCCCCCCCCCCCATTGAAGCCTTCCTGCTGTATGCTTTTCCCTTTTTCTTTTTCCTTTTTTTTCTCTCTCTCTCATGCTAGAATGCTCCCCACCGAAGCCTGCTACCTTCACGCGTTGAGGTTAACCCCGATCTTCACGTCACGGTCCCCACACTTCGAACGGCTCGTGGGAGAAGCGGCTTCCGAACGCGACTTCATTCCTGGGAGGCTGGGAGCCCCGAACAGTGGCGGGATCAACACCCCACGTCGTGCGTAGCGGCTTCGTCCTGGGCACGCTGCGATCAGATCAAACGTGATCGGGGAAGAGAATAGGGAGGAAGAGGGATCAAACGCGACCGGGAACAGAAAAGAGAGTAGGAAGGAAGAGGGAGAAGACAGAGCTACGGCTGATTGAAAGAAAAGATTCTGTTTTCTTTTTCATAAGCTTTAAAAGTTAGGATTTAAATAGTTGATCAAATGGATTTGATTCAAACTCAACAAAATTTTTATAAATTAATTCAATAAAAATAAAATAACCCTTAAGTTCTTACTTAATTTAATCTTAACCTTTGAATCAATTCTCAACTTAATACAAATTAGCCCAATTTGAGCTTCGATGACATCACACTACGCTCAACAGAAATATCCTTAATTAACTATAAAGATTTAGGTATGTAACAATTAATATATGATTTTATGTTGAATATGTGTTAGGATTTATCACTAATCAATAATTTTGATGATGGAATTATTTTCGCGTGGGGAATGACCAGCCTTGGGTTAATGAATCTAAATTGGACCTGATTCAGTCGACCAGCCTAGATTCATTAAAAATAATCGAAACCCACGAGGGACTCATCAAAACGATGATTCTAGTCCTCTTGGACTTAAAGAATGGAGAAGATTTAATCCCCGGGATCCACAAGCAATAAACTAGAAGATTTGGATAAGATCTTTGGGGAGTTAGTTATGGATAAGTTGACCTTTATCCAAAATTACCGATAGAGCTTTTTGGATGAAGTTTTCAGGCATCAAACCAGCTGCAACTAGGAGTCCTTCATCAGCCTATCCAATGCCCATCAAATAATAAGATTTACAAGAGTTTGGGCGGTGCATTAACGAGGCGGTGCATGAGGATAAGATAAGAACATGTGAAGCTTTGGATAAGGCAACGACTGCACTATAAATAAGAGGGCATAGGTCTTCGGGAAGAGCATTGAACGGAGACGAATTAAAGAGAATCCAATCCAACCGGCCATGAAATTGAAGGCATCTTCTATTATCCACCTTGGGCGAAGAGTAGAAAGAGAAGAGACGATCGGAGCCGGAGCCGGAGCCGTTGAAGAGCTTCCTACGGGCGATCATCTACGGGTTACGGGTACCAGAGCCGTTGAAGAGCTTCCTACGGGCGATCATCTACGGGTTACGGGTGAGTGATCTTGTAACCTGAGGCAAGGTGAGTGAGGCGATCATCTACGGGTTACGGATGAGTGATCTTGTAACCTGAGGCAAGGTAAGTGATCTGAGGCAAGATGAGGGAGAGATCGGTGTGAGATTTCTTGCAGGCATTCATCTTGTCTTCTTATTGGGATTGTTATTAATCAAAGAGGTTGGGGTATAGTTTACCCTGTACAACTTGTGTTGGGCTGCCTTGATTTGGGCCTTGTTGGGCCGATCTATGAGCTATTTTTGAGCCACTTTTTGGGCCCTGTAGTGGGCTGAGAATGGCAAAGTAAATATATGGCCCGAATCATGATTGAATCTAGTTTCTTGGGATATTTTTAAATCCTCATTTGGACAAATATATTGAGAGATATTCGAGCCCAAAGTCGGGCCCGTGAAGTGGTCTGGGTAGAGTTTTAAGAATCATTTTATTATTCAGATTTTAAAATTTTAATAATGTAAAATAATACTGTAGGAACCCAGGTGTCCAAATAGCTGGGTTATCAATTGAAATTTGCATACTGAGGTAAGTAAGCTAAGTATTATAATTTTATAAATTATTTAATTTATAAATTATGAACTTACAATTAAATGTAATCATGTTAATCTTGCAAAATTATGTTATTACTATCAAGATGATAATATGCAATTATGATAATGACAGTAAAAATTTATGTGTCGCCGCGGTTCTCATATGACAGATTATGATATGACAGATTATGATATGGCATAATACTAGTACCAGGACCCTTCCTTAGGGGACATTTAAGAGTGATACACAAGATGAGTGTTGTAGGGCCGTGGGACACAAAGAAAAACGATAACAGTATAAACAGTGTTAAGGTTACATTGCATATTCTGGTATTTATTATTTAATTAAGCTTTCAAATTATTTTGATCTAATGACATGAATATGCTAATAGCATGATATATGTAATTTGAAATTGTATTGGGCTTACTTATTGAGTGTGAGCTCATAGAATTCTCACAATGTTTTTTAAGAGCCTCATGAATGAAGAAGGATATTTGGGATAGACGGAGCTTCTATTAAATAAACTCAGTTCCATTATATTGATATAGTTCAGTATTGCTTATGTGTAGGGCAGGTAGCCCAAGACTGATAATTATGGTTTGTAATAAATCATGGATTTAAATTTTTGCTTTATATTGATTTATGTGATTAAGTTCGAGACGCCTTGCATGCCTGGCATGCGGCGGGTTGTCACCCTAGCTCGGGTTTTAGGACTGGGGCGTAACAGCTTTAGTGGTATCAGAGCCAAGTTACGACATTAGGGGCACATACATGATGACACTTTAGGAAAAATACTAAGATGACATTGAGACAATTATAAATTTCAGATATTATGAAATCCTGACATTTAAAGTTTACCATGATATTGATTACAACTAATTTATCAGGAGATAGGAATGGAATGTCGCACTAGAAGTCAACAAAATGATGAGGGTTTTCAGGTTGGTAATGTTGGCCAATCGGGAGGTTTGGAAGCCACCAGAGGTGCTGCCCCTGCCAATTCAGTTGGGACTAATCAGCAGCGACTCCAGACCGAGATGCTTCAGGTTCTCTCGGTTATGGCGCAGTCGATGCGGGACATGCAGCATTAGATTCTGTAGGCTTTGTCCACTCAGTCTGCCCCTCCTGTTCCACAGACTCAGCCTAACTCTACTGCTCCACAGACCCAGCCTGCTCCATCTCAATCCTGAATAGGGGTTAGCTGCAGCTTTGTAGATTTCAAGAAGTTTGCCCCTGCCCCTTTCTTTGGATCCACCAACCCTGTTGATGCTGAGCGGTGGATGCGAGATATGGAGAATGCTTTTACAGCTCATGGTAGTTAGGAGATGGAGCGGATCAGATTTGCCACCTACCTTCTCCAGGGAGAAGCTTATGATTGGTGGTTAGTTGAGGAGCAGCGTGGGATGGATAGATTATTTCTTGGGGAGAGTTTAGAGAGATATTCTTTGACAAATACTTCCCCAGGAGTGTACAAGACAGATGGAATCATAGTTTATCAAATTGGAGCAAAAGGATCTTTCTGTGGCCCAGTATGAAGCTGAATTTACCATGTTGGCTCATTTTGCTCCAAATATTGTGACCAATGAAATGGCCAAGGTCACCAGATTCACTGAGGGACTGCGACCCCGGCTGAGTCAAGCAGTCAATGCATTTGAGCTTCTCACTTACAGTGCGGTGGTGAATAAGGCCTTGGTAATTGAGAGGGATATGAATGCTGTTCAAAAGGATTGGGAGCAGCGGAAGAAGAGAAAAGGGCCTACTTCTGGCCAAACCTCTGCTCAGGCCAAGAAGAAGGGTGCACAACAGGCCCTAGTCGAACCACAGAATAAGGAGACTCGTTGCATTCATTGTGGTAACTCCCACCCTGGAAAGTCTTGCCGCAAATTGACTGGTGCCTGCTTTGTCTGTGGGAAAACTGATCACAAGATTGCTACCTATCCCTTTCGGAAGGATCAACAGCCTTCTTCAAGTCAAGGGATGAGCTAGCAACAGCAGCAGCAGCCACCGAGGACCCAGGGACGGGTCTTCAACCTCACTCAGCAGGACGCTGCCATCTCTAATTCTGTGGTGATAGGTATAACATTTAATATTATATTTAGTATTACATTCTTATCTAGTGCAATGTATTGATAGTTAATTAAAAGTTAGGTTCAATCCTTAATGTTAAAACAAATTACACTTATGTCCAGGAATGATTAAAGTAGGTACTGCTTATGCTCAAACTTTAATTGATCCGGATGTCACGCATTCTTTGTATCTAACATCTATCTTGACAAGAATGCATCATTGACACCTATTCCTCTAGAGCAAGAGTTGCATATTACGTTTCCAAATGGAGATGTTATGAAAGTTGACACAGTATGCAAATCTTGCCCAATTGTCTTGGAGAATAGGAGGTTGAATGCTGATCTCATTGTCCTCCTACTGAAGTTTTTCGATGTTATCCTTGGAATGGATTGGTTGGCCTCCTATCATGCTTCAGTAGACTGCTTCAGGAAGATTGTCAACTTCAAAACTCCAAGTCAGCCTAAATTCAGTTTTATTGGTGGTCAGAAACACCTAGCCTCAGTGTTCATATCAGCGATGTAGGCTGGAAAGTATCTGATGAGTGGTGGTCAAGGATTTCTTGTTGTAGTCAAGGACTTCAGCAGGAAGAGACCAAGTTGGAGGATATTCTTATAGCTCGAGAATTCCCTGATGTCTTCCCTGAGGATTTGACTAATTTACCCCCTGATCGGGAAGCCGAGTTCTCTATTGATCTAGTTCCTAGACTGGACCTATATCAAAGGCCCCTTACCGTATGGCCCCGACTGAGTTAAAGGAACTAAAGGATCAGTTGCAGGAGCTCCTAGATCGGGATTTATTAGACCCAGTGTTTCTCCTTGGGGTGCTCCAGTTCTATTTGTCAAGAAGAAGGATGGCAGTCTTCGACTTTGCATTGATTATCGGGAAATCAATAAGGTAACAGTGCAGAATAAGTACCCTCTGCCGAGGATTGACGACTTGTTTGATCAACTCCAAGGAGCCTGGATATTCTCAAAGATTGATCTCAGGTTAGGGTACCATCAACTCAAAATCAAGGAGGAGGATGTGCCAAAGACAGCATTCAGAACCAGATATGGCCACTATGAGTTCTTGGTGATGCCGTTTGGGTTAACTAATGCCCCAACAGCATTATGGACTTAATGAACAGAATTTTTATGCCATATCTGGATCAGTTTGTGGTGGTTTTCATTGATGATATTCTGATATATTCCAAGAGCCATAAGGAGCATGAGGACCACCTGAGGATTGTGTTGCATATTCTTTGAGAGAAGCTTTATGCCAAGCTGCAGAAGTGTGAGTTTTGGTTGGACCAAGTATCTTTCTTGGGTCATATAATCTCTAAAGATGGTGTATCAGTGGACCCGAAAAAGATTGAAGCTATCATTAGCTGGAGCCGACCTTCCAATGTGGCAGAAGTCAGAAGCTTCTTGGGGTTAGCTGGGTATTACCGTAAATTTGTGGAGAATTTCTCTTGCATTGCTCTACCCCTAACTCGCTTAACCCAAAAGCGAGTAAAGTTTGACTGGACAGTGAAGTGTGAGAAAAGTTTCCAGGAGTTAAAGCAGCGCCTGGTGTCAGCTCCATTCTTGTTCTTCCGACAGGATCTGAAGGTTTTACTATATATGCTGATGCTTCTCGAAAGGATTGGGATGTATTTTGATGCAGAATGAAAGGGCGATAGCCTATGCCTCCAGACAACTGAAACCTTATGAGCAGAATTATCCTACTCATGATCTGGAATTGGCGTTGTGGTTTTTGCTTTGAAGATTTGGCGGCATTATCTATATGGAGTGTCGTGTGATGTGTATACAGATCATAAGAGTCTAAAATACATCTTCACATAGAAGGAGCTGAATTTAAGGTAGAGGAGGTATTTGGAACTATTGAAGGATTATGACCTGAATCTATAGTATCATCTGGGAAGGCCAATGTAGTAGCTGATGCTTTGAGCAGAAAATCCTCTTTGAGTTAGCTGCTATGATTACTTCCCAGCCTCACGTATTGAGAGATCTGGAGAAGTGGGAGGTTGGTCTGAGAGTACAACAGTCTGATGGGCTTGTTGCAGCACTTGTACTCCAGCCGACCCTAGTTGACAGAATCAAGTCCTCCCAGATAGAATATTCCGATCTACAAAGGATTAAAGAAGTTGTGCAGTCAGGAGTTCAGAATGAATTTTATGTAATGGAGGATGGATCCCTAAATTTGAAGAAAGACTTTGTGTGCCAAACATTGAGGAACTGAAGGCTGAAATTTTGAAGAGGCTCACTACTCTCCTTATACTGTGCATCCATGGTGGCACTAAGATGTACAGAGACTTAAAAGAAAATTTTTGGTGGAAAGGTATGAAGAGGGAGATTGCTCAGTATGTGGCCAAGTGCTTGGTGTGTCAGCGAGTGAAGGCCGAGCATCAAAGGCCTACGGGACCTCTTCAGTCTCTGATGATTCCACAGTGGAAATGGGAAAAGATTACAATGGACTTTATGACTGGTCTGCCCAAAACTCCCAGGAGTAATGATGCGGTTTGGGTTATTGTGGACAGACTAACAAAATCAGCTCATTTCCTACCTTTCAGAGTTGGGTCTCTAGTGAAAGATTGGCTAATTGTATATTGAGCAGATAGTGAGACTCCATGGTATCCCGGTATCTATTGTATCAAATAGAGATACCAGATTTGTGTCCCAGTTTTGGAAGAGTCTTCATAAGGCCATGGGAACCAAATTAAACTTCAGTACTGCCTATCATCCTCAGTCAGATGGGCAATCAGAGAGGACCATACAGATTCTGGAAGATATGTTGTGAGCCTGTGTGATGGACTTGGGTGGAGCTTGGGATAACATTTACCTTTGGTGGAGTTTGCATATAATAACAGTTACCAGGCCAGTATCCAGATGGCTCCGTTTGAAGCTCTGTATGGTAGGAGGTGCAGATCTCCTTTATATTGGGATGATATGGGAGAGAGAAAATTGCTAGGCCCTGAGCTGATTCAGCAGATAGTAGATAAGGTGCATTTGATCAGGGAGCGTCTTCGTACAGCTCAGAGCAGGCAAAAGAGCTATGCTGATGTCAGAAGAAGGGAATTGGAATTCCAGGTTGGGGACCATGTTTTCTTAAGGGTATCACCAACCAAAGATGTTATGAGATTTGGGATTAGAGGAAAGCTGAGTCCACGTTATATTGGACCTTTTGAGATCTTGAGCAGAGTTGGGGAGGTTGCTTGCAGCCTGGCACTGCCTTCGATTCTATTTGGGGTACACAATGTTTTTCATGTCTCTATGTTGAGGAAGTATATCTCTGACCCCAGCCATGTCATAGCGTATGAGCCTATACAGTTGAGGAAAGATTTATCATATGAGGAGCATCATGTGCCTATTGTGGACCGCAAAGATCAGGTTCTGAGATGACGTATCATTCCATATGTCAAGGTACAATGGAGTAATCATTCTGAGAGGGAGGCTACTTGGGAACTTGATGAGAAAATGAAAAAGAAGTATCCACAACTATTTATATCCTAATATAGTTAATGATATAGCTACGACTGTTGACTTTTGAATAAAGACTTAGTTGATTGTGTGACAAAATTGAATTTTAATTTTCTCTAATGAAAGTTATCAATTTCGAGGCCAAAATTTTTATAAAGAGGGGAGAATGTAATCCCCGGGATCCACAAGCAACAAACCCGAAGATTTGGATAAGATCTTTTGGGGAGTTAGTTATGGATAAGTTGGCCTTTATCCAAACTTACCGATGGAGCTTTTTGGATGAAGTTTTCAGGTGTCAAACCAGCTGCAACTAGGAGTCCTTCATCAACCTATCCAACGCCATCAAAGGATAAGATTTACAAGAGTTTGGGCGGTGCATCAAAGGAGGCGGTGCATGAGGATAAGATAAGAATGGGTGAAGCTTTGGATAAGGCAACGACTGCACTATAAATAAGAGGGCAGAGGTCTTCGGGAAGAGCATTGAACGGAGAGGAATCAAGGAGAATCCAATCCAACCAGCCATCAAATTGAAGGCATCTTCTATTCTCCACCTTGGATGAGAAGGAGGAGAAAGAGAAGAGACGATTGGAGCCGGAGCCGTTGAGGAGCTTCCTACGGGCGATCATCAAGGGATTACGGGTGAGTGATCTTGTAACATGAGGCAAGGTGAGGGAGAGATCGGTGTGAGATTTCTTGCAGTGCTATGGCATAGATTCATCTTGTCTTCTTCTTGGGATTGTTATTAATCAAAGATGTTGGGGTATAGTTTACCCTGTACATCTTGTGTTGGGCTACCTTGATTTGGGCCTTGTTGGGCTGATCTGTGAGCCATTTTTGAGCTACTTTTTGGGTCATGTAGTGGGCCGAGAATGGAAAAGTAAATATATGGCCCGAATCATGATTGAATCTAGTTTCTTGGGATATTTTTAAATCCCCATTTGGATAAATATATTGAGAGATATTCGAGCCCAAAGTCGGGCCCATGAAGTGGTCTGGGTAGAATTTTAAGAATCATTTTATTATTCAGATTTTAAAAATTTAATAATGTAAAATGATACTGTAGGTACTCAGGTGTCCAAATAGCTAGGTTATCAATTGGAATTTGCATACTGAGGTAAGTAAGCTAAGTATTATAATTTTATAAATTATTTAATTTATAAATTATGAACTTACAGTTAAATGTAATCATGTTAATCTTGCAAAATTATGTTGTTACTATCAAGATGATAATATGCAATTATGATAATGATAGTAAAAATTTATGTGTCGCCGCGGTTCTCATATGACAGATTATGATTATGATATGACAGATTATGATATGGCATAATACTTGTACCAGGACCATTCTTCTTAGGGGACATTTAAGAGTGATACACAAGATGAGTGTTGTAGGGCCGTGGGACACATAAAGAAAAACAATAACAGTATAAACAGTGTTTGGGTTACATTGCATATTTTAGTATTTATTATTTAATTAAGCTTCCAAATTATTTTGATCTAATGATATGAATATGCTGATAGCATGATAAATGTAATTTGAAATTGTATTGGGCTTACTTATTGAGTTTGAGCTCATAGAATTCTCACAATATTTTTTTCAGAGCCTCAGGAATGAAGAAGGATATTTGGGATAGACTGAGCTTCTATTAAATAAACTTAGTTCCATTATATTGATATAGTTCAATATTGCTTGTGTGTAGGGCAGGTAGCCCAAGACTGATAATTATGGTTTGTAATAAATCATGGATTTGAATTTTTGCTTTATATTGATTTATGTGATGAAGTTCGAGATGCCTTGCATGCCTAGCATGCGGTGGGTTATCACCTTAGCTCGGGTTTTGAAACTGAGGCGTGACAGAAGATGGGACTTATCCGGGCTTCATCCTCTTCTATTTAACCCCCTCAAGTCAAGACTCCTCCCTCAATCAAGGTACAACGGTGGCTGGGCATCGAAAGAGGTGGAGTATTGCCTAAGGAGATCAACGACCTCCGCGATTCGGCAGACAATCATTGTCGGTAAGTCCTCTTCCCTTTTGTCTCAGTTTCCTCTTCCTCCTATCAACTTTGATTTCTACCAAAGACCATCGATGGCCGTCAGAACCAAGTGTTCTTTGAAAATCCCTGTTATGAAGTAATGGTCGAAACCAAGGCCAATTGAGTGGCCATGGCCGATTGGACCCTTGCCAAAAGTTAGGGGCAACGTAAGGGCCAAAGATTCTTTTTTCCAATGAATCTCCGTTACCCTCAACCAACTCTTGTCCTGTTTTAGTTCTCTAGTAATGGGGGGATTAATAGATGAATTCGCGGCTTATGGGCTGCCGTGGTTGCCAAAAGTTAGGCGTTGTTGGCCAATTAGAGCCGACAATTGAGGAGTGGTCTCTGGTAGCCGAGGACCACCCAGTCGGGCATTTTACCGACCCCTCTTTAATTCGAAGTTGGCTAAGAAGTTGTTCTCTGTTTAGCCACATTCTTCTTTTTTATTTTTTCCTTTGTTGTGGGGTAAAATCATCATTACGTTGGGCTAAGATCAGCCCCATCCCCCCGCCCGCTACATTATGCCCATGAAGAACAAGCTAACTAATATAGTCCAACGGGCCGAGCAACCTGTAGCCCGGCTTCCCCGAGCTTCCATAGCCCGACTTTCCCGAGCAACCCATAGCTCGGTTTCCCCGAGCTTCCATAGCTCGGCTTCCCCGAGCAACCCATAGCTCGGTTTCCCCGAGCTTCCATAGCTCGGCTCCCCCGAGCTACTCATAGCTCGGTTCTCCCCGAGCTTCCATAGCCCGGCTTTCTCGAACCACCCATAGCTTGGTTTCCTCGAGCTTCTATAGCTCGGCTCCCCCGAGCTACCCATGATCCGGTTCTCCCTGAGCTACCCATAGCTCGGCTTCCCCAAGCTACCCATAGCTCAATTTCCCCGAGCTACCCATAGCTCGGCTTCCCCGAGCTACCCATAGCTCGGTCCCCCCAAGCAACCCCCGAGCCATCCATGGCTCGACACACACCCCCATGGAACCGACGCGGGAGAGCCCAGGCCTAATGTAACAGAATCCCAAACAAAGAATCATATCGAGGAATGGTCTAGGGTCTACAATAACGGCCTAGGACCCACGCACTCATCAGATCCAAGGCCATTAGAGAGCCCTCCTAGCCGTCGATCCTTCAACGAACGATATACGGATCCCACCGGCCTTACAACAGCTTGATTCGAATCATCTCCGTATCCTAACAACCTTCGAACCTTCCAGAAGGCGCTCAAGATCCAGGTGATTGCCTATAAATACGACACTCTCAGATTCTCTCAGGTATGCACTCACAGCTCCTGGCCTACTCTCACTCTCACCCATTCTCTCTCTCCTTCACTGCTCGTCGGCGCTCCCCCAGAGCTCCCGATTGGCCATCCCTGGAGGGACTCCCCAGAGAGATCATTCTCCACATTTCTGTTGATCGTCGATCCCCACTGACTTGAGCGTCAGAGGGTCTTCCGCAGAGGGCCACACCCAATGCCTCTCGCGTGAGGACTTCTGTGCAGGTCCGCCCAGGAGGAAGGAAGCCCAGATCAGGAGACCGACCGCGCCCGAGTCGGAGGATAGATCCTGGCGGCAACAGATTGGCGCTAGAGGAAGGGCCCTCAAGTCCCATTAAAACTTGAAGAAAGGAGATAAGAATCTCGATCCAGAAGAGAACCTCTCCAATGGCTAATTGGAGAAGGGCAACTTCTGAAGCCCAGGACTAGGTCACCTCCCAGAGACCTGATCTGATGAGCAGCGTGGCGCCGAAGCCGCCACCCATCAAGACCCCATCGCCGCCAGCCATCCCGGTGACCCAGGACCAGTTCGCCACACTGGTCCAGCAGGTCCAACCCATGACCCATCTGGTTCAGGAGCGCCTCGCAATTTCCCCTGCTCCACGCCTCCCTGAGGAAGACGCTGCCCCTTTCTCTCCGGCCACCTCCTCTTCTGGTCTGCATGGAGCCGCGGACCCCCCGCACCGACCCAAGGGAGACAAACCAGTCCCACGAGGTGGCTACAACAGGGATTCTCCCAGATCTCGGTGGGCCTGATCCCCCTCCCCGGTGTCCTTCCGTCATGATTCGATGTCGTCCCCGCGCTCTCCTCGCCCTGCTCCTCCTCTTACATCTGAAGAGGAGATCCGCCGATAAATCTGGGAGATGTGTCGGGAGCGGACGCCGCCAAGCAGGCCCATCCGCCTTAGCCCAAGGCAGAGCAGGGCATCCCTTTCTCCAAAGGGATCATGGAGGAAGTGATTCCCTCCCATGTTAAGATATCCGCCATCGAGCCCTACCATGGCTCTTCTGATCCGGACGATCATCTCAGTAGCTTCCGGTCAATAATGATGTTCCACGGAGCATCAGACGTGATCCTCTGCCGCACCTTCCCTTCCACCCTCAGAGGATCTGCCCGAACTTGGTTCAACGCCTTGAAACCAGGTTCCGTTGATTCATTCGACAAGCTGAGCCGTCTTTTTATTGGCCGGTTCGTCAGTAGCCGCCGTCACCGACGAAGGTCCGACTCCCTCTCTGAAGTTAAGTAGAGAGAGGGGGAGTCCTTGAGAAATTACCTTGGCCGTTTCAACAAGGCCATGCTGGATGTGGACCACCTTAATCATGAGGTGGCTATGTCTGCCCTAGCGGGAGGAGTTTTGAAGGAGAGCGACTTCTACCTGGTGATGGAAGTCAGCTACCCCCCGAACCTCTCCGATATGATGGCCCTACCCCCCGAACCTCTCCGATATGATGGCCCTGGCAGACAAATACGCCAAGGTTGAGGAATCACGGAGAGCTGCCCGCGCCGAGCCAGCAAAGAAGAGAGAGCCTAAAGGTTCGGACAGGCACCGACCGATCCGTCAGCTGAGCCTGCCTCGCCGCCAAAGAGCTCCCCTGCCGCCGCCAAGAAATCACTCCCAGAGCCCGCCCAGGCGATTCGACTGGTACACCCCACTAACTGTACCCAGGGTGCAAATCCTAATGGAGATAGAGCGCCAGCTCCCCCGGCCAGCCCTTCTCCGAGGGAACCCAACTCGGAGGGACCCTACCAAGTACTGCCGCTATCACCGGGAGCATGGCCACAACACTAAGGAATGCTGGCAGCTAAAGAATGAAATTGAGAGGCTGATCCAGTGGGGCCGACTGAACCAGTTCAGGAGGGCGCCTGAGCCAGGACAAGGAGGTGACCGCCAGCCCGAGCCTCAGCAGCCTCCTCCTCCTCCCAATCCACCCATGATCGGCCACATTAACATGATTGAAGAGGCCGGCAGCTCGAGCTCCAGAAATGATGATGAAGGCTTGGCGCCAAAGAGAGCACGAACGGGTGAGCTCTCCTTCTCCGACGATGATCTCCAAGGGATACAGTTCCCACCTGACGACGCACTGGTTGTATCCCTTAATTTAAATAACTACGATGTAAGCCAGATCCTTGTTGATAGTGGAAGCTCCGTGAATGTTTTGTACCTTGATGTGTTTGCCAAGATGAGATTGCTCATGGAAAACCTCCGAGCCGTGGACTCTACCCTAATGGGGTTCACCGGCGATGTTATCATCCGGAAGGGGTCGTAACCTTAACGGTTCGGGCAGGAACCTGGCCCCTTGTGGCCACTGTTCACACAGGACTTCCTAGTGACTAAGCTCAGGTCGCCCTACAATGCCATATTTGGAAGACCCGGCCTGATGTCTCTCAAAGCCGTTGTCTCCATCCCGCACCTATCTATGAAATTCCCCACCGGGCAAGGAATTGGTGTCGTCCGAGGAAGCCAAACTATGGCTCGGCAGTGTTTTGTCACCAACCTTCAGTCCAGAATGCCTGAAGTTGATGGGCTGGACGCTCGGGAGGACTTCGCCGAGCAACGGGGGGAACCAGTCGAGGAACTGGAGGAAGTACCACTGGACGAGGCTCGTCCTGACCGAACCATAAAGATCAGGTCGCTGCTGAAAGGCGAATCTTGGTGGGAGCTGATCGAATTTCTCCGAAGCAACGCCGATGTCTTCGCCTGGTCCGCCTCCGACATGCCAGGAATCAGCCCCGAAGTTCTCGTCCACCGCCTTAACATGGACGAGATGTACCGGCCCGTCAAGCAAAAGAAGAGGAGCTTTGCCCCAGAATGGCAGAGAGCTATTGAAGAGGAGGTCGATAAACTCATCAAGGCGAACTTCGTCCGGGAGGAAATTACCCAAATTGGCTGTCAAATGTCGTCATGGTGAAGAAGTCGAACGGCAAGTGGCGATCTGCATCGACTTCACCGACCTCAACAAAGCATGCCCGAAGGACAGCTTCCCTCTCCCCCGAATTGATCAACTTATGGATGCCACCTCGGGCCACCAAATGTTGACGTTCATGGATGCCTACTACAGCTACAACTAGATCTGGATGGCCCCCGAAGATGAGGAAAAGACCGCCTTCATAACCGACCGAGGTACTTACTGTTACCGTGTTATACCTTTCGCTCCTAAAAATGCAGGAGCCACCTACCAAAGACTGGTCAACAAAGTATTCAAGGAACAAATCGGTCGGAACATGGAGGTATACATTGACGACATGCTGGTCAAAAGCAAAGAAGCATCACAGCACATCAAGGATCTCTCGGAGAGCTTTGCGACACTCCGCAAATATCAGATGAAGTTCAATCCGACTAAGTGCGCCTTCGGCGTTAACTCTGGGAAGTTCCTCGGCTTCATGGTCTCCCAGCGGGGTATCAAAGCTAACCCCCAGAAGATTCAAGCTCTCCAGCAGATGGTGCCCCCGGCATCTATTAAAGAAGTCCAGCGCCTAACCGGGAGGATAGCGGCTCTTAACCGCTTCGTGGCGCGCTCCCCAAAAGATGCCTCCCCTTCTTCAAAACTCTCCGGTCAGCTAAAATTTCCAATGGACTTCCGAATGCCAAAAATCATTTGAATATCTCAAGAAGTACCTCGGCTCTCCCCCACTCCTCAGCAGTCCAAATCCTGAGGAGACATTGTTCCTATATCTGGCTGTACCGGAAGGTGTCATTTGCTCGGTGCTGATCAGAGAAGAAAACAAGGCCCAGAAGCTGATTTATTATGTCAGCAAACTGCTCCGTGACGCGGAGACGAGGTATAGCCAGATTGAGAAGATGGTGTTGGCCTTGATCACCTCAGTTCGGAAGTTATGGCCATACTTCCAGGTGCATTCTGTGACGGTCCTGACTGACCAACCTATCAAGGCGGTGGTCCACCGCCCGGAGACATCAGGGAGAATGACTAAATGGGTCGTCGAGCTGAGCGAACACGACATTCAATTTCAGCCTCACCCGGCCATCAAAGCTCAGGTGCTAGCCGACTTCCTCCTCGAGTGTACCATCCCGGAGGACGACTCCTCCCCTGACTTCCCCGAGAAACCAAAACCTGGCGCCCGGTGGCTCCTCCATGTCGATGGGTCATCCAACGCTCATCGCTCCGGAGCGGGCTTGGTCCTCACCAGCCCGAGGGGGCAACTTTTGAGTATGGTGTCCGCTTCTCCTTCCCGGCCTCCAACAATGAAGCTGAGTACGAAGCCCTGTTGGCTAGTCTCTAGATCACCCGCAGCCTTAAGGTGGAGAAACTGAATGCCTTCACCGACTCCCAGCTAGTGGCAGGTCACGTGTGAGGGGAGTTTGAGGCTCGAGAACCGAACATGATCCGATATCTCCAAGAGGTGCGGAGCCTACTCTCCATTTCTCCGAATTTGAGATCATTCAGATTCCTAGATCTGAAAATGCCCGTGCCGACCTGCTGTCTCGGCTGGCGACCGCGGAGTCAATGGACGCCGAACAAAAATTCCACCTGGAGACCTTGGAGAGACCTAGTATCGCGGAAGCCTACCGAGTGATGCAAGTTGAGGTCGAACCATCATGGTTCGACCCCATCCTGAAGTACCTCAAAGAAGGGTCGCTCCCGGCCGATCGAAGGGAAACTAGAAGGCTAAAACTGCAAGCCACCCACTATGTGCTAATTGATGACCAGCTCTACAAGCGGTCCTTCTCCATGCCGTTGCTCAGATGCCTCCGCCCATCTGAAGCTGATTATGCCCTTCGGGAGGTGCACGAGGGGATTTGTGGCAACCATCTGGGAAGTCGGTCCCTGTGCCACAAGGTGCTGCATCAAGGTTACTATTGGCCGACCATGCAGAAGGATGCAGACGACCTTGTCCGAGCTTGCGACCCATGCCAAAAACACTCTAGTATTTAGAGGCTCCCCTCCGCTAGCTTGGTCCCCATTTCCTCCGCCTAGCCCTTTGCCAAGTGGGGGATGGACATTCTCGGCCCGTTTCCGCTCGCCACGGGGCAGCGGAAATTTTTGTTTCTCGCCATCGATTACTTCACTAAGTGGGTCAAGGCGGAGGCAGTTGCACAAATAACCGAGGCTCGGGCCAAGGACTTCGTGTGAAAGTCTATCATCTTCCGCTTCGGCCTCCCGCACACCATCATCACTAACAACGACAGACAATTCGATAATCCAAAATTTTGTTAGTTCTACAAGGAGCACGGGATCCACCACCGCCTTACCTCGTCGGGCATCCACAGGCCAACGGAGTAGCAGAAGTAACCAACCGGACCTTGCTTCAAGGGATCAAAGCTCGACTCTCCAGAGCCCGAGGCAAGTGGGCAGAAATTGCACCATGTCCTGTGGGCCTACCGCACCACCCCGAGAGTACCCACAGGCGAAACCCCATTCCGAATGGCCTTCGGTACAGAGGTCGTCATCCCTATGGAGATAGGGCTCCCTTCTCTGCGAGTGGAAAGCTACTCGGAGGAAGCCAGCGATGAGCAGCTCCGCACCAACCTTGACCTTGTAGAGGAGATCAGAGAAAAAGCTTGAATCAGAATGGCCCACTACCAGCAAAGAGTGGCCCACTACCACGCCTCCAGAAGGGAAAGCTTTCTTGCCTGGTGACCTCGTTCTCCTGAAAGCATCTGTCTCCAATCTGCTGGAGCAAGGAAAGCTTGCCCCAAACTGGGAAGGCCCTTACCAAGTAGCGGAGATCGTTGGACCTGGGACCTACAAGCTGCAAGATCTAAGCGGAAGATCCATCCCTCGGACGTGGAATTCGGACAATCTCCGCAAGTATCATCAGTAGGGTACGCCCTCTACAGGCTCGGCTTCTTAAATTTTTGTTGGCACTTGTTTCATAATTTATGACATAAATCACCACAAATTATATCACCAAAAATTGTGAAAAGAAACAGATGCTGCTTACCAATCCTCGGCACGACCGAGTAACCTGTTTAAATAGGGAACCTCTGAACCTCGGCTGGGCCGAGTAACAATTCTCCAACCTCGGCAGGGCCGAGCAACAATTCTCCGAACCTCGGCTGGGCCGAGCAACTATTCTCCGAACCTCGGCAGGGCCGAGAAACTATTCTCTGAACCTCGGCAGGGCCAAGCAATTATTCTCGAACCTCGCAGGTCCGAGCAACAATTCTCCGAACCTCGGCTGGGCCGAGCAACATCCTACGAACATCGGCAGGGCCGAGCAACAATTCTCCGAACCTCGGCTGGGCTGAGCAATTATTCTCCGAACCTCAGCTGGGCCGAGCAACAATTCTCCGAACCTGCAACAATTCTCCAAACCTCGGTAGGGCCGAGCAACGATCCTCCGAACCTCGGCAGGGCTGAGCAACGATCCTCCGAACCTCGGCAGGGCCGAGCAACAATTCTCCAAACCTCGGCAGGGCCGAATAACAATTCTCCGATCCTCGGCTAGGCCGAGCAATTATTCTCCGAACCTCGGCAGGGCCGAGCAACAATTCTCGAACCTCGGCTGGGCCGAGCAATTATTCTCGAACCTCGGCAGGGCCGAGCAAAATTCTCCGAACCTCGGCTGGACCGAGCAACTATTCTTCGAACCTCGGATGGGCCGAGTAACTATTCTCCGAACCTCGGCTGGGCCGAGCAACAAGTCTCCGAAACCTCGGCTGGGCCGAGCAACTGATCTCCGAACCTCGGCTGGGCCGAGTAACAAGTCTCCAAATCTCGGTTGGGCCTAGCGATGAATTCTAAAGCCCCGGCTAAAACTGGAGTGCATAAAGCCCCGGCAAAAACTGAAGCACGCAAACCTCGATTAAAGCCGAAGGACTTCCGAACAATCCCCAGAACTTCGGCCAGTTTGAAAAATACACACTGTGCAAAACCACCAACAGACACAAAGTCTGTGCCTTTAGCAAATCCCTAAAGGCCTCGGCAGGCCCTACACGGCCGCCCATGAACCCCAGACAAAATCAGGGAATCCCCCCTACTACTAAATCCCCGGACGATATCCTTGTATCTTACCGCCAAAATGCCTGTCTCGCTCCGCAAATGAGACCATGACTTAGCGCGTAAGCCCACGGGACCACCCAGGTCCCCCATCGGTTCAAACTGAAATGAGCAGTTTTTCCTCTTTTATGAACTGAACGACGATCTCATCAGAGAAAGAAACTGCCAAAAAAGACTTTTTTCTTTATTTATTTATTGGAAAGAAAAAAGTATAGAAAAGAAAGAAAAATGGCCTTCGCAGAGGCCTAACGTCTCCCACCAGGAGCTGTCAAGTCTTCCACATGCCAGGACAGCTCGGCAACTCGCTGGTGGAGCGATGTGATCTCCCCCTTCTGCTGGTCTATGACCCGGCGAAGGGCCTCGGCCTCCCTCGTGGAAACGACGAGATACTCCTCGATCGCCTTCTCAAGCTGCTCGTGGCTTGCGAAGGCTGATGCCAAGCCATGCCATCAACCATCACGGTGGAACGGCTCCCCTGGGAGCCCCCACGACCGCCACTAACTACACCAGATTCATTGGACGATTGCTCTCCACCTTGAGAAGTCATATCGGGAGCTGTTGAGAGGCTAACCAAAAGGATGGTGAATGCTGGCATCCCTCTCGTCCGTATTTATACCCCTCAGGCGAGTATCTCGATCAGTCGGGTCATAAATACCGATCCATGAGAATTCGCCATGTGTCGCCACTTTAGCTGGCGACCACAGGACCCGAAGGGCCGTGCCCCCTCCCAAGGGGTATCGGTAAACGTCAACGAGTTACTCGAGAACCCCCCTCCTTCTCTAGAAACTGTGTTCCTCCCAATCTGTCGGGCCCTCACGAAGTAAATGCCCTCGAAACTCCTTCGAATTGCCTTAAATCGGACGCCCTTGGAAAATACGAAAAAGAAAGAGCATCAGCACCTGACGCTGACTCGCTTCCCTCGGAAGTAGCCAAATCATAAATGTCGGGCGTACCCATGCTCCGCCCGTTCTGCCTTGGCGCTCTGCGCCGAATCTCACAGGAACCAAACATCATGAGTCTCGGTGGTGACCAAGTCATCCCTCCGAGCCATAAATCTCTGAACCTCGGCAGGGCCGAGCCATAAATCTTCGAACCTCGGCGGGGCCGAGCCATAAATCTCCGAACCTCGGTAGGGCCGAGTAATAAATCTCTGAGCTTCGGCCAAAGTTAAGGAATATGTTCCACTGCCGAACAATCTCTAGGGTTCCGTCTGAATTCGGCTTAGAGCCCCGACTAGGTCGGATAGCGCGGAATCCTCGGCCAAGAACGAACGATATCCCTGCGCCTTGTTTCATTGCCAACAACAACTCTCGGCACAAAAGAGACAGAAACTAGGAAAAAGAACAAAACTTTCTTTATTTCATTACCATCGAAACCAATTACAACCGCCTGAGAGGCATTGCAAGTACATTGAAACGCATGAAATAAAAATGGGTACATAACTCGAGCAAACTGCTCCAAAGCAGCTTCGGGCGGCTATGATGCTTCGGCATCCGGTCCAACAAATCAGGCAAGCCATGAACCAGTCAGCTCGAGCCAAAAATGAGCGGACGACATGGCCCAACCGTTGCGACCAGCTTCGGTAAATAATGATATCTTGGCATCCCAACCGAGATATCATAGAAATCAGAAAGGGTGGACGGGCTTTTGTCCCAAACCATCCAACCGAAGGGCCCCCGACGAAGTAGGAGGGAAGATCGCGGACCCTGATACCAGGGCACTCCCCCAAACCTAGTGTGTACAGCTAGCCATTGCCCAAGTCGAAAGGCAATGTACTAGCGGTCGACACACCATCACCCCCTCCTCACGTGGCAAAAGATTCCCCGGGCGGACGAGCCCAGAATCCAGACCAGGGGAGGAGGAAAAATTCATGCAAGCCATGGGGAGCCCGCGTACACCTCCTACTGTACATCCCTAAGGGTGAACCGCAAAGATCACATAGGAAGCGTATATGTGCGCTCTCCATGCGATCTTTGTAGACCTCCTGTACGCTCTCCATACGATCTCCGGAGCTCCTTTCTTGAGGGCAAGCCACCCCCCGGCGGCTCCTTCATCACCCCAGCTGTCCGGGGCAACGAGGACTTACTGGAGGAAAGCTCGGTCCTCCCGCTATAAGCCCCAGAAAGGTAGGCATCGTGTGCATCTTCACAACTTACAGAAAAGAAAACTTTGGGATGGCCCAACACAGCCCTCTTTCCCCTTTTATATAGGCGAAGACGAGCCGGGAACAACTATTAGAAAGCCCCGAGACTCAAAACGCCAAGCCCACGCCACCACATGGCCTCCTGAATTAAAAATAGCGCCCCCAATGCGCGCCAAGCGCGTCGCCCAAGCTGTGACGCATGCCAAAAGATTACCTCTGATCCCAGATCACGAGCTTTAAATGCAGAAAACCATCCGCCGATCTTGCAGATACTAGCGGATCTGGGGGATCGTCCTACGAAAACGACATCCTCCAATGGCAAATGAGCACTTACACCACACGCCAAAGCGACCTACGTTGGAAAAGATCGACACAGCAGAGGTTCGTCGGAAAGTGCTGCTGGGCGACCTTTTGCTGGCCGCATAGCCGTACCACCTACTTCGGTGAAACGAAAATTAACCCGCCTCAGAAAAGACAAAACGCTGACAAGGGTAATAAATAGATGTGAAGGCAAAACCCTCTTTTCACCAAAAAGAATAAAGGGATGACATCGAAGGTTCGACAAACCCCCTGTTCGGGGGCGAACTCTCCTCTTTTCGTTGAGGGCGCGATCTCAGTTTGGCCACTGATAAGACGACTATCTCGGCCCTAGCCGAGCTATTTGGCCCCTCGGCCCTAGCCAAGCTATTTGACCCCTCGGCCCTAGCCGAGCTGCTTGGTCCCTCGGCCCTAGCCGAGTCATCCTGTCCCTCGGCCCTAGCCGAGCTACTTCATCCCTCAGCTCTAGCCGAGCTATTTTGCCCCTCGGCCCTAGCCGAGCTACTTCATCCCTCGGCCCTAGCCGAGCTATTTTGTCCCTCAGCTCTAGCCGAGCTATTTCATCCCTCAGCCCTAGTCGAGCCACATCATTCTTCGGCCCTGGCCAAACCACTGCGTCATTCGGCTTAAGCCGAGTTAAATCGTCTCTCAACCCCCACCTTTTGTACCAAGCTGCGTTGTCACTTGACTCTCTTCGTCAGGGCTATCCCTATGCCTTGGCCTCGACCAAGATGTTCCTTCCAGAAAACGAACCAAGCGGCACTCGCAGTTGGGACGAAGATTTAAGACAAGAAGTCTTCCAAGGAAGACAAACAAATGAAAACAACTGACACGTTTATTGATTTCCGATCAAACTACAAAACCAAAGAAAGAGAAAATACATATGAGCCCCCAAAGGGTCAACACTTGGGATCAGACCCGGCGTCTCCTACGGCAGCACCAGCGGGAGCGTCGCTTGGTCCCCCCTCCTCGGCGGTATCCCATCGGGATACCTCGGCGGCGACGTCAACTCCCAGAACAGCTTCGAGATCGACGTCAGAAATTTCTCCATATTTGTCTTCCTCGGCCCCTGGAGTGTGTCTCATAATAAGGCTTCCAGGAGCAACCTTAGCCTACGCCTCCTCTTCGCCGAGCTGGAATGCATCGGCGCAGGCCGCCCTGCGTTCGTTGGCAAACTTGGTAGAGTTCTTGTACTCCTCCACCGCTGAAGAGGCCCGCGCGTTTGCCTCGGCTAATTGCTCCTCCAATTCGGAGATCCTTCGGTGCCTCGAGGCCGCCTCCTCTCCGAATGCTTCCAACCACTCCTGAAACTCCTGGCCCATCCTGTTCAACTGCAGACAAAAAGCCAAGTAAAGCGGAAGCCGGAAAACCAAAATGGGTTAAACAAATAGCGCCCTACCTGCTCGTCCTGCCGAGCTAGCTCACCCTCCAGCACTTGGACCCTATTGAGAGCCCTAGACTTAGCCGATTGGTTTTGGCGAAGGCTCTCTTTTAGCTCGTCCACCCGGGACTGGGTGTCTCCAATTTCTTGACGGGCGAAGTCGAGCTCGTCAGATAGTCGGGCAGCTCATTCATCCGACCACTTTAGCGATCCTTTGTGTCGGTGAGCTCTTTATTCAGGCGGTGAGGTGGTCCTGCTGACGCCGACACCTATGCTCTTCCTCCTTGAGCCTTTTGCTCCAGTTGCCTTTATCTTCGCGTGGCTGGCTTTCAGCTGGTCCCACCTCTTATCAAAGAACTGTTGCATAGAGTTGACCTTGCTCTCGTGCTCTGCCTTGGTCTGAGATAGCTCCAGACTGAGCTTCTCGGACTGCTCACGGAAGCCTTGAAGCTCACTGACCTGTGTAGCAAGTTGAGAGGCTCTTTCCCTCTGAACTGCAAGAACCCTGCGCGCCTCCTTGAGCTCCCTCTGAAGGACCACTAGGGCTCGGGAAAGTTTATCTATAGAATCCACCCTCTTATTGAGGTGACCAATCTCCTGGCGGGCCCGAGCCCAAGCTCCAACAACCAGATGCAAGCGCCATTTCAGCGCCCTCATGATCAGGGCATTCTGCAAAAAGGATCGCGCACATAAAAACATAGTCGAACTAATTGACTAAAGACCCTACTTCGGTGTGGCAACTTACCCGAGACGCGTAATCCATGGCAATCCTCGTAAGGAAAAATCATCGATCTCGGGGAGAAGAAAAGCCTCATTCGGCACCCCGGTGTACTTAAAGGCCATCTCGACAAGGTCTCTGAATAATTCCCTCCTGTCGAGGAACCCTCTCCCCCTTGGAACGCAGACCGCATCAAAGCGGAGAACATGGCACTCACCTTCGGGTCACGTGAGTGGAAGTCTGCTCAGGGAGCCAATCTGGGAACCCGCGACCATGAGGCCCTCGGTTGGCCAGCCTCCTCCACCAGGGCCCTCATCTGAGAGCCTCGGGCATTTCTCCTCCGGCGAGGGGAGCCCCGGTCCGAACGTCCCCATCGCTCGACGGCTCCCCTCCTTCTCCTTCTTCTCCTCCATCTCCTTCTTCCCCCTCTGCTTCTTCCTCCTCGAACATTCCCCCGACAGACTCCTTGAGAACTTTGGCTTCCCCTGGGGCCTCCTGTGCCTCGGCGGAAGGCCCCTCACCAGCGAGCACCCTACGAGGTTCGATCGACGGTTCGGCAGGTTCGACCACCCCTTCGTCGCCTGCTGGCTCTCCTGCCAGCAGCCCAGGCCGAATCTCGACATCCGTAACCACTTCTCCCGCTTCGAGCGAGGTGGAGGTTGCCCCCACCTCCGCCTGTAACCTCTCCGAGCTACCGGCCTCCAATGAGGGAGACCGAGCCGCCTCACCCGCGGGGGCCCCCAAGTGAACCGGCGTTGCTCCCTTGCCGTCGTCGGACAAAACGACAACAAGTAGGGAGGAAATTCCAGCATCCTCCTTCGAAACCCCTGCAATGTCCCGATCTTCGCCTCCGGACAGCCCCTCCTCCGGCGCCAAAAGATCATGCGCCGCCGAAACTCCGATGCTTCCGGCCCGCAGCGACGAGGAGTGCCGATCATCACCGTCTTTCCTGACCCCCCTAGGGCGGGAGCCGGAGGGACGAGACCTCTTCTCGGCCCGATGCTTGCTGCTGGAGCCGAATCTCCTGCGGTGCTTTCCCAGCTCCTCCCTCATTTGGTCTGCGAGCGCCGACCTTTCGGCTGCAGGGGCAATATGATTCGCCTATTAGTTCGCGCAAAAAATCAAAAATGGAGCCACATTAAGCTATCGGCCGCGAAGTGATACTCACCACGAGGATCGATGGGGCTCAATCCAGCCGCGAAGAGAGCGTCCTCCGATAGAAGGACACTGGATGGAAGCGCTCGACTACCGCGCAACACGATCAGATCCCTTTTCTCTGACTCGGTTAACTCCGGGTGCGCTTCTGGATCCTTTGCGTATTGTCCCCACACCCGAGGAAAATCCGAGCCGATATTTCCCTCGACTATAAAGAATCACGACTTCCACTCCTTTATCGACAACGAATTATCAGAGATCATCTTGAAGGATCTCCGAGGGCCGATGTAGGGCCACTCTGAGGCCCTCCTGGAGACTAGATTGAAGCACACCCTGAACTTTGGGAGGGTCGCAGTCACTCCGACACTGTTGCACAACGAGATGAACCCGATGAGGTTGCGCCAACTGTTGGGAGCCACCATGGTGAAGCATATATTGTAGAACTTCATCACCTCCCGCACCAGCGGATGAAGAGGAAACCTAAGACCTGCCCTCAAGCTTTCCTCGTAGCAGAACACTCCGTCTTCCAATCCGGATGTTACCCTATCCTCAGCCGTCGGAAGCAACAAGGTAACATCCTGGGGAATCTTGTACAGACGACATATCCGCTCCAGGTCCGCCAAGGTCACCTCTGAAGCCTGATCACTCGGACTCACTATGTCTTCAATCGCAAGAGACGCTGAGCAAGATCGCTGTGAAAACGGAAAGATGAAGTTCTCTAAGGGAAAGCGAAAGAGCGCTTCAAATAGGGATGGCACCGCCACGACTCTATTTTTCCCAAGGAAAACCATCCCAGGGTAAAGATGAGGCGTCTCAACCAAGGCATCCGGAACCGCCACTACGGACGCCGTAAAAATTGAGATCTCCTACGTGGCGCTTCCCTAGTCATTGCCTTCGCTCCTAAGGAACGATGGATCCACCTCAAAAAGGCAAGATGGCCCCACGGCATTAATTAGGGCATCATTGCATAGGCTATCAAATACGTGTCCCCCCGCTCAGATTGCGCCACCTAAGTCTATACTCCCTACACCCGAATCTACGCTTCGAACTAGGGAGTGGGGGGCATGTGTTGAGGGGTAAAATCATCATTACATTGATAACCGTGCGAAGGGGCTAAGATCAGCCCCATCCCCTGCCCGCTACATTACGCCCATGAAGAACAAGCTAACTAATATGGTCCAACGGGCCGAGCAACCTGTAGCCCGGCTTCCCCGAGCTTCCATAGCCCGGCTTCCCCGAGATACCCATAGCTCGGTTTCCCCGAGCTTCCATAGCTCGGCTCCCTCGAGCAACCCATAGCTCGGTTTCCCCGAGCTTTCATAGCTCGGTTTCCCCGAGCCACCCATAGCTCGGTTTCCCCGAGCTACCCATGATCCGGTTCTCCCCGAGCTACCCATAGCTCGGCTTCCCCAAGCTACCCATAGCTCAATTTCCCCGAGCTACCCATAGCTCGGTTTCCCCGAGCTACCCATAGCTCGATTTCCCCGAACTACCCATAGCTCGACGTCCTCGAGCTAGCCATAGCTCTGTCCCCCCGAGCTACCCATAGCTTGGTTCTCCCGAGCAACCCCCGAGCCATCCATGGCTCGACACACACCCCTATGGAACCCGACGCGGGAGAGCCCAGGCCTAACGTAACAGAATCCCAAACAAAGAATCATATCGAGGAATGGTCTAGGGTCTACAATAACGGCCTAGGACCCACGCACTCATCAGATCCCAGGCCATTAGAGGGCCCTCCTAGCCGTCGATCCTTCAACGAACGAGATACGGATCCCATCGGCCTTACAACAGCTTGATTCAAATCATCTCCATATCCTAACAACCTTCGAACCTTCCAGAAGGCACTCAAGATCCAGTTGATTGCCTATAAATATGACACTCCCAGATTCTCTCAGGTATGCGCTCACAGCTCCTGGCCTACTCTCACTCTCACCCATTCTCTCTCTCCTTCACTGCTCGTCGGCGCTCCCTCAGAGCTCCCGATTGGCCACCTCTGGAGGGACTCCCCAGAGAGATCCTTCTTCATATTTCTGTTGATCGTCGATCCCCACTGACTTGAGCATCGAAGGGTCTTCCGCGGAGGGCCACATCCAACGCCTCTCGCGTGAGGACTTCTGTGCAGGTCCGTCTAGGAGAAAGCTCAGATCAGGAGACCGACCGCGCTCGAGTCGAAGGACAGATCCCGACGGCAACACCCTTATATTTTACTTTATTTTATTCTGAGTTTCTCTATATCAAATCCTTGCTTACCTGGATCCAACCCGATGGCTTGAACCCAAGCTTTCATCTATGTATACTTAATCTTAGTGTTATGTTTGATTTAATTAGTGTAGGTGGACCGAAGACCCAATTTATTAACGTTAACTCCATTAATCAGTAAATTAAGGTAAGCAACTTAATCATAATTAGAGCATTTTATAAAATCATTTATAGTTTGCTAAAAAAGATTTGAATTTTATAAAAATTTTAATTACTTATGTGAAATCTTAGATTAAATAAATTTATTAAACATTATTATATTTTGGAATTTCATATGTTTGAATTCCGTGTTAAATTATACTAAAATTATTTGAATTTTATAATGCCTAATATTTATTTTGAAATTTTATGTGTGTATTTAACAAGATTTTATGACATAAAAAGTTAATTTGCAGGTTTTGTAAATTTCTTGCATATCTTACTTATAAAAAATTTTGATCAAGCATGCCAGATATATTGCCTATGTAACTACTATATGTATCAATCTTTTTAGTGAATTTTGCTCAAACTATATTGTAAATTATTTCTGAATTTATCATTTGAAAATGTCTAAGTAAATTTACAAAGTTTGTGTATGTGAAACAAGTTATGTTTATGTGTATATACTATTAAATCAACCAAGCTATGATTTGTGTTATATTGATTCAACCTTTCGGGGCTTGTATAAAGGCTTGTGTATCATGAACTTTTCTATAAGGAATATATATGGTTTATGTTTATAGCTTGTGCAATTATGGCTAGATATTGTTTTTGTTTTTAGCTGTACCATAAGGTTTTATGTGACCATAGTTTATTAACTGAAGAATTGTTATTCAGTTATTCGAAACTAAAGTGTTGGCCCAGATGGCAACCCAAGAGGGGGGGGTGAATTGGGTTCTTAAAAATTTAAGCCCTTTTTAACTTTAGTTGATTAGTTAGCAAGATGTGCAAGTGAGATTAACTAATAAGCAAAGAACAAGCAGTTAACAAAGAGAGATAGAGATAGAGAAAATGAACACGGCAAACACAAAAGTTTTATAGTGGTTCGGTGTATCCAACACCTACATCCACTCCCAAGGATCACTTGGGTCCACACTATAATCTCTCTAGATTACAGCCGAGTTGTTTTACAAGTCACAACTCAAACTTGTTGTTTTCACCGGGATCACAACGAACCCAGCTGGTTTTGCGGGCTTACCAGCACAAAAAACCCTACACGTTGTTTTGCGGGCTAACAACAAACCTCTCGTTGTTTTCACGGGATCACAACGAACCCAACACAAGCACTCCGGCTTGTAACGAGGTAAACCTACCTCCACTGATTCAATCCACTGATTGAACCAGTAACCAAGTGAAATCAAAGTATTTTTAACAAAGATGCTCCTTCTTGAGCAGATATACAAATTTAAGAATAAATAAAAACTAGGGTTAGAAACGCCTGATGGTTTTCCAGATGATTGTAGCAATGGCTTTCTCCCTTTTCTCCTTGAAGAGTTGAATCGATGCCTCAGCAAGATTCCTCAATCGTTGAAAGCTTTGGAGAATGTGTTGCCTCTTTTTGAACTTGGAAATGGCTGAAGATTTTGCACGTTGGATTGCTTTTTGCCTTCCTCTTGAGCTTTGAGAGTTGATCAAATGATGCACACGAATCTCTCTCTCAAATGCAAAGATTGAATCTCTCCTTGAATCAAATGATTCTACAATACTCTCAGTTTTCCCCTTTTGATATTCAATAGGCTCTCTCTATTTTTCTCTCTTGTTTTTCAATATGTACTTTCTATTTGAATCTGGCTCCTCTATTTATAGATCCTGAAAAGATATACCGTTAGACACAGTAAAATATAGCCGTTGATTCAAAATTACCGTTGGAGCTGATGTGTCAACTCAAAAATTACCGCCCAGATTCGGGGAGTCGGCTCGGTACTGTGCGAGTCGGCTCGAGCACGCGAATCCAGAAACGCACCAAAAAAGAGTTTTCAGGGGTCGACTCGCGAAAATCTGGGAGTCGACTCTTGACTTTCAGGAGTCGACTCGCGAAGCTGGGAGTCGACTCGAGAAGCACTCAAAAATGAGTCTTCTGCCGTCTGAGTCGAGTCGGCTCGCACAGTCATGAGTCGGCTCGAGAAAGTTCAGGAGTCGACTCGGAAACTCTCGAGTCGGCTCGGGACTGATACAAAAATCAGAAAACATTCTGATTTGCTTTGAAAATCATCCCAACCAACTTTGAAATATAAATATGACTTGATAATGTTGATTTAACAGTAATGCTCAATTTCAAAGCATTTTCATTAATTCATTGATCTTTAAAAGATGGTATAAAAAATCATTTTTGAATTCAAAAGTATAGCTCACTGAAACATATATTCAATTGATTCAAGAAACTCATTACACATTAATAGTTCATAGTTTCCAATTTGAAATTGCTCATAGTAAGAATATTTCATTGATTGACTTAACATGTTCATAGCCTTTTAGAAAGTAAAGCAATGTCTTTTGGAAATCATCAAAATCAATAAGTTGGGGCAATTATGTTTCAATAATTTCTCAACAATCTCCCCCTTTTTGATGATGACAAAAACATTGAGTATATGCATTATAACATTGAAAGATTTATGATATCAAAATCAGCTTTTGTGTTCATGGAAAGGCTCCCCCTCAATGAGGTAGCTCCCCCTATGAACCTCAATTCAAAAATTTTTAAATTTAAAAACTTAAGCCAAATAACCTTTTTCTTATTAATTCTCTCCCCCTTATTTAATTAGGGCAATTAAAAGATGATGCAATCATATAAATCTCCCCCCCTTTTTTGTAATCAACAAAAAGGTTGAAATGCATCAGAGCATCAAAATTCATTCGAATTCATTCAGCATTTAAGTTATCAATTGAGTATTGAGATATTCAAAATTAATTAAACATAAGCATTCAAAGACATTCAAATGTACTCATAATTGAAATGAACATGTTTTCTCATTACTTTAAAAGTACATCAAATTACATCAAAATGTAATACAAGCTTATGGAATCAATTTAAACTAACTTAGATTCATCAAAGTTCAAAAACATTCATATTAGAGCAAAATTTCCTAGGTACAATCTAGGAAGGAAATTTAGAGATACAACTAAGATAAGTATTAAGTTCATTTGACACGCTTGAATATCAAACTTTTTAAGTGTCCAATCATCTCCATGATATCATCCTTTTGAGATTTGCTAAAATCATTCATGGTTACTTGAATTTGATCAACTGCTGCATCAATATCTCTTCGTAACTGATTGGTTCTATCAAGATATACATTGGATCCATCGGCTATCCCTTGAAGTCTTTCAAAGATATTCTTAAGCTCGGCATTGAGAGAATCCACATGAGTACCAATAGAGAATGAAAATAAGTCAAGCCTTGAAATGATGTTTTCCTTTAATTCTTTAAAGTCTTCTCTTAATTGACCAATCTCTCTTTTCTTTGATTATCAAACTCAGCAAACATAGATCTAAGTTGACATAGCTGCTCATCTGAAAATCTCACAGAAGTAGATGAAGCCTGAGGTGGAGGAGAATAATGCATGCTAGGTCCTGCCTCAGATGGTCCAGCAACAGAAGGTCCAGCCTCGACCTCAGCTCCAATGTCCTCAACTCTGTCCTCAGCAGCTCTAATATCATCTTGACCTTTTCTTATCCAATTACCATTAACTTTCTTGAAGCCCATGCGGTGAATAGTGGCCAGTGAATAGTAGTCAGTATGTCTCAAATTTTCTTGGGCTCACTATCACTAAATAATTCCTTGGCTTCTGAATAACTGAGTTAAGATCATGCCATAGGGAAGACAAGATTTCCTCTTACTTCCACAATCAGCCATGTACCATAAAATCATGATGGGTAAGTTGATTGGTTTGCCTGAAACTACAGCATCCATGACAAATATATCCCTCTCAGATAAGTAGTCAAACCGGCCTGTCTTAGGGAATAGAATTCTGCTGCAGATGTTGTGTAGCAATCTTAAGTCCAATGGCAGCTGACTGGCGAAAACTTCTTCAAATCCCTCAAAGTTTCTATTCAATAATCTGGTGAGGGCAGGAGACCTATCCTCTGGTTCAAAGGTGGAGGGTCCTGATAGGGGTAAGTCCAATAGCTTAGAAAGAATGATGGCAGAGACATTCAAACAAACTCCTCTGACAGTACTGACCAATCCATTGTCTCCTCTAGATAAATTTCTATAAAACTCTTTCACCAGTGCAGGGTATGTAGGACAGTCTAGGGAGCATATTTT